>JASPKZ010007270.1:1107500-1275000 GCA_030220185.1 Diploptera punctata
TCTCATGTTTTTGAACGCGTAAATGCCTGTTAAGGCTGGACTTCACAGAAAACAATTTGTTGCAAACAGAACATTTATTTGGGTTGTCAAAATCATGAACACATAAATGTGAAATAAGGCGGGACCTTAAACCAAATGACTTATTACAGAAAGTACATACAAATGCTTTGTCACTACTATGCACACTTATATGTGAAATAAGATAGGATTTTTGACCAAATGACTTGTTACAAACTGAACATTTGAATGGTTTATCATTATTATGCAATTGTAAATGTCTATTAAGATTAGACTTCACTGCAAATGACTTATTACAAATCGAACATACAAATGGTTTTTCATTACTATGCACACGTAAATGTGTAATAAGGTGGGAGTTAGTACCAAATGACTTATTACAAAACGTACATGCAAATGGTTTCTCAATTGTATGTACATGCAATGAATGTGATATAAGATAGGACTTCAAACGAAATGACTTATTACAAAAACTGAACATATAAATGGTTTTTCATTGCTATGCACACGTAAATGTGTAATAAGGTGGGATTTCGTACCAAATGACTTACTACAATATGCACATGCAAATGGTTTCTCAATTGTATGTACATGCAATGAATGTGCAATAAGATAGGACTTCAAAGCGAATGACTTATTACAAAAGAGAACATTCAAATGGCTTCTCATTACTGTGCACATGTAAGTGGGTACTGAGATGGACTTTTTGGGCGAATGACTTATTACAAACGAAACACTTGAATGGTTTTTGACGTTTCAAAGGTTCATTTACATCAGGAATTAAATGATCTTTATAACCACAAGTGTTATTAGTAAAATCTTTGTCTTTTGTTTCTGAAGACTGACCAGCACTATATATTTCAGGATGACTGCTCAAATTCCCAATGTAATTAACTTGCTCTATATGCGTTATATTTGAAACACATTTCGATATATTTATTAGTGGATGTTCCCGCAATGTCTGTAAACTTTCTTCATTTTGATGAAAAACCTGTAACTGTAACATTATGATAAAAAACGAGTATGTTTATAACTTATTTAACATTTTCCAACTTATTTAACATTTGTTATTTTAACAAAGTTCCAATAATGGGACATGTTATAATATTATGATGATATTGTGGAAAACAATTAATGTCTGAATCAGGAATCGAATCGTAGACCTATCCTTCTCCGTAGGAGTGTGCAATCCAACTACACCATTCTAGACTTGGTACAAACACTAACTATTCTTTGCACATATACAAATTTATAATTCTCGTTTCGTCCGCTGTCAGGTGTCACTACCATCGCCAACGGCTGGCTAAGTTTAGAAGTATCTATATTTGAGAATTGTACACCACCACTTTATAAGCAGTAAACTATGTTATTTAACATTTTCCAATACTGTAATTTTAACACAGTTCCAATAATGGATCATATTACAATATTATAATGATATTGTGAATGGTGTAGTGGGCTGTACACTCCTACGGAGAAGGTGAGCTCCACGGTTCGATTCCTGGTTCTGACATTAATTTTTGTTTTCACAATATCATTATAATATGATCCATTATTGGAACTGTGTTAAAATAACAATATTGGAAAATGTTAAATACCATCATTTAATGGTTTTTAAAAAGTGGTGGTGTAAAATTCTCAAATATATATATATATTTCTTAACGAAGCCGGCCGTTGTCGATGGTAGTGACACCTACCTGGCAGCGGACCAAACGAGAATTATAGATTTGTATATGTGCACGGTTCGATTCCTGGTTCAGACATTAATTTTTCTTTTCACAATATCATTATAATTTTATAACTTACCAAAACATTAAGCATTTATCAATCCACAAAGTTAGAAACTCAATCTCACCACAAACGTCAAATATTACGTTCAATATAATTGAATATTTCACTCATTATCCCATTTTTATTACACTCAGTCTTGTAGGGTAACCAACAAATTTAACATTTAAGCACTCTCCTATGTAGAGTAATACCAACAAATTATAACATCTAATTTCTACCAACATATGGCAAAGCTAATTAGAAATTTTACAATTTAAATGTTGCATGTTAGGATATGACATTTTCACATAGGATTTAACCAATATGTGGGAACATTCTGAAACATATTGGATACCTACAATAATTGGCAGCTCTAACTAACGCACTGGCACTATCGAACCCGGAGGTTCGTGGCCGCACGGATATAAGCTCTCCATACATCCCTATACTGAGATGATTTTTGCAATTACCCCCTGTATAATCTACTTCCCTCAAATCATATTTAATGTTATTCTCCCATCTCATCCTTAGTCTATCAACTGGGCGTTTTCCCTCTGTTTTCCTACTAGAAGCTTCCATGCACGTCTTTCTTTCCCCATTCGTGCCACATGCCCTGTCCATCCCAGTCTACGAAACTTAACTGTTCTAATTGTATCTGGCTTCCTATAAATACCATTTAGTTCACTGTTACCCAGTCTTCTCCATTCACCTGTCTGTTCACCTCTCTTTGGTCCAAAAATTTCTTAAGAACTTTATTCTCAAATACTCATAAACTCCTTTCCTCCCTTAAAGTAAGAGTCCATGTTTCGCATCCATATAATATAACTGTTAGAATAATAGTTTAATATATTTTCAGTTTAACGTTTTTTGAAAGGAGTTGGGACGTCAAGAGTCTCTGTAATGCATAATAGCACGTATTTCCAGAATTGAGCCTATGTTTAATTTCTTTGTGCATCGCATTGGCAACTCTAGGTTGGAAAAACCCGTCTATAATGGTTAGATATCTGATATACTTAACAGAAGTAACCACAACACTACCATTGTAATTAACTGATATTTATATGAGAACGGTAGTCACCTAGCAAGGTAATGCCCTTTTATGTCCATTGAGCCCTTTTATATTTAACCTCATGCTTACAGTTCTGAACATACTAACATAAATATTACCTCGAGTTTTGTTTCCTCAGAAGCAACAGCTGGGAATGTCTCATATTTAATATCAACACTGTCAACTGATTCTTCTACTTCTGATTTTATTTCTAATTTAAAGTCCTGTGAAATAAAAATCATAATATATCATGATATTAATTATAAGCTTCTAATGATGATATCTAAATAAACATGAGCAGTAACTTACTTGTGGTTCAGTCACATTTTTTAGACTATCTTCCTGTTTAATACCAAATTGGCAATTCATTATTACCAAAATGCCTGAAAAGTCAATAAAATCATTGAAAGAAATTAACTTCATTCGTGTTTATCTACATAACAGTTCATATTATGGAGATTTAAAAGTCATTAAAAAACACACTTAAAAATTCAGTAACAATAAATCAATGTTCCTACTGATTAGTTAATATATATATATATATATATATATATATATATATATATATATGATAATTTTGGCATGCAGTCATAAGCTCTTCATATAGACATTTCTTCAGATAATATTTTCCATTTACCCTTTAACTCCATCAAATCATGATTAATGTTATTCTCTAGCATCACTGGGTGCTTTACCTCATGCACTACACAAGAGTTGCCTTGCCCCTCTTTTATTCCCCATTCGTGCAAAATATCCAATTCAACACGGTCTACAAGACTGTTTTCTCCAAAATTCAGGGTAATTTGAAGTCATGTTTGGGGCATTGAATATATGAGTCACAGTTGGGAGTATATTTTTTTAAGTCGACACTTAAACACCTTGTGTCTTAATATTAATGCGATCCAGTGATAGTTTAACGTTGATTGGCATTGTATAGGAAAAGAAGAATTTTTTCTTGGGAAGGAGTATATGTGGATAGGAGCTCGCCTACAGTTGTTGTTTGGTCTTAGCGTTTATGTTAAGTGTGGCGTACGATGTGAAATGTTGGTTTAGATCGTCCAGTGATATGTTAATACTCTCTCCTTTGGTTGTC
This sequence comes from Diploptera punctata, assembly GCA_030220185.1. Classification (NCBI taxonomy): domain Eukaryota; kingdom Metazoa; phylum Arthropoda; class Insecta; order Blattodea; family Blaberidae; genus Diploptera; species Diploptera punctata. The sequence continues at coordinate 1,111,431 of JASPKZ010007270.1, forward strand.
GGCTGCCGTAGACCCATTGATGTAATACGTTTCCACACATCACTTGCATTTGTGTTTGGATCAATGAGACTATGAGCATACCGCAACAACTTAAAGATTTGATTATTTTTGTTTATTTATGTATTGTATTGCTTTAAATTAGCGTCACTTCTGTCTCGTCTATATTTTCGAAAAGCAGCATCCCTCTCTGCTATTAGTAGTGGAATTTCGTGGGACATCCAGGTAGCTGGAGATTTAGTAATGCATCTAGTCTTCAAAGGGGCATGTTTGTCGTAAAGTTATAATATCATATTGTTAAATTTCAGCAATTTGTCGTCAATTGCGCTTAGAGTCCAAACATCATACCACGGCAACTCGACAGCGTCTGCAATTAGAGCTTGCTTTTTTTTTTTTTTTTTTTTTTTTATTTCGGTAAGTCAATAATTCAGGACGGGTCCAAGAACACTGGAGAGAGTATCCACTATATACGACGTCATGGGCTGATATGCCGAACGCTGGTATTTGTCCGTAGTTTATAATCTTCTGTGAATTTGTCGTGGCTATGATGTCTATTAATGTGTCGGTCGTGGATGTGTGATGGGTTGGTTGTAAAGGCAAGGCATGCATATTGCATGCGTGAAATAATGATAGCAGTTCGGATGCTGAGGATGAGAAAGAAATAATAGTTAAAGTTGCCCATTAATATAACATGTTGTTAATGCGGCAGTAAACTCAATAAAGGTGTCTCTATGTCACTAAGATATTCCACTTTAAGAATACCACGCATAGGAGACATCTCTGTAAACTAGCTGGCATTTCAATGGAGAGAAATTCAGGTCGGGCATTGAAATTAGGGGGGAGGGAGTGAAGAATGACTTTGAGTTATAGGTCCGATTATGGTAGTAAATAACTTGAAAAATAAAACCCTAACAATAAAATTTGACAGGAGTTTCTTAGGATACTTATAAAGTCTAGTCACATATTGGGAAGTTTAGCCAAATATTGTTATGATCAATGAAGAATCTTCACAGCAATTTGGGGAAAACACCCTTAAAAATAATAAATTACATATTTATTAAAAATTATGAAAGCACGTTTTAAGATTTAAGATTTTCAAGCCGTTACATATTTGACAATACAACGAAATTACACCTTGCGTAAAAGTGAATCAATTCCGCTTTCTATAACAGCTGTAAAATATGTTAATGTGGTTTACTAAAGTTCTTACTCGCGTGAAGGATACATCGTAATAATGATTGAACTTGTATTATTTTCGTTAGCAATAAATACTCCATGTTTAGATAGGTCAGATAGCGAAACATGACGAGGCGCTTATGATATAGGCTGACAATCTTGATTTAACAATGTCTAAAAATCGAATTTACCAATAATTTAGACATAAGCATATATAGAAAACAAACCAGCAAATGAGTAGCTATAAACCAAAAATCAAGACACCCCATACAGCAGAAAATGAGTTCCTTCATCGGCCTAATAAACAGAAAGTTAAAAGTTAACATTAAATAGAACAAACTAACCAAAAAATTAAATTATATAAAATGTTTGGCAGTAAAAAACGACTACAAAAATGAATGATTAACAAATTAGTCACGAAACAAACAATAAGAAACAATTTAACACATATAACAAAATTGGAAAAAGAAGATAATATAAATACCAAAAGTGGATTAAAGTCACTTATACAGGAAGTAAACGGTTAAATAAGCTAATACAATAAAAAGTACGTAAAACATAAAAATCGCCTTTAAAACTAACTAATAAACTTAACATCATATCAAACAAAATAGAACAAACTGATAAATATCAAAATAAAGGCATTTATTTATAAACTAAAGTTTAATAATTGCGACCAATATTATACTGGAAGAACAACAACAATAAATTTCAATACAAGATACAATGAACATTTTAAAAATTATATTAATAAAAAAGACAAATCAAGTTTTGCAATACACATAGGCCTACTACAAACGGGTCATCAGTTTATCTAAACTAAATATAACATAAAATCATACACAACAAGATTATCATCTTAGAAAACTTGAAAATTTTAAGAGAAGCAAAGAACATAAACATTATAAACGAGAACACACCTACTACTCTTTATATAAATTGCCGAATCAGTACCATTTAGCATGCCGAAAATGAAACATATTTTTAAAAGACCTTCATGATTTATCGAGTTTTTTAGAATAAAAATCAATTCTAATCGAGGAATAAGGACACAAAAGGTATTATATTACTATTTATAACATTTTAATACATAACCTCAATTGTCATAATAATGAATATTGAAAATATTCATACATTTTATATAGAATGTTCTAATATCTTTAGACATACTTGCGTTTTGATACAATGAAGCCATAGATAAGTATTCATATTAGCATACGGCGCAAAAAGAAGACATCCGAATTTCTAGATAGTTTTGGTTTTAAAATGAACCTTAGGACCACTAAACATGAAAACACAAAAAAAAAAAAAAAAAAAAAATTGCGGACCATCCAGAAACAAAGCAGTAAAATAACATTTTATAAGCACTACAAAATACACATTTCACTAGTTTACTGTACGAGACATCCCCTTTTCGATGTAAATTTTGTAGTAAAATGAAGCTTAGGATCACCAAAGATGAAAACCTGCGGACCATCACTAAAGAAACTGGGTTAGAGTAATAGTTTGTCATAGGTTAGGTTAGCTTTTAGTTTCTAACACATATAGTATAATTTATTTACGTACCTGTAATTTAGTATTGTCTAAATATTATTTTCACATGTTAGAGTAAATTAAATAAGTTAGGTTAGTTTTTAGGTTATTATAGAGATCCGTGAAATTCGCGAATAGCGATAAGGCGAAATGCTCTAATTTTGTCATTTTCTTGTACCATTTCTTAACTCCACTTCCCATAACCTGAAAAAAAGCATTTCTTAATCGCGAAATCCTACGATACGCGAAATAACACCAAAATTTAAAATTTTCAACGAATTCCGAAGATGTTTTATTCTATTCGCGAAATTTTCATAATGCGTTTTTTAAACACTGTTTTCGGATTTCATCTTCTTTTCAACTGCCATATCTGATGGCGGCATACCTGCTTCCTCCACGCATTCTTGTAAAGGGAAATGGTTGCAACACAGTTCACAACATAGAGGTAATATTTTCCACCTTTTTTTTTTTGCTCAAATATGGTCTCTCCATAAATTTTCAGTTCTATGGCCAATGTGAATTCCAAGAAATAACGAATTATAATAACGTGTAAATAAGTTTTTTTTTCCCCTACATTTTTGCAGACATAATTATCAACTTTATATCAATCATTATTGAGTAAATATGAAGAAAACATTTATTTAAGTATAAGCAGTAACCTGACAATAATCCAAGCACTGCCAAATTTGAATTAGCCAACAATGGACCATGGGTAATTATATGATATTGATAATTATTATTATTCCCAATTTAATTAAAACAGAATTAAATTACATAAATGCATTTTTCTATTGGATTACGTATCTATAACATGGATTAGTTACTACGATTAAAATTGTATGCATTTTAGTGTATTAAAATCGATATCAATATTGTACAAGCTAAATGTTGACCTTAAACTACTGGATATATCATTCTCATTGGGTTTAATACACTAAACTAGGATTAAAAAGACTGAAATTTACATTTTTTTAGAATGACACTGCCAAATTCACAATAACATCAAAATCTTGAATTTTTTAAAACGAATTTTCCCTAAAAATAAAACCACTTTCACGGATCTCTAGTTATTATACATTTATTCTAATAAATTATATTACAAATTTCGTATATTATGTTATAAATAAGTGGCATCTATTTATTGAATATTTTGTAAGGGCTAATTTGCAGTTGTTCATTTTCGAGAAATACGTACGATGACGTATCGATTATACAAGCTTGCATTTTAAAACTCTTTTTCAGATGATTTATTTAAAATAAGTGTTTTTAAATCAACTTTTTATACTGATTCCAGAAATGAATTTCATTTTGTCTATTACGTAAGGTTTTTACACAAAATAAGAATTTATATTTTCACGATTTTAACTACTATAAGCACAAATATATTCAAAACTTCATTTCACACAAGATTTTTTTGTAAAAAATGTTAAAAATACTGTATAGAACTGTCCTAATAATTTCGTGACTACCTTGTAAGAAAACAGAAAGCAAATGGTGTTCCATTAATTTTGAAACATTCTCTTCTTTGGCTTCCTTGAAGTTCCTCCATTTTTAGTCTCCTTCTTCAACATCCAACAGTAGTCGGCCATCATAATATCATTCCATGTTCCCTGGTACCTCCTCTCTATCTCTTTAATATCCTGGTGAAAACGTTTCTTCCTCTTCACTCTAATGTCCCAGATTTTCGGGAAAGTAGTCGATATGGGAATATAGAAAGTGAACTTTCACACTCATGTTACAACTCAACTTTTTGAAACGTTCCAATATTTTTCCACAATTGCCTTGTAATTAGGATCTTTGTTATTCCCTAGAAAGTTTTCAGTAACAGATCGGAAAGCGGTCCATGCTTCTTTTTCTCTCTTTCATTTTTTTTTTTTTTTTCAAAATATTCATCCTTCATCAGTTTCTTTATTTGCGGACCAACAAAAATTCCAGCTTTCAATTTTTCTTACGCGATGGACGGAAATTTCTTACAAAGGTACTTGAAGCAAGGTCCATCCTGTAGTAGAGCCCTTACAACTTCATCAAATCCAATTTGATGTGTAGTTGTGGATGCAGGACTATTCAAGGGTCTACATGTGGTTCATGTAGGATGTTTTTAGTTCCAGGCACAACATTTCTCCACTCTGGCCAAACTTTCACACTCCAATGTTCCTGCTTTGCCCGACTGTCATATTCACATAGAAAATATGTCATTTTTGTGAAACCAGCTTGTTGCCCTAATAATATTCCTATAACTTTAAAGTCACCGCAGGTTAGTCTCCTGTGTTTCTCATACTGGATACTTGCTAATAGCAACTTATGTTCTCGAATGTATCCTTCATCCGAACTGAATGAGCAATAGAAATGGAGCCATACATATTCCCTTTATGCAGTAACACACCTTTGAGACTCGTCTTTGATGAATCCAAAAAAGTCTCCACTGAGTAGGATCATGCTCAATATCATAGAAGTGCATTAACTCGTATATGTTATTGCAGTAAACCAAGCAATCATTCTGTGAGAATAAAGGAACTAGTTATTTTTATCTGTGTCTGTACCATGAGTAAAGTATTCCTGGTTCCGGAAGATTCTTACTTTTAAGCCGTGAGCAAAGTAGCTCTGCAGATTCCTTTGGCATATCCAAAACACGAACTACATCATTAAGGTCACTTTGAGAGAACAGTTTTGGAGAAAAGCCGTCCTCAGTTTGATATTCATCATCAGTATCTTCGTCACTGATTGCATCAAGTTCACTTTCAACATCATCTTCTGTCAGGTTCTCTAAAACAACTGGAGGAAGAGGAACGGGCAGTTCTTCTCCATGTGGAACTGGCCTAATGACTGAAGGGATACTTCGATATGCAATTTGGTTCTTATTTTTTAAATTGCACCCCTGATTAAGGAAACAGATGTAACAGTCACTAAGGTAGTCTTTAGGCTCCCTCCACACCATAGGAATAGCAAACGGCATCCATGTTTTCTTTCCTTTTGTCCACAATCTTAACCTCTCAACGCAGTAGTGGCAAACAATACCCGGAAAAACTGTACTTAAACTGATGTGATATATTTTTAAAGTCCTATAGAATAACAGTGTGCATGCGCCAGAGTTTATAGAGCCAGCGAAAACCCACCATCGTACCACATATCGATTATCGTCCTCGATTACTATCGATATCGTACTAAACTTCAAAAATCTTATGCTAGATGACAGCATCTTGCTATGAAATTTAAATTACCCATCTTTGCAATAAATCCCCAAATCTATGTTTAAAAAATATATTAATATTAAAAATTACAGAACGTTTATAAAAAAAAGGGGTTTACACTTACTTATCACTCCCTAACGCCGATCCAACTTGCGATAACCCAAAACACCGATAGATAAATCATAGACTAAGTAATATACTCTGTGGAGAAAATAGCAGTTAGCAACATAATATTGTCTAACAGTGCCATAATATTGTGATTTGCGTATTTAAATAAATACTTGAAAATTGTCTAATAATGTTATAAAAATTGTTTGAAAAAGTTTAAAATATTAAAAAAAATTTAGTAAATACAGAAGAAGATCTATAGTTTACAACAATAAACTGAAAAATCAAAAATCAGTAATAGTGCAGTTGAGCCACCTAAATGAATTACTAGGTGAATCCCATGGAACGCCCCTTTTATTACTTTACGCTGTTTAATAAGTGAAAGTTAAATTCGGACCTAATTTGTTGAAACCACATATATGGTCTAAGTATGGTAATCGGTGGTTTATCACTGATTAGAAGTGTGGTAATCGGTGGTTTATCACTGATTAGAAGTGTGGTAATCGGTAGTTTATCGCTATTTAGAATAACTGTTGTAACCCGAATGGTCATCACAGGAAATAGTCTCACTTTATTTTCATATTACGCGTAAAATAAAGAAATGATAATTACGACTCGCAGGTAAATACATTTAATATAACATTTTATTAATATTTCCCGCAATTAGGTAGTGTTAAAGTGGGTTAATCAAAAGCTGGTCATCTCCCACCCGGCTACTTCCTGTAAAGAGACTATATCCAAGGTGATTTATCTAATGGCCACATTAACACCTCTAGTGCCCCGCTATTGTATAAAGTCCTAACACTCCATGTTCCTAGGAACATGTCCCTGTGTTTGAGCCTTTGGCATTTATTCCCTGAAGTAGTTCCCGCCCGGAGACAAATGGGGGGACTATTTTATCCCCGGAAAACGTTATCCCAGTGGAACCCATGTCCGCGTTTCTTGACGGTTGTATTTTTACGGTGAAAGGTCGTCGCTCTTTTGACCAAGCTACTTTTTTCGTCTGGCTTATAACCTTCGACCGGATCCGGCATGGGTAACCCTATCAGCAGCAATGCTACCGTAGGCATAGCTCTCGGCATCATTTAAGCGCGCAAGCCACTCCACCACGACAAGGTAAAGATACCACGAAGGGAGTGAGCGACAAATACTAGACTTTTCCCCGTCTTGTCTTTTCAAACTCTTCCTCGTTTCCGTTAAACTCGTATCTTTCTACACTCGTATCACAACATACACTACATCTGCCTTATATCGTTAATCGCAATTAATACATTTTGTGTTGTATATAAAATCAACAGGCATGTATCCTACCTTTTTTAACTTATCTCACTGATTGCAAAAAATATAGATATTAATATCAGATTAAAATGAAAATTTATAACTTCACAAAACTTGTTCACTGCAGTAGTAATCAGTGTTCACGGCCTCCTTTGTCGCTTAGTAGCACCTTCATTTCCGTCCTTGTACAGTGTTGCCAATATAGCCACTTTGTGGCTAGATCTGGCCATTTTCAAAACATAACTAGCTATAAATTTGTGAAAAAACCACTAATAGCTTTTGTGGCCAATTGTAGCCTTTTCTTTAGCTACTTCTAGCCATTCTTAACCCTTAAATTAAAAATGTATCCTACTGGATACATTGATTTCATTTATTTAATTTTGTTTTTAGATCAATAGAAAAACAAGTGAGTAGAAATTACTTAAATGTATGTCAAATTACGCAATAATGTATAATAATAACATACAGTTTCACATAAATTTATTTTCCTTGAGGTCCGAAACATTTTAATAACTGGCACGAGAAAATATTGTATTGAGAATTTAAGGGTTAACACAGTTTAATTATTAAAATATATATACAGTCAATATGCCCATTTCACCAATTAATGTTTAAAAAGGTCAATATCTGGTCTTGAGAATGACAGCTTGGCTGTGGAAACTTGTTGACCTTTTTAAACATTAATTGGTGAAATGGGCATATTGACTGTATAACTTATATATTTTAATATTTGATCACCAAGAAGATCACTTGTGTATTAAATATTAAACAGTTTAATTATTTTATATAAATTATATAATAATAACGGATGGAGAATTATATATTTTGCCACCACAAATATAAATTAAGAAAAATGAGTACCTTCTTTCCAAAGAATATCATATACAAAGAAGCATGAACATCCCTGATTGTTTTACTAATCAGATAGACCATGCATTAATACAGAACGGGCTCAAGCCTACAATTTAGAAATGCATACGAGGGGAGTAGATAGTGATTCAGGTCATCACTCAGCGAAAGTCAGATGTAAACAAAGAATATCCACAGAAATACAATTTTTGATGAAGAGAGAATTGAAATATAACTTGGACAAACTTAGGGAGAAAGAAATTATATAGACAACTTTATAAAAAAAATTCAAAATTGCTGAATCTTTCGTTGTAAGAATATATTTATTTCTGAACATAGATTTTATATTCATAATTTAGGTTATACATTTTAATTGCATTAATTCAAACAGAGTTAAAAAGTGACAAAATTGTATTTCAGAGGTATACATTGGCAAATCCATTTTTTCTATGATTGAAAATACAGTTTGTTTCCAGGCATAAAGCACATTTTAGCCATTTCTAGCCATTTTTTTGGAGTCAGTTTTAGCCACTTTTCCCAAATGGATGTTGGTAACCCTGTCCTTGGACTACCCAGCTCTTTATTACATTGTAACGATTCTGACCTATGATTCTGACAAATCCTGACTCAGTGGCCTACTAACATGGGGAGTCATGGATTTTTAATCGATCTTAAAAAAGCAGTGATATTGGTAATGTATGTACAGTATGTATACAATATTAGGTCTATTATCGTGTGTTCTTCAAAAGCAGATAGAAACATTCGATTCGGAATATGGTAACTTCTTTATGAAAAGAAACTACAATTTACAGTAAGACCTAGGCCTACCATTATTGAGAGTGAAAAAAAAAAGAATAAAACACTTCTGTTACAGAAAGATGTGTGTAGTGCATGCAGAGAAAATCTAAACACATGTGAAATATGATAACATGGTTGACATTTGGTCGACTACTGCTGAAGGTGTCAGATAATTTAACCTTCCGTCGGGCGCAATATTCTGACATTGAGTTTGGGCGCAATGTACCTGATCAGCACACGCTAAAAAAATATATTTAACAAACTGTTTGCCAATCTAAACAACGAGAAGCCGAAGAAATGTTATTGTTAGGGATGCCCAATGAATAAAATATTCAAAATTTGCTGCTATAAAATATTTTTTGGACATGATATTGATTGAACAAATTTTAAGAAAATTTGTGACAAACCTCCAAACAACATGATATAAAAGTAAGAACAAGTTAGGTTCAGTTCAAACATACTTGAAAAATAGTTCACATTATCAACATTTAGCCTATGTTTTAGCACAATTATTCAAGAATATAACATTGTTTAGTCTAAATAAGCTAAATAAATAATTTTCTTTTTGCAAATATTTTTAAAATATACATCTTCAATAATGTAACGACTTCGGGCGCAATGAGCTTCTCTGAACAAAATATTTACAACCCGCCGTGGTAACGGCCGATAGCAAATGAGTGGGGTGGTTGTCTAGAGTAGGTAAAAAGAAACAGTACTCGGATGCCCAGTCGTCAACGCCGTCTGATGGCAGTGGAATGGCACAAAATTGACAACCTGTGCCTCTCAGATCAGATGCGCCCGATGGAAGGTTAAATCACTATACATTCATCTCTGTATTATCAGCCTCACAACACAGAGGAGCAGAAGCTGCAACTTGTAACGAGAAATCAAAGGAGAGAGGGCCCATTTGATCCCAGTAGTAACATGGTTTGCTAGATCATTAATTTGACCAAAGAATCTGATAGCGTCGGGCCATTTAAAAAAACACTGCATTTGCCAACTCTCCCTTATAGTCAAATAACACAATAAAATATATTGGTAACACGGTAAAGGGAAAGGGTTGAAAAGCCACTATGTTCCTAGTATATTTTCTTCGTGTAGATTTAATTCTGGTGAGTAGTATAAGCACTGTTCAGTGCGCTGTATTGCTAATTCCATGCAATATTTTAGATTCTTTACTCGTTCCATTTCTTGCATCATTTATGAGACTTTTTTTAATCTATGGGGTTATGGGTCTCAATAGAGAACACATGGACAAATACGCATTGGGGCAAAATCAGTATAGGCTAAGTACAGCAAGATATGACGTAAGTGCAGCAGGAAAACAATTATACAGGGTGTAACAGGACGTCAGCGACAAAATTATAGGGGTGTGATAGGTCATGCAGAGAAGATCATTTTTTGTGAAGGAACATATAGTCACAAACACGTCGTTTATGAGCTTATGAGTTATGCGCAGATGAATGTGTTCATCAGTAAGGGTCGGAATTGAATACAAACAATTGTATATATGTAATTTTATTGAAAAAGACATGTTTTTACAATAAGTGTTCAAACAGTCGACCTTGTGCCTCATTGCATGTTTGATATCGTCGCAGCAACGATCGGCCAGCACGGCCGATCATAGCAGGATTCTTTTTGGCGTTGTCAAAACACTTATTGTTTGAACACTTATTATAAAAACGTGTATTTTTCAATAAAATTATATGTGTACAATTATTTGTATTCAATTCCGATCCTTACGGTTGAACACCTTCATCTGCGCATAACTCATAAACGACGTGTTTGCGACTATATGTTCCTTCACAAAAAACGATCCTCTCTGCATGGCCTATCATGCCTATTATTTGTCGGTGAGGTCCTGTTACACCCTGTATATAGGAAGGCATCATTATATTTTCTCAACATCCAAGATACTTTTTCTTTTTTTGTAATTCTCTAAGAAATAGGAATGAAAGCAAAGAGAAATGACAATTTATTATAATTTTATTTATTTTTCTTAACAATTGATTATTTATTCCAATATCAGAAAATTCAGTCTTTTTGAAAGAGTACGTCTCATAATCTCCATCTAGTGTAAAAGGAAGAATTATATGAAATTTGCAACCAGATTTGTGGAATTCTGCCATAACCACTCAGCGAATGACACTTTAAAATTGAGGCCATGAGAACCATAGTGATATATGTGACATTTTTTCACAAAAATGAGATAAATGCATCAAATTGTAGTCATTTGGTTCTTTTACCTCGTGCCATAGAGATACAAGTACTTTCCATCACCTGCTGCCCTCTAGAGAGGAATATGTTAACTACATAAACCAGAAATGAGCGTTGCTTCAGGTTCATACAGATATAAGTGACAACAGACACAATATCAGTATGCATGATGAGAAAGGAAGACACTGAGAAACAAAAGGTTGAATGGTTCAAGATTCGGTGGATGAGGTACAACAAAAACTCTCCTTTGATAGTTCAGTTTAAGACCACACTGAATTCAGACATGCCTTTTCGACATCTTGATCTTCGTCGTAATGCAGTAGTACGGCCTCTACAATTCCCCAGCACGCTAAGAACGCTGCGTGAAGGAAAGGTACCATTGAAAGCAGAAAAAATTAAAGATCTGCTTACCCTGCTCGATTCCATTCCTCCAATACACCATGGCTTTTATCTTAACCTCGAAGCTTCTGCTTCTGACATCACTAACTCAGGAAGAGGTAGCGGAAGAGGACATGCACGTGGACGAGGGCGTGGGGTTCGAGGAAACGGACATGGGAGCTGTGAGAATATTGTTCCTGGAGAAGAATACTCAGATTCAGAGGAAATAAGTGATGAAAGTGATTAATCCTATCAGTGTTTATAGAGACAGAACTCTTATGTTTATTATTTTACTGTTGGTAGACTTACGTATTTCTGAGACACTGACCTTAAAATTGATACAGATTTACACTTATTTGTAATGTATGTAACAATTTAACAAATGTATTGATGATCACATTTATTAATTGCATTTAAAATTTACATTAGCACTAGGCTATAATGTACATCATATTGCAAATACATACCTATTTAGAGTCATACTGATACAAGTGCCATTGATAACAACAATATCAGGACCATACTGGTACAAGTGACGTTTAATTTAGGCTGTAATGGATAAATTACCTGCGTTATGTACCATATGTTCATTATAGGAAGTATTTTACAGGTTGCACTTGAAAATAATAAAAGTTGTTTGATAAGGAAATTTAGTGAATTATTATTCTATTATAAACTTTCAAGTACTAATATCTCAAAACTTGATTTATGCTACTTATATCACTATGGTTCTTATGGCCTCAATTATCTCTAACATAAACAATACCAATTTCTCAGTAAAGTGAAGCGTTACACTTATTGTAACTGTCGTTTATAATATATTTAAAACCATTTAACATACAGGTTATTGGTAATATTCAGCGAATAGCAATATACTCTATGAGTGACTGAGTACCTTGGATGTCATATTTTATAATGCATTTCGCACCACATTCTGTCAAGATTTTGTACACCGCTGATTTTCTCTACCATTGCAGATTGCAATCCTATGTTTATAGACCATCCCTACTGCTTACTTTGTCAACCTAAATATAAGTGCTGTGACTGCATAGATATGGGAAACACTAGATTTCACTTACTATGTTACGCAGATGATGTCGTTCTCCTTTCAGAATCTGAAGGGAAAGATCTTTACACCCATTTAATATAAATCCCAGAATATACAATATGGAAATTAACAAGACAAAATGCTTAACAATATCAAAAGAACTAGTAAGATGCAAATTAGAAGTGGAAAGAAAAATTATAGAATTAGTATCAGAATTTAATTATTTAGGTGTATTAATAACAAACACTAAAAAATTAATAAAAGAAGTAAAGAAACAAGCTGATAAAGCAGCACAAATATCAGGATAAATTAAATATTTAATTTGGCGCAATAAACATATGTCAATATCGCTGTCACTCGGTTTTTAAACTTTTCCTCGCTTCTGTAAAAACAGTTTTCCAACCTCACATCGTAATATACTATTAAGCAACTTTACACACTTTGTAGGTACAATAGTTGCAAGATAAAATAGGCCTACATAATTTTTCAGTTCTGGCTGAGTGAAGGGGAGGTCTTAACTCACCAGTAATAAATAAAATGAAAATGACGACATGAAAATTGTATATTTTTAATATTAATCACTTTTTTTATTCACGCCTTTGAGGTTATAATTATTATTATAATTATAAAACCTTTATACCTTTATATATATATATATATATATATATATATATATATATATATATATATATATATATACTCCTCAGCTTCAATAATTCATTTATAATTAATCAAAATATGCCTAGCAAGCAAAGTCCCCTATATAAAATTTATAAATATATTCAATAACAATAAAAGTCATGAAGAAGAAGCTAACACTTCGAAAAGCTTTACGAAGATTATAAATGAATTATTGAAGTTGAGGACGACGGTACATTAAAAAAAAGGAAAAAGTTTACTTTAACTTACCTGATATGTTTTCAAAGTCCTATACAACAACAGTGCGCATGCGCCAGAGTTTATAGAGCCAGCGATAACCCACCATCGAACGACACATCGATTATTATCGTTTTTTTTATCTATTTAGACACTTTTAAAATGTGGTGAATCTAAAGGCCAACTAACTCACTCATACTTAACCTACTTCAATTACTCTAACCTAGGGTGGATCCCATGAAACGCCCTTTTTTCACTCCTTAATAATCGTAACCATCGATAACCCATTGGTTCCATCTATGTAATATAGTCTCTGGAGAAAATAGCAAGTCACCATCACAATATGTGTATTTGAATAAATACTTAAAAATTCTAAAATGAAGTTATACAAACTGTTTTAAATATTTTAAAATATTTTAAAATGTTACTAAATACAGAAGAAGAGTTATAATTCACAACAATAAACAGAAAAATCAAGGGTGTTTGTAAACTTGAGCAAAATATATATATATATATATATATATATATAAGTTTTATAATTATAATGAAAATTCTAGCGATGGAGAACTGTGATTGGCTGGAATATCTATATGTACACTAAACACAAACTGTAATTTGACAAAAATATTCTGAATTGAGATATGAACTTTAAAGTCAGTCAATATCTAACAGTGTAACAAGTGTTAATAAGCAGTATCTTATGTTAATAAGTGTAGCGTGTTTGTTACATGTATGGTCTTCATGTAGATTAGAGAGATGCGTGTGGGTAATTTTAAAGTAATGATCCTGTTTCTCTTGGTAGTTGTTCTACGTTATTGTTCGTCGAGGTGAAAATATGAGTATTTACGTAGTGGCGTAGTATCCATGGTGTCTTCCCTTTTATTTCACTTAATATTTTTTGAAGTGTATAGTAATAAAATGCGTGCCTAAGATTCTCAGTCCTCCTCAACCCTGTAGAATTCCGGCTGAAATATTGTAGGTCTTTCGGATCATTCCCCATCATCAGCTTTTCAAAACAAACCTACGAACTGTTTTATGCGAAATCCGACTGAGTTGAGGACGAATTATTCCATTACGTAAGTGAAAATGTTTGTACTTACGCAATAATGCATATTGGGTCTAAATACATTTTTTTTATAACCACAGGAAAAAAAATATCATTACCATCATCAGATGACAACAGAACTATCTATTCATCATCAGATAACACAATTACCCCATTACCACCTTTTCATTGTTCTGAACGTGAGAATAGGAAAAGCCAAAGAAAAGTCGATTTTTAAAATGCAGAGGTTCATGATACAGATTCAGATGTTCCATCCGAAGCTTCAGTTAACGATCCCAATTTTATTGCTGGTTCATAACAATCCAAACTGGGCAGATTCGCTTTTAATTTTACCACGAATTGTACCTGAAATTAACGAGTTAAGGAGACCACAGCGGTGAACATTATTGTATTATCCTGAAAAATCTCTCGACTCCAAGCAAGTTTAAATTTGAATCCTCGAAAGCAGAGCCGAGCGTGGTTACCGGGATCTACACTAACGAACATTGTCCATATCTGGTTGGGATTAAACGAAGGAAAACATCACTAAACAAGTTTTGAGTAACAGGAAGCACACATTTGGGAATGCCGCAGTATAAATGGATAGAGCATTATCATAAGTAATGCCAAACGAGTGATTTCCAAATTATCTAGACTATTTAACTTATGCCCCAAATGGGAGTCAATGACCAATCACGTTTCAATGATTTTTATTTACAACCAATCACAGTCGTGTTTCGCCTAGAATATTACCAACTAAAATTTATCATAATAAAGAGAGCGCCTCCTTTCTAACATTCTGAATAGGTCATAGCATTATTTTGCACTGACTGACTCTCTAACAAATACGGCTACCATATTGTATATATAGTGCATGAATGCCAACACATAGCACATGGGGGAGAATATATAAAAACATTTGTAGCAATTGATTATATCATCAAAAAAAAAAGAAACCACTGTTTGCACTTTCTTAAATGTATTTTTTCCCAGGTAATAACAATCCAGAAAAATATAATTGTCATATTTGCATCATAGGACATCAGAAATGAATTAATATACAGTTTGATAAGTTTCATTTTTTCTCCACTAGAGTTCATTCTTACAATATTGCGTTTCTTTGGCAGTAAATAATATGATCTGGTTGCAGTGATGAACAAAAGAAGCAAATGAAGCATACCAATCGTTTCTCATTTGTTTTCAAACATCGCCGTTTACATTAAATATATAAATATTTTAAAATAACTATATTTAAATAATGATTTGTGAGTAAACAGCTTAATTTTATTCGTTAAATAGTCCTAACAAATGCCACTCTTGATTTCCAAATTCTCTAGATAAATTCACTCCTCATTTCGTGAGTCGTGAATTTATCGATAATTTGGAAATCACTCGTGGCATTACTTATGAGAATTTGGAAATCAAGAGTGGTATTTGTTAAGACTATTTATCGAATAAAATTAAGCTGTTTACTCACAAATCATTATTTAAATATAGTTATTTTAAAATATTTATATATTTAATGTAAACGGCGATGTTTGAAAACAAATGAAAAACGTTTGTTATGCTTCATTTGTTCATTTCTGCAACCAGATCACATTATTTATTGCCAAAGGATCGCAATATTGTAAGAATGCACCCTAGTGGAGAGACAAAATGAAACACATCAAACTGTTTACAACCAACATTATAGGTTATTAATTAATTTCTGATGTCCTATGATGTAAATTATATTTTTCTGGAACGTAAAATCCTGGGAAATAATACGTTTAAGAAAGTGCAAACAGTGATTTCTTTTTATTGCGGTATAATCAATTACAACGAATGTTTTTCTATTATACCCGCAAGCAATATATTTTTACATTCGTGCATTATATATACAATCTAGTAGTCGTATTTCTTGGACTCAGACCTGTTCTTAATATTGAAAAGGAAGAGCTTTCTTTAATATGACTATTTAACTCATGCCCCAAATGGGAGTCATTGACCAATCATGTTACAATGATTTTTTATTTACAAACAATCACAATCATGTTACCAACTAAAGTTTATCACAATACAGAAAGCATCTCCTTTTTAACATCCTGAATAGGTCATAGCATTATTTTGCACTGACTGACTCACTAAGAAATACGGCTACCAGATTGTATATATAGTGCATGAATGTCAACACATACCGCATGCGGGAGTTAATATAAAAACATTTGAAGCAATTGATTATACCACCAAAAAAAGAAACCACTGTTTGCACTTTCTTAAATGTATTTTCCTATAAAAATATAATTGTCATGTTTACATCATAGGACGTCAGAAATGATTTAATATACAGTTTGATATGTTTCATTTTTTCTCCAGTAGAGTGCATTCTTACAATATTGCGTTCCTTTTGCAATAAATAATATGATCTGGTTGCAGTGACGAACAAAAGAAGCAAATGAAGTGTACCAATCGTTTATCATTTGTTTTCAAACATCGCCGTTTACATTAAATATATAAATATTTTAAAATAACTATATTTAAATATTGATTTGTGATTAAACAGCTTAATTTTATTCGTTAAATAGTCCTAACAAATGCCACTCTTGATTTCCAAATTCTCTAGATAAATTGGAAATCACTCGTGGCATTACTTATGATAAACTTAATTGATAACCATCGGGTGAAATACGACTGTGATTGGTTGTAAAACAAGATACATAGAAACGGGATTGGTCATTGTCTCCCATTTGGGGCATGAGTTAAGTAGTCATTGTCAACAGTAGTGGAAGAAGATCCTACTGCTTCTAATACGATTTTTTTTTTCTCGATGGTATAACAGTTCTCTCTTATATCCCGTGTTTTATTGAGGGACACATTATACATAATGGTGCCTAATTATCTACATAATAAACCACAAATAATAAATTATTTTATAAAAGATAATTACAAACGTGGCGTGATGCAGATGACTATCGCGATAAGAAAACATTTGAATGGGAATTATGCGTGCAGTGTTAAAATGAAATATTTAGTTTGCTCGCGCTCTTGAGATCTGTTGCTGATAACGTGAGCAGCACTGTACAGTTACATCACGGAAGGAACTGTATTAACAAGAACAAATTAGGAATTTGTTGTATATAGTTTGTTACTGAGTTTAGCAAGTCGTGACATCAGCTAGGTGAAAAAAAAACTATTACATTTACATATATTCGCTAAGGTAGGTACTTTGTATACTCTAACAGCTTTGATTTTGGAATATTTAATTATGACTAGCGTACCCGGCAGAGTTGTCCTGCCCTAACGTTCAATTCTCATGTCATGGGCGGACGATAAAAATATGTTACTTTTTTGCCATAAAATTCAGGAATTAGGGCATAATTAGATATTATTAAATAAGTTCGCAAGAAAACCTCTAACAGCCTTCTGTTTATGAATGATGATGTCACATAATCATGAACATAAGAATTGTACCCTCCTTTGCAGATAAGTTAAGAACCGTCATATAACAATTATATTGGAGTGAAAAAAAAAAGATAAATTGATGAGAGTGAGTTAAAAGGTTTTTTTTAGCTAGATTTCATTTCTGACCCATACTGGCCGACATACCATAAGAAATATTTCTTCCCCCGTAGACTCGAACCAGCGTATGTCCCGTAGTTTTGCGCCAAGACTTCTTGCCTTAACCACTCGGCTACGGCGCGAGACTCTTGGTATCAATGAAAGACAAAAATGGTTATTGTGAGTTATCCAGAAGAGATAAACATATGCTGTCGCGGACTTTTTTATAGAGCTTTTTGAGATATTCAATTCTGTGTACACTTGTGTATTTCTTATGGTTTAGGCAGCGTAGCCATTTAAGCGTCCAAAGAGCTACTTTTTCACGTTTTCCACTACAAAGGGAGATTTTTAAGGGTGTAGGAGTTGAGTATCACAACTCTCTTATAGCCTATGTTCATCCCGGGAATCTCCTGAACAGTTTGCAAAAAACCTCATCACAATCGGATCAATGGTATGGCCGCGCATAAAGTACGAACAAACAAACAAACATACAAACAAACATTAATTTTTATATATAAGATTACATATTAGAACAAATGATGTAAGCATGGTGGAGTACCAAATTCATATTCAGAAATCTCGGATTCAGTTCCGCGGTACAAGGTTTTCGCGAAATCCGAACGAATTTACCCATTGAGATAGTTTTAATGAAGATAGTTTTATCAAGTTTTACAAATATGCATCGATCATATTTAATTCGCACTGAAAATAACATTTACAAAAACTATGTAGCAGCAGTTTTGTTTTTTTTTTCGGAACCAAATTTGGCCTGTAGCAGTCAATTAAAAAAAAGACTTAGGTCAAGATCGTTAACCAGCAATATCGGGGGGACGCTCTAGAGGCGGAAATTTTCGATTTTTCACAATCGTACTCGGTATATGCGATTGAAATACGTCGAGAAAGTTATTCTCCAAAAATGAAAGAAAATCAAGTCGTGTATTTGGAGTAGAATTTTGTCTAAAAGCATGTACTAAAGTCAGACTAGCGCCGCCATATTTGTTATCGCCTAACATAGTTATTTAATTAACCAAATAAACATATATTCCATAAATCAGGAAAATCGGGCCATAAATTTGATTTGCTGAGGAATTACGCAGGTCCTGCGTGACGAATAGTTTAAAGGCATTTTCATAAACACTTACTTAACTTTACCTAAGCCAGATTGCAATATTATTTTCACCTAATACAGTAAAACGTGTTTAATCCGGAACGTGAATAATGCGGAAATCTGTCCAATGTGAACAAATGTATTGTTCCTGAAAAATAATAGTAGATTTATGTATATTTATTTTGTATAAAAAGGAATCTCTCCAACGCGGAAACGGAAGGATATTTCTACACAATTCATGAAAAATTGTTTAAAAGGAGGAAACATAGAGAGAGAAATAAATTTGTTTCCACTTCACTGGATTCCCGTTAGGCGAAGTGATGATTCCTGCCGACGTGCCGGGTGAAGTAGAGTTTCTACCTGTATCTGGAATTTTCTTTCAGCCTCACTGCACACCCATTTTGCGAAATACAGATTCGCTTAACAAATATTTGGCGTGTGACATCTGTTTTACAAATAACCAGTGTACTGTAAAGTCTAAATAAGATCTGTGACCGATTGTGTACGTATCTTTCACAGGTAGAGTTCTGAATTTACGGAATAAAGATGGCTAAATCTATGTATCATTGTCATTAAACAAAAAAAGTGAAAGTGATTGAAGATAAAGAAAAATAAACTCTCAGTACGCGAACTAATTACTACATTGTATGAGATTTTAACACACAAAGAAAATAATTAATTAATGGATGGATGCAAGGAAATGGTGAAATGAAGAGAGACAAAGAGAGAGAGAGAGACAGAGAGAGAGAGAGAAGGAAATGAAGAAATCAATGAGGTGTGTTTTACAAGTCCACGATCAAAAAATCTCAAAATTTCCGTACCGATGCTCGAAAGTCAAGTTCTAGCTGTTGCTATATTCCTACGGAATAACGATTTCAAGGAATCTTCAGGTTGGTTGTGGACAGTTTTAAAAGACGACGCAATGTAGTGTGGAATGAAATTTGCGTGGAATCAAAGTATGTGGACGAAAGTATAGTTAGTGAGTGAAAACCGAAACTGCAAACTTTAATTTCAGGATACGGGCCTAAGAGACATTTTTAACACTGACGAAATGGGACTGTTTTTTTCGCGCGTTGCCATCGAAGTCGCTCGTACATACTCCGCTTCACTTTACAACGGCATCGAAACTACAATTAATCCAAGGTACATAAAAGACATATACGGTGCTCTGTAATTTAAGATTGGTTAATATTTTCTTGTTTTTTATAATACGGAATGTTGTCTAATGTGGAAAAAAGATTGGTCCCATGCGATTCCGCTTTGAACAAGTTTCACTGTATCAACTTTTTTATTATCTTGTACCTAATGTTTGTTGATATTTGTTTAAAGTAGATCAATAGAGATAGGAAACCATCCAGATTAATGAATTTGAGTTTATTTCCCTCTTTTACTCCTTGATATATGATTAATTATAGATAGATAGATCATCGGTTGTTTAATTTCTTTGACATCTTTCGATTCCCAATAGCTAATTTTGTCGATCCATCCAATCTCCTGGTTGTAGATGTTTAATGATTAATTATTTATTATACCTCATATACAATTGTTACGCCTCGAAAGTAGGCCTGTTTCTCATTTGTTGTATATTTGAAGTTAGATCTCTTAAGATCCAATGTATCTTTTTTTTATAATTTATGATCATTGAAATGAATCCTGGTTGTTAGTGAAATTTCTGCTGTAAAATTAATCAAATCAATTAAAACTACCTTAATTTTAAATATCATGCACCTGCGCCTAGAATAACTGTACACAGTGCATGTTTTGTGAAATGAAGATACCGGTACAAAAAGGAGTTAACTCCACTTTTTCCCGAAACGCAAGTTAAGTTCGTATATCATAAAGAGAAGGAGCCTCCTTCAGCTGGTGCAAAAAGGAAGTAGCTCCACGCCTCCTATAATGAAGAGAATGAAGAAAACTGTTAACTCCAACTTTCATTCGGAGCAAGAAAGAGGTACATAATGAAGATTTTCACCTTTATTCTGCACCTCTACCACTCAAGCGGCCGAGGTTCCTTCAAGTAAAAGAACTGGCATCAAAATACGCACGTGTATCATCCAATTGTATGTAGTTCTATGACAAGCTGAAGTGCAAGGGAGAGGATTTTCTTCATGGTTCTGATGACAACGCCTGATGGTATTGGTTAACCAGTTTATATAAATACCTTCATGTGAAGCTGTATTTCTTATTATTTAATCATATTTTCCTAATTAAGAAGTTTATAGGCATAAATTCTACAAATACCTACTCTGCGGTACAAAAAGGAGACAGCTCCAACAGGCTTATTGTGATTGTACACAATCTTGTAGATAAAACAATTGAAACTGATCAAGGAAAGATTGTGTTTCATGCTGAACTACCTTAAATCAATGCAAAATTTTGGTTATACTATTACCACCTTTCACATTTATTTTTTTTGTTTCTCCTGAAAACTTTAAGAAAATGGAGCTACCCCCTTTTTGCACCGGTGTCTTCAATTGTCATGGTATAGCGCAGGGTTGTTAATAAGTGACCATTCCTACCCGCATGCAGGTACACTCCCAATGAAAAAACACAACTGAAAAGTTACTAGCAGTGTCTTACTTTGTCAGCCAATCCGACATAGGGTTCAGTAGTGAACACTAATTAACGGCCCTGGTATAGCCTATCTCCCCTACGTCTTGCAGTCCATATCCTCACAATGTGTTATTTTAAATTCAACAAACAATTTGTAGATTATTTTGTAGTTTTTCATCACATACTGGATTTTTTTAACTAAACATAACAGATTGTTTTTAGTCCTTTTATCAAAACATTTAGGTTTCTTATGTGGTTGTTGATTGTGTGATTTACGGTGTAACTAACTTATATACATTAGATTTCATTTCCAAACTCGTATTCCATTATCTCTCACATCAAGTATATCTTACTGAGACCGTTTAGGAAAGTAGTGTATATATATTTTTTAATTTTGATTTTATCAAATTTTGTTTTGTAATGTGCCGCTTGGGATCGTCTTTTGTTTCCGTTGCTTCTATTAGCGTAGATCTGATTACCTCCAAGGTTATTAATCACAAAGCTACTTGCCCAGGGCCCATAGGAGGCAAGAATTGATTCATCTTTCTTTCCTAGGAGTTTTAACATAACTCAATAATAGTTCTCAAAACAACAGAGTGGCTTAAAATAATAATGTTTTCACTATAATTATCAATCAATCAAGAAAGCTAGACAGAAAGATAGAGGGAGCTGAAATGGTCTCCTAACTGAGTGAGTTTCCGTATAGGAATCTAAACAACTACGTGCACATAAATCCTTAGAACATTAATTTATAAAAATGGTATTTAATGTAAACAAGTAGTCTGAAGTAAAAACATAACCAAGATAAACATTTGATCATTCAAAGAAATATAAAGTGAATAAATAAATGATAATACTTCTACAGGACAAAAAACCACATCATACCACATACCACACTCATGCTAGAGTCCAAGCCAGGGTGGCTTCTTCCCCCGGTCTTCAGGACCAACATAAATTTCCGCCACTTCGCGGCTCCAGACGACATTGTCCACTTAAAAGTCCAATCCCATCCCGGACTGGATAGATGAATAACTGAAGAATGAATGATGAATGAATGAATGAATGATAACGTTCTCGCTGTGCATAACGTATTTGAAGGTTCCGAGGTAGAGGGGAGATGCGCCGTAGGAACAGCGCACCAGGAGAGGTAAAGAGGGAGAGTGGGGGTAGATGCATAGAGAAAGGAATATTGGCATAGATCATGAATCTCACAATCTAGGGAGGATAACGACGCTGCAGTAATGAGCCGAAAAACGCACTTTCGGTTCAATATCTCCTCCTCGCGCCCTCCGGGAAAAAGAAAACAGTCCATAAACTTCTAAACAAAGAAAGAAAGTCCACGAAGTCATAGACTTAAGTCACTATAACGATGTTACGAAGATACCAGATAGCGAATCCCACGTTGGGAGGGCACGGTAACACTACCAGATTCCGAGCGGTAAACTTAATCACCAATTTCATCGTCCCCAAAATCACTATCACCACACTCGCTTCTTCGTCGACCATCCAGGCGCTGTAAATAAACTCAAATCTTGACACAGCCGCCATAGTCGAACTCCGCGGTGTTCCAGGTGAAAAACAGGGTGACGATACCATAACATGGATTCCCGGATCGCAATCCCGATCATCCGCTCTCTAGGAATCTGTAGTTGCAGAACCACCATTTCGGTCAGCTGGGCACTCGGGGTCGGCCGGATCCGCCAAGTGCTCGACTGCCAAACATTCCATGTTCCTCTCCTATGCCAATATGAGGGAAGGGTAAACTGAAATAACAAAACAGACGGAGACAGAAAACGGAACCTCAAACGTTTTTACATAAGATATTACAATGTATAAGTGCCCTTCATAAAACATCCGTGGCATTAATCCACTACAGGACATATTTTTACTTGACTAACGTGCTGTTTAATGACGTGGCCATCGACGCTTTCTAATTTCTAGTTACCCTTGCTTTTAGAAGTTAGACTGCGTCTTATAATTACAAAACCTGGTCCACGTGTACCGAAACTTACTCAGGAGTCTCCCATACAAATAATATTCACAAACGAAATGGCTCATTCAGCCCACATACCGATGTCCAAAACAAGCTTTCCTGATATCCAAAACAAGCAAACGAACTACGCCGAAAAATACTCTAGAATATCGATCACGCAACATCTTTACGTTGCCTTCGATGTCAATACCTAGTAAGCTCAATTCTCGGACCAAATTGTCCTTCGATACAACATCAATCCAACTAGGCATGTTTACTAAACAAAGTGAACAAAAGGTATAAACAACTATAAGAGAAAACAGTTCTTTATGCATAAGTTACTCTGTGTTTTTACGTAAGGAGAGATGAATCAATTTATTTACGTTAAACAATTCAGACACGTAAATAAGTACGTTTCAATAACCTTTACGTAGATAATAAGTCTCAAAAAACAAATAGTTATCCACGATATAATACCTCTGAAAAATGTCGATATCAAAATACTTTATAATTCCAAAAATCATTTACGACCACTCAGAGTATATATTCTTGTTCTGGCACTTGAATCCAGAACCCAAAACTTAAGTTCAAAGATTTCGAATCGACGCCCACCTGAACTACTGCCAATAGAATACAACATACTTTTCCAAACAGAAAGAAACAAAACCACACGCTATGCTACCATTTGTGGGGTTTAAAACCAAACCACGCTCTGCTACCATTTGTGCCGCTTGGGATCGTCTTTTGTTTAGGTTGCTTCTATTAGCGTAGATCTGATACCTCCAAGGTTATTAATCACAAAGCTACTTGCCCCGGGCCCATAGGAGGCAAGAATTGATTCATCTTTCTTTCCTAGGAGTTTTAACATAACTCAATAATAGTTCTCAAAACAACAGAGTGGCTTAAAATAATAATGTTTTCACTATAATTATCAATCAATCAAGAAAGCTAGACAGAAAGATAGAGGGAGCTGGAATGATCTAACTGAGTGAGTTTCCGTATAGGAATCTAAACAACTACGTGCACATAAATCCTTAGAACATTAATTTATAAAAATGATATTTAATGTAAACAAGTAGTCTGAAATTAATATAAAATTATAGATAATGATAATTAAGTTGAGGAGACGGACCTTTCAGGTGAATATTCTATAATTTTATATTAATTTTGAATAAACCTCAACGGAACACATCATGAATCTTATAAAAGTTAAGTAGTCTGAAGTAAAAACATAACCAAGATAAACATTTGATCATTCAAAGAAATATAAAGTGAATAAATAAATGATAATACTTCTACAGGACAAAAAACCACATCATACCACATACCACACTCATGCTAGAGTCCAAGCCAGGGTGGCTTCTTCCCCGGTCTTCAGGACCAACATAAATTCCGCCACTTCGCGGCTCCAGACGACATTGTCCACTTAAAAGTCCAATCCCATCCCGGACTGGATAGATGAATAACTGAAGAATGAATGATTAATGAATGAATGAATGATAACGTTCTCGCTGTGCATAACGTATTTGAAGGTTCCGAGGTAGAGGGGAGATGCGCCGTAGGAACAGCGCACCAGGAGAGGTAAAGAGGGAGAGTAGGGGTAGATGCATAGAGAAAGGAATATTGGCATAGTTCATGAATCTCACAGTCTAGGGAGGATAACGACGCTGCAGTAATGAGCCGAAAAACGCACTTTCGGTTCAGTAATAATATATCGCTCTATAATGAGAATATGTTGATGAAATAAGATAAATGAACTTACAAGATATGAATGTATATACTGCAACATTTTCGTTACATTGTCTTGTACAGATCCAGAAAAAAATGCGCATAACTTGGTTTATTTGCTTAATATTACATTATAAGATTTCTATGTTCCTTTTAAGCATAGAGAATACGGTTTACAAATGCATTGTGATCTTTTGCCTGTTCATTTTCTCGGTTTTTGTTTTTTTTTTTTTTTACTGTAACGCTTTCAGGTACAATTTTCTATTTTTAGCAATTAGAAATATTAACATGTCAGGTAAAGTAGTCATCATAATGCATTTTTTATCCTTTGTAATTTTCAAAATTGTTATACTATTTTTGAGCGTCTAAGTGGCATTTACCCGCGAGTGAAAGTCAAATACTTGACACTAATTACTTTTCAGAGTAAATCTGTTTTTAAAAATGGCCCAATAATAAAATAATATGTATTGACTTGGTCATTGGGAAAAATAAAATTGTATGTAATTCCTATTACCAAGACACTGGACTTGAAAGGATAAATCAGTAACAATATATGCAAAATATGGTGGAGCTCATATCTTGTTGAGGCACAAGGATTTCAGTAACACCATCCTATAATTGAGGGAGTTGCAACACGAAAAATAGTTGTAACGTGTCCAGATAAGAGTTTTCTGTAATTTTTGTGTCATGGGATATGCATTTTCGTACGTATTATACCTGAACACACTTTGACGTTTGATGTATCACTATTCTGTTTAAAGGCAGCAATAACACTGAACAACAAAAAAGAAACTTTTTTTTTGTCTCAGAAAGAAAAATATGTGATTCTGTTAGTATTTTTCTCCTGAGTTCAAATATGATATCGGGGTTTCTCCATCACTCAAGGTTTCCGGGAAAACAGCCATTTATAATTTCAAATACTTTAATATTTTCTACATTCGTAACTACACAATATTCGAACTTTCCGACTCACCTAGAAAGTAAGAAATGACGATTTTCTGCTATATTACGCCTATGGAGCATCCCTCTTGATGGTCCAACAATAATCGGCCAGCATATTAGGATTCCATTTACCTTGATATCTCTTTTCCATAGCTGAAACCATTTGAGTTAGCTCATTTGGATTTATTTTACAATGGACAAATGAACGAAAAAATGTTTATTTAAAAAATAATTATTTAAATCCATTAATTGAAATTGAAATAACAAAAACCGTGGACGATGGAGAAATTCCCAATATATATTTGAAAACACGATAAAAAAACTGCATTAAGTACAACTATTGGTACTCATGAGATAAAAACCATGTTGACCAGTGTAATCTGCAATTGTGTTTAGTGACAAAGCCAGAAGACAGTGTGGAATGTCGCTTCACCTGGTTGAATAAGATATTTGCCAGTACATTTTGCTTTTCTGCAGCCTCAACAAGGTCAAATTACAGTGCTTGACGCGTAACATAATCTTTGGAATTCAAGACTTCAACGTGATGCGCAGTTTGTGCATCGAAAAAATGTAAAATCTTACAAACAATGGGTTGTGGAAAATTAAACTTCAGTCTGAGAGATCGAGTCGATGTACAAGAACTTCGATCAATGGATTCCTGGATCTGTTGCACGGTGTCTTAAAGTACCCTGAATTTTAATATTAAGAGATTTCAGATTAGGTGGCCCTCGTCCATGAATTGTGTTTCTTCCAGACGTTTCTCCCTCGACTGCGGAGGGCATCTTCAGTGGTGAGTGTTCCTAGTCGGAGGTTCGACATTCACAGTCTAGTCGCCGACCAGTGAATTTTCACTTCATGGGATCGTAAATTAATATAAATGCTTTATACATTTACCATCTGTTCAACAGCTAAGTCAAAAGCTTTAGGGATTTTACGAATTTACTTCTCAAGATCTAGAGTAATAGCAATATTTGTTTTTCATCAATGGAATTTGTCCACTGCTTTGTAAACATCATCGCCTTTTCACAGCCTCTAGCACTAATAGACCTATGTGTTTGTAATTGTATTGTGAGAAATTTCTATACGTCTAGTTCTATATTGTAATTGGTGTTGGAACTTTCACAGAATGTCATTTTATGCAACAGACCACGTTTTTATGCAGAAAGTGATGCCCGTAAAGTACATCTCAGAGAGGAATATATTGGTCAGTGAACTGAAGCCAATACTCTGGACATGGAGGGTAATGGGGTTGTTTCCATACACCCTAAATCAGAATGGTGAAGTATAATATACCTGTACTTATTGCACAGTACTGCTGGCACAAACTAATTAATGACAATTCACACAAAGCAATACTCTGTGATGAATCCTTCTGCTTATGCCCAGTGGATTACTTTACCTTTCAATTTTCCTCATATATATATATATATATATATATACATATTGCAAATGCCCCTGGTTGTCTTTCGACATTCCTGGTGTTCTCTCCTGGCATGGCGTACTTGTAACCCACTTCTGAGGTTAGGGCGTCTGGAAGGCGGGGTTACATTGACCCGATGATATGATAGGTGATGATGATGATGATGATAGTGGTGTTCCAGGAGAGTCCCTAATCTTAAGCTTAATCTAAGATGAATATAAATGCTGATGATTGCGATGGCCTTGTGATTTCGGGAACCGTTTGGGCCTTAAAGTTTTCCTGACATCTGTCTTACAAGTGAGTAAAAACCCCGATAAAAACCTCACCCGACCGGGGATCGAACCCGGGCCCACTGCGTGACAAGGCAGCACGCTACCTCGAGACCACAGCGGTGGACCCTCTAATATATGTATCTTTCCATTGTCCAATACATAAATTTACCTACACTTTTTGTATGTACCGCTTTATCAAAGAGGGATCTGAATCGATTTTGAAATTTAAAACGTGCTTAGATTTTCCACATAAACGAGCATATAATATACATATCTTCTCTGCTGCATATTATAGTTTTATTGAAATTTCCTAATGTTTAATTTTCGTTCGTATAAGATTTTATTCTGGTCTTATATTATTAAATAACATTGCATTTTGTTATGATTTCTTCTTCTTCTTCTTCGACTTTCCCTCACTTATAGGTTTACCGTCTTCAGTTTCCATTTATTTCTATCATTCCAATCTCCTACTTCCAAATTCCTATCATCCATTATAGTTCTGACAAAGATTTTCCATCTTGGTCTGCTATAACATCCTTCAAAAACAAACTAAATAATTATTTAATAACAAACTAATTTATACACCTCAGTAATAGAATTATATTAACAATTAATAAATTTAATTATTTATGAAAATAATATTAAAATTAACAAATATTTTCATTTGCATAAATATTTTATAACCATAAAATTAGTTTTCTATGTCTTATTATTTTCTTTTGTTTTTTATATAGGCCCCTATATTAGACAGGGACTGACTACCAACAATTTAATTTATCTTTCTAGAATACATTTTATTGTTAGTTTTACTCTTAATCTTAACTATCATTAACTGATTGTATTATAGATCATAATATAAAAAATATGATCTTATTGGTTAAATCTTCATGTGGTATTTAATATTAGAGTTAATTTTGATTGTTATATTCTGGTGTAATATATATTTGTCCTGGTGAATGGAAGAGAAAGCCACATGGCCTTAACTCCACTAGGCTAAACAAATAAAGAATTTTTTTTGCCATCTTTCATTTTCCATTATTTGTACATGGCCATGCCAATTTTCAATCCTCTTAACAACAGATGTGGTGACATTTATTTCTCTCCAGAGGAATTCATTTCTTATTTTATCCTGTCTTGCTTTTTGACGCCAGTAACGCCAGTAACGTATCTATTTTTGAATGCTGCTCTTGGTAATCTTGATTTTCTATTCTAATTTAATTGGATTGAGACAATTTTACAAGCAAAGCAAATATCAAACATTTTAATTATAACGCACAAACGTATTAAGTTGTTCGAATAAATGTGATCATTTTATTTTCAGACTGCAGAATTTTACATTACTCGTTACCTAATAACCTTTACAATACGTGATCATTCTGGAATCGGTTTATAAACACTATGGATTATTGGAATAAATTTCAAATTGCCCCCTATATTTTTTGTGCATACAATATTTGGTTAATACATCAGGTAAAATTTGAGTGTTAAATTTTTCCAACATCTGTCTTACTCGTGAGGAAAAATCTGCAACAAATCTCAACCAATAGACTTTCTTCCAATCTTGAATCGAACCCGAACCCCCTGTATCCAAAGCACTAACTTTATTATAAGATCACAGTGATGGTATTCTTGAATAATTTATCTTCTGCTTCTTCTTCTTCTGCTTCATGAAATTAGGCCTTTTGACCTGTTTTCACATCAAGTGGGATTTAATGAATCCTCCCATCTAGTAAATGGGCGTCCAACATTTCTATGTCCTATTGGTTTGTACTTTAGTAACAGCTGAGGGAATAATTTATAAAAATTATTATTGCATTTAGATTGAATTGATGTTATATTTTAATACATGTCAAGTACAATATGAAAATAATCTAAGCACTCGCAGTGTTTGCCTAACTTTATTATTATTTGCTTTTATCGTTTTTGAACGTTCACCTAGCCATAGGCCTATATATTTTCACTTATACCATGATTTGAATAGTTTAACAAAATTCATAAGTGCACATGGTTTTAGTGTAATCTTGCATAACTTTTTGAACAGCCATCTATTTCTTTTTTCACATTTACTTGACAGGTAACGTCTATGGCTGGGCCCATTACATAGACTTAATGTAATTACTTTATTCCTATCTGCCAATATATTTATTTTTGTTTCACATATTCTTAAACTAATATTTAATTCGAATAATTATTTTATTACGCAATCATGAGCTTAAAATCTTGGAACACAGGTATAGGTTTTCTATGATTAATGATAATTCCAGAAACAACAGATGGGTTTAACAAAACAAAAATGTGTATATAACTTGAAATAAAAAAATAATACATCAAATAAGTAATAAAAGAGCTCTGAAACTTGATAATAATGAAAATATAACAATTAATAAATGTATTATTTCAACTTACTTACTAACTCACTGGCACTATCGAACCCGTAGGTACATGGCCGCGCGGACATAAGCTCTCCATGCATCCCTATCCTGAGCTAATGTTTTCCAATAATCCCCTGTATAATTTACTTCCCTCAAATCGTAGTTAATGTTATTCTCCCACCTCATTCTCTGTCTACCAACTGGGCGTTTACCCACTGGTTTTCATACAAAAAGCTTCCATGCACGACTTTCTTTCCCATTTGTGCCACATGTCCTGCCCATCGCAGTCTACGAGACTTAACTGTTCTCATTATATAAAGTTCCTATAAAGACCATGTAATTCACTGTTATGCAGTCTTCTCCATTCACCTGTCTGTTCATCTCTCTTTGGTCCAAAAATTTCCCTAAGAACTTTATTCTCAAATACTCGTAATCTCATTTCCTCCCTCAAAGTAAGAGTCCATGTTTCGCATCCATATAATAATATAACTCGTAGAATAATAGTTTTATATATTTTCAGTTTAAAGTTTTTTTTAAAGATTTGGGACGTTAAGAGTCCCTGTAATGCATAATAATACACATTTCCAGAATTGAGCCTATGTTTAATTTTTTTGTGCATCTCATTCCTATTTGTGAGTATTGTTCCTAGGTATTTGAATTTAATCACTTCCTCAAAATTTCACTCATTTGTCATTAACTGTTCATTTCCGGCCATATATTTAGTTTTATTGATATTTACTTCCAGTCCCAATTTCTTAGTATTACTCAATAGGGTGTGTGTGTTGGCCTCTAGTATCTTTTCGCTATCGCCCAATAGTACCATATCGTCAGCATAAACTAACAGCTTCTTAATACCATTGAGTTGTAGGCCTTCTTCACCCTCTAGAGATATAACGGCATGCTCTAGTACAAAATTAAATAGTACAGGAGATAGTGAATCTTCTTGCTTCAACCCATTCTGGACTTCAAAAGTGTCCGAAAACTGTTTGCCTACACGTACTCTACACTTTGTGCCATTTAGACACATTCGTATTAGTCTAACTAACTTTTTAGGAATTTCGAACTCCAGCAGGACACTATATAACTTCTTCCTCCTAATTGAATCGTATGCCTTTTTGAAGTTTATGTACAGTTGATGTACAGTACCATTATATTCCCTTTTTTTTTTTAATCTGTCTTAAACTAAAAATCTGATCTGTTGTAGACCTGTTTCTCCTAAATCCACATTGATGATTTCCTAGAATGTCATCAATATAAGGAGTAAGTCTGCTTCCTAATATATTTATTGGAATTTTGTACGAAGTTGAAAGTAATGAGATGCCCATGTAATTGTTGTAATCAGTTTTACTTCCTTTTTTATAATTGATTTTTTCTATTCATCTGGAAGAACTTTTTTTCCCCCAAATCATACTAAGCAACCGACGTATATTGTCCATCAATTTTTCTCTCTCTGATTATATCAGTTCTGCTGGGATCTCATCTGAACCTGATGCTTTATACAGCTTCAATTTTTCTATCGCCATTTCAACCTCTAATGCACTTGGATCTGCGACTAGCATTTTTGCTGTCTGTAAATAATCCTCCTCAATGACCTGTTCTATATGTATATTTAATAGCTGATTAAAGTAACTTTTCCATCTATTTAATATACTCCTGGAATCTGCAATCATATCACCATTTTCATTCCGAATTATGTTTGTTCTAGCCTGAAACCTTTTTTCTCTATCCTAATTCCCCGATATAATTCTCTAATGATCCTATTTTTTGCATTCATTTCAAGATCATTAATCATCTCTCTCAAATATCCCAATTTTTACTCTTTAATAACCTAGTGGTTACCCGTCTAATACTACCCAATTGCTCTGAATTTACCTCATTTGGCTCGTTTAACCATTTCATTTTTGCTAGATTTTTTCTTTACAATTTCGACACATTCCTCATCAAACCATATCTTGTTTTGCCTCTTTTTTAAATAACCAATGATTTCTGATGCTGACAATTTAATATTATCTCTTATTCATTATTTATATCAGTGTATTCTTCGTTTGCCACATTGCCATCTGAAGATTCCAGTACTTCAAATCTATAAGTAATTTTGATTTCGTATTCTTGCCGCATTTCATCATTTTTCAAATTTTTAAATTCAAAATTTTCAGAATCGTCTTTAGTGTTTGTTCCTCTCATAAGCGGTAGCCGTTGTCTGATTTTCACCCTGATCAGATGATGATCCGAATTGTAGTCTGTCCCTCTAACTGATCTAACATCGATTATGTTACTGTGCCAGCGCTCGCCCACTATTACGTGATCTATCTGGTTCCGACTGGGGCACGCCGTAGCGTAGTGGTTAAGGCACTGCGCTACAAGCCGGAAGGTCGAGGGTTCGAGTCCCGGTGGGGCCAGGATTTTTAAACTGACCCAAACCTTCTGGCGGCACTATGGCCCTGGGGTCGACTCAGCCTCTAACTGAAATGAGTACCAGACGTTTGTTCTGGGGTAAAGGCGGCCGTCACGCAGGGCTGACAACCCGGCTGACATCAAGTGCCGATTGTCAAGAAAAAGTGGGAGCCTTAACCTCCTACTACCCCAAGGGCCTCCTGAGGCCTGTAGTGGGATCACTTTACTTATCTGGTTCCGAGTTTCGCCATCTCTAGACGTCCAACTGTATTTATGAATATCCTTATGCTGAAATGTTGTGCTCTTAACAATGAGATTCTTTGATGTGGCAAAGGTCACTAATCTAACCCCATTGTCGTTTACTATCTTCATGAAAATTAAATTTGTCTATTGTTGGTTTGAATATATCTCCCCGCCCCACTTTTGCATTAAAATCTCGTAAGGTAATTTTCATGTGATATCGTGAAAGGTTATCAAATACGTATTCCAATTCTTCATAGAACTCATCTTTGATCTTGTCGTCTTTATATTCTGTTGGAGCATGTACATTTACGATTGCAAATTCATGTCGTTTACCTTTTAGAATTGTGTATGGTATCATATCACGTAAAACTTAATATCTCAGATAGCCGACAGGATCCCCCTTCGGACTATAAAACCCGTTCCAACTCAGGTCTTTCTCCACCCCCGTAGCATAATACAAAGGTTCCTGATTCCTGACTACCTTCTCCTGGCCATCGAACTTCCTGTAAAGCGACTATAAGCAAGGGTGATTTATCTAATCCCCGCGTTAATACCTCTAGCGCTCCGCTATTGTATAAAGTCCTAACATTCCATACTTTCAGGAACATGTCCCTGTGTTTGAGCCTTTGGCATGTGTCCCCTGAAGTATTCACCGTCCGGAGAACCGAATGGGGGACTATTTGACCTCCGGAAAACTTTACCACAGTAGAACCCATGTCCCGCATTTCTTGACGGTTGTACTTATACGGTGAAAGATCGTCACTTTTTCGACCAGGGTCCTTTCTTTCGTCTGGCTTATCACCTTTGACCAGTCTAGCATGGGTAACCCTATCTGCAGCAATGCTACCGTCGGCATAGCTCTTGGGATCATTTAAGCACGCAAGCCACTCCACCACGACAAGGTAAATATACCATGAAGAGATATATTATTTCAACAGTCATATTAATTGAATTACAAATAATATAATTACGACTTACATTCCACACCATACATACTGTAGTTCATTCAAACTGTAGTCTCATGTTCTCGTAAGCTTTCTTAAACTGAACACAATGGGCCACTGGCATCAAAGGTTTCTCGTTTCCGTTATGTACGAGAACAGCTTCGAGACTACTCTTTGAGGATTCTATAAATAGGCGTCATTCTTCCGAATTGTGAATCATCCCAAATTTTGTAAGCAGCCCATTAATGTCATTACAATATACCAAACTCTCTGTCATTTAGAAGAAAGTGAAAATATCAAGCTGCCGTTTATGGAATATAATACTAGTGTTCGGTTGTAACAGGTTATTTTCTTGTAGACGAGACCCAAATAATTCTGCTTGCCTCTCTGAAAGATTTATATCTCTTAGAAGATCGTTCAATTCTGCCTGCGACAATGGCTGTGGTTGTAGTCGTGCTGCAGATGGCGTGTAATCAAGATCTTCGTAATCTTCGTAATCTGTTGGTTTGTTACTACCATCGTCTGTCTCATCTTCCAGTGTCCATTCCGTTGGTGGTTTTGGAACTGGGAGAAAATCAGAATGCGGAACTGGGCGCATCGCAGATTCCAAATTTGGATAAGATTTGTTGAGATTCCTGTTACTTTTGTTAAACAAATGTAGCAATCTGTAATGCGGTCTCTAGGTTCCCTTCATAATTGTGGTACGGTAAGTGACCTAGATGGGTGAATTCCATGCAAACAGCCTCTTAAATAGCGGGAGAAACATGAGCAATAGTACTGTGGTGCCCAATACTTACCCTCATTTACCATTGATTAAAAAATACAACTCGTACGCCTTTTTGACAATCGGAGAAATTGGATGTCTTTGAGACTTAGTCATAAACTTTCCACACACATAACAGAAAATATTTGGTGAATTAACACACTTCCTAGACATCGCTGAATATAAGAAACAGGCGAACACGCACAAACAATACGCATTCTTCACGTTAGTGGATTTACACACTTCAAGAACAGAGTGATCTCACTATCGATTGACTGATGCAACTTCTACTTCCCTTTACCTACTTCAAGTGGATATACCCTCCTCTCATCTCTACTCCCATCACTAGACAATAATATTCCTAAAATAACAGAATGTGATAAGCGTCCTTACATCATAAATAATGCAGCCTAACGCAGGAAATTTACGTTTCTAGAAGAATGTTTAGGCGATAGCAAACATTGGTATCCACCATTGTCATCAGGCCACTGAACTACGTAACAATCACGTATTTTTGTTCTGTGGCAAATTTCATTGTCACACTGTGTAATTATTAAGAGATTCCGGTCTATGTGGCCGTGGTCCATGGCTGGTTTTCCTTCCAGAAGTTTCTCCTGCGGAGGGCATCTTCAGAGGCGAGAACTTCTAGGTAGTCTTCTCTGGTCGGAGGCTCGATGTAATATCTTAATTGTTGAATGTTTGAAATTGTATTTCGATTTCGCTGCTTATGCCGCCCCCCCTTATGATTCCGCCTCGTGCGACCGTCTCTCTGTATCATAGCACGGTATAAATTAAATTATATTAACAGTAACATACAGCTATTTGGTTTCAGATAAAATTAGAATTGATTTATAATTCGAGTTGGTAGCAGTTGTAGTTTAACAAACTGTATTATACTTTTTAAGTTCATAATTGTTTTTTATACCGTTGAGGTTATAACAATGTTAAATTATAATTTGTTTACCTTGTATACTATCATAATATTATAATGATATTGCGAAAAGAAAAATTAATGTCTGAACCAGGAATCGTACCGTGGACCTCTCGAATTCCGTACGAACATTCTTTCACATATACAAATTTATAGTTTTCGTTTCGTCCGCTGCCAGGTAGATGTCACTGCAACAATTGTTAGTGTTTGTACCATGTCTCGAATAGTGTAGTGGTCTTGTACGCTCGTACGGAATACAAGAGGTCCGCGGTTCGATTCCTAGTTCAGACATTAATTTTTCTTTTCACAATATCATTATCCGATCCGATTGAGGGTCTTTCCACTTTTCAGCGGTTGCCCTTTTACCAGTCGGCTGCTAGCCCTTCACATCCACATGTGTCAATCACAGAGGTAGATGATCAACAGCCACTGTAGGGGTGACATGTGGTCAGCATGTCGAGTCCCCCAGCCGTTATAGCTGGTTCCTCAATCTGGAGCCGCTACTTATTGTAGCTACCCAATTGCCTCACGATGCTGGGTGGGCACCGGTCCCATACTGGCCGAAATGCCATGAGAAAATTTCTTCCCCATGGAGACTCGAACCAGCGCAAGTCCCGTAGCTCTGCGCCAAGGCTTCCTACCTTAACCGCTCGGCTACGGCGCGGGACTACACTATATTATAATATTATAATATGATCCATTATTGGAACTATGTTAAAATAACAATATTGAAAATTGTATACAACCGTCATCCTCGAGTATAATTTTTCTATTTAAAATTTTCGTTGATTTCACTCTAGGCCTTTCGAAGCATACTTCATCCTCTGGATTTGTTGCAGTAGTATTGAATTATCTCTATATATCTAGTAGATGATTTTGCTCATTAGTAATATTTTCGTTGAGAATGTTTGTATTCTTGGCTTCCTTGATAATTTTGATTTCTTCTAAAATGTTAATTTTGTGTATGTTGTTCTCTCTGTGTATAATTGACATTGTATTGACTTCATTAAAGGAGAAGGCAAATCAAATTTCGCTAAACACATTTCAGAAAGCGGCCATAGTTTTAATAATATCGACAATACAATGCCAATTATACACAGAGAGAACAACAGACACAAAATTAACATTTTAGAAGAAATCAAAATTATCAAGGAGGCCAAGAATACAAACATTTTCAACGAAAATATTCCCAATGAACAAAATCCTCTACTAGATATATACAGATAATTCAATACTACTACATCAATTCCAGAGGATGAAGTATGCTTCGAAAAGCCTAGAGTGAAATCAACGAAAATTTTAAATAGAAACATTATAGTTGAGGACGACGCGATGGTAGTACACAGAGTACAAAAAAATTATAATTTACAAACTGTACGCCTATATGTTCAGTAACATTATAAATTTGGTCATCTTCACTAAGATATCTTGCTTGTTCTAATTATGCATTGATTACCATTTTCTACCAATCAGAAGTTTGTAACAAGATACATAATTTATATATTAATGTTTCGTTCCTCAATTCATAAGAAATAAATTAAAAAAAATATCCAGTCCTTTGAATCAAATACTTGCACGAATCCTCATGGGCTAGTGGACCACTGTTCTTGAGGTCCCGGATTCGATACCCGGTCAAGCTATAGGAATTTTTTCCTTAACCCATTCGCCTCAAAACTGAAGGTACACACGCTTAACTATGCTGTTATATATTTTGTAATTTTATACATCCCTTAGCCGGGTATTACTTTATTAACATTTATGAATAGTAGAGGAATGTGTTTTTGCCTTCGCCCTTGTTGTGATCTCAATTACCGTTACCTTTTGTTTGTTTTGAATGTCTGAAAGATAATATAATTTACGGTAATTTAAATCCGGTTTCTGGGAAAATGCATTAAGCATTTAAACCTGAAGCAAATGGGTTAAAGGAAATCATTTCTGTGATTACCCATAGTCTGGAATTTAGGTTAAGTTAAGGTTAAGAACTCTTCTTGCTCTTCATTATCATTTATCACCCATCATATAATCGGGGAAATATAACTCCGCCTTCTTGGCGCACCGTCTTGAGAAGTGGGTTTACAATTAAGCCAATGCCAGGAGAGAACACCAGAAATATCGAAATGACAACCTTGGCATTGAATAAAAAAATATATATAAACAAGGTACTGGAATATTAAAACTGTTTCTGTTTCAGGTGAATTAATGTTTACTGTGCAGTCTCCGGTGTTTCTGTATTCTATTATTGTTGTAAGTACTGCTGTTGTTCTGGCAATATTTGCTCAATATAATTTATTTGAAATCTTAATGAAGACAACCGACTTCAGCGATAACATCATAAATTATTCTGGAATAGTGTACTTCGTGCCTATACTGGTTGTGCCCTTCACTCACTGGGTGGAGGTGAAGAAAAAAGTGAAGTACTTTAACAGCTGGAAACAACTGGAGGTATAGAAAATAAGGTCAATTATTATACTAGTCCATCGCTGTGGTCTCGGGTTAGCGCGCCCTGTGGAGACAAGTTTCTTAAGTCATTTTGGGGGGGGGTTCCTAACCAGTAAGACAAATGCCAGCAAATATTAAGGCCCAAATAGTCCTCGAACATCTTTTAGCCATCATTATCATATTCGCCATGTTTAGTGTGACTGTATGCGTGTGAATGGTGTGTTTCGTGTTAATGTTGTGTTGTCTCGGTGGAGGCACTGACAATAAGCTGATCAATCACTCGGTAAAGTTCTCCATGTCCTTATGTGGACCAAAACGTATGTGTGATCTATAATTACCGGCAGGTCTTCCCATTGT
Organism: Diploptera punctata; assembly: GCA_030220185.1. NCBI lineage: Eukaryota > Metazoa > Arthropoda > Insecta > Blattodea > Blaberidae > Diploptera > Diploptera punctata. Next base: position 1,149,897 of record JASPKZ010007270.1, read on the forward strand.
AAGGCCGGGTGGCGTGTGGTATATAAAAATTACCTACAAGATGAGAGATAAACTGAGGTAAAGAAGTTTTTTTATATATGACAATTTTCCGGTAATAATTAACCCAATCGCTTCAAAAGACGAGGTACACTCGCCGGCATTTAAATGGCCTTCAACTCAAAAGACGAGGTATACTCGCGTAACTCTGCTGTTATATATTTTGCAATATTTTGTACATCCCTTAGTAGGGTAATCTTTTATTAACATTTATGAATAGTAGAGGGATAGACGAAAATATTGGAAGGATCATATAGAAAGAATGGAAGAAAACCGACTTGAAAAAAGAACTAAAGAAGATAGACCAAAGGACGGGAGAAGAACAAGAGGAAGACCAGCCAAGAGATGAATAGATAGTGAATGCACATCCAATACGTCTTCCTCCGAGGAGTGATTTTGGAAATAAACAGGGTGAAAATCCTACAAATTATGTTTAAGAAGAAGAAGAAGAATAGTAGAGAATTGTTTTTTAGCCTTGGCCCTTATTGTGATTTCAAGTACCGTTATCTTTTATTTGTTTTGAATGTCTCAAAATATACAATAACATTTACAGTAACTTAAATCCGATTTCTGGGGACATTCATTGAACATTTACAACTGAAGCGAATGGGTTAATAAGTACCGTTTAATACAATACTTATATTTTAATTATAAATTCACAAATAAATGCATTAGTTACTGTATTCAAGTGAACTTATAGTTTATTCGGAACTCATTGGAGACAATAAATCCGTTGATTGAAAACATATTTCTTTAATTAGGCAAACAATAGTCAGTAAATATAAATATAAGATACTACACAGTTTTCAGCAAGTAGTCATGTTTCACAGATAGAATCGCGACTATTGGTACAACAATATGTTGATCGTTGAACCATTTAAATATATCAAGCTTGTCCTCATAGATATTGACGTCGTGTCCATCCTATGGAGATACAAGAAGCCGACTTAATGAGCAACAACTAAAGTTGTTTATAATACTAAAACATATTATATTAGCATTACTCGCAATTTTTTTATTTTCCTTTTATTTATTTATATATTGCACTCGCTTGTTTGAAGGATTTTTCATGGTGCTTACAAACCAATATTCTGGGCGGTAGGGAATCTCTCCCTTTACCTCAGTTTTTACCTCTCCCTTATAGATATTTCTAAAATTCATTGTAATCACACTTGAGTCTATGTATTATTTTTTTTAAATATCGAAGTACCTTTTTTACATCAGGCATCCTGAATTCAAATGGATTTTTCTTTAAAAAAAATTCGTTAAAATTGTTAAAATCATGTAGCCCTATCGAAACATGCTTCATATCCGGCACGTTTATATACGTTTACGTACCGAACACTACTCGGACTTTACAGTGCAAAGTATTTGAAACTCTGGATGACACTTTTCAGTTTTCTGACCACACGATGATATGGAGGGCCTTTCTGGATAAATAATCAGTACAATTCCAGAGCCACCTCCGAGACAACACGTACATTTATACTAAATAAGGTGAATATTATATGTATGATTGTGATGGTCAGGTAATTTTCGGGGATCATTTGGCCTGGACATTTCCTGACATTTGTTTTACAGAGGAGTAAAAACTCCATACGTTTACAAAAAAAACTTGTCCCGAATCCGGGCCTGCTACGTACAAGACAGCAACGCTACCTCAAGGACACAGCGGTGGACTCATAGGGCATCCCTGTTGCAAATGTCAGTGGACTAAGCCTATGTGACTACATATTTGGTACGACAATCATTCCATAGAATTATAAGTTGAAGCTGCTATTAACCTATCTAATCCTTTATATACAGGGTGTTGAAAATAAAACACAAACAATGGAGGTGAGGTGGTATATTGAGATATGTTGATCAGTTTTTAATAAGGTACCAATGTCCGGAAATGATGTGTTTTCACGCTATGAGTAGCTAACTTCTCAAGAGTTTCGTTAGTTGGATTTCAAGACTCAATACTTGACAATACTGTTACAGTTATATCAAGTTTTCAAAATATCCACTTCCCATCTCATTGCAGAGCTTTCATCGGCGGTGCGGTGTAGTGATTGGTGCACACTTTCAAATACACCTGGCCTCATTTGAATTATTTCTGCAGCAGCGTGGATTCAGGCTATAAGATCCATATGTGACTCTACTGGAGTCTGATAAACAGACTGTTTCATGTCGCTCCACAAAAAGTAGTCGAAATAGTTAAGATCAGATGATCTCTGAGGCCATGGGACTAGCCCCCCTCTTCCAGTCCATCGACCTGGATACGTGGTATCCAAATGTCTCCTCACATTGGTATCAAAGTGAGGTGGAGCTCCGTCGTGTTGCAGCCACATTCCGTTGCGAAGCCACGTATCATAGGTTCCATACCTGTGAGGTGTTATCAAGTAACGAGTCTTCAAATCCTTCGAACTAACACTGATCTTGCGACATAATTAACTAGTCATAGTGTGAAAACGCATCATTTCCTGACATTGGTACCTTATTAAAAATTATTAACGTATCTCAATATACTACCTCACCTTCGTAGTCGGAGTTTTTTGCAACATCCTGTATATATTTAAAGAAGAAATAAACAGGTTTTACAATTTGAAATAAGTAACATATATTTTAATAAGGCTTACGGCAAAGTGTTGTAATAATAGACAATTTATGTAATGCGTACAGCATTTAAATGTAATTTAACAGAAAGTTTGTATGTTTCACGAAAAGTTAAGTCAATCAATTAGAGACAATGAGCCTATATTATTATATTTGGATATTGGCTGTAAAGTGATGAACAAAGCACAAATTTAATATCCAGTGTATTCCTAACCTGAAGACGCTCAGTTATTGCAGAATAAGATAGGTAAATATATATATATTAGCCTGCGTGTTTTAGGTTCCAATAATTTCTAGCATCAACTCGTAGAATGTTATTTCCTTATTGCCAAAAAGTAGCGATGTCCAAAGAAAAGTAAAGATACATTTATGTGTGTTGAACCCCTAATATTGTGCCACTATTTTCTTAACAGTAGGCCTGTAAGCCTATGTCTAGATTAGACGTACTGAACATTGGGTCACGATAATAATAATTGTGGAGGAAGTTCTTACTCCTCCTAACATTCAGTTTTCTGTTCATATGAACCTTAATTTTATCCACCGCTGTATCTTCTCCTTCTTAAAAAAACATCTTAACTATTCAACGAAACTCAGTGTTACTCTATTATGTACCGGTATCTGAGTTATTTATTTCAACATTGACTATCCTCATGTGTTAGTAGCCAGAACTTCTGAGTTCCGGTCCCGATTCCCGGTCAGATCACAGGATTAATTTTTTCATAAAGATAATGATTTGTGTGGCCTCCCAAAGTCTGGATGGGTTAAGTTTAGGTTTAAGTACTCTTCTGGCGTTTTATTATCATTCATAACTAGAGACCGGAGTATAGGCAACATACCAAGCTCGAAATATGCATGCAAATATGCATGAATAATATCAATATATGCAATACCAAATAATAAACAAAAAACATTAATTATTACTTTAATAGATATTTCTCTTCTAAATTGTCATAATAATTAGTATTTTTATCATCTATTTATTAATATTAATTACTATCAATCAGTATCAGGTAAACGTATTGTTCATAAATTAAAATATTCTACTATTTAAACAGAAGCGATCAGGTACTGTTCCAAATGTTCGGTAGTAAGGTTGTGTCTTTGATCGCTCAAAATATTTTTTAAACAGAAAAGGACCGTTCTATGTCAACTGAAGTAATTGGGCAGTATTTGAATTTGGGTGCTACTTTGGCACTTATCGTTTCTGGTAAAGCTCGCCCGTCCCATTTGTAAAGCTATTAATTTGACACAAAAGTTCAAAGCCTGGGTTTTCAAACTTTTCCTTAAGTTTGCTTGGGAATACCTCAGGAAATAAGGAGTTCAGTTGACGGATTATATCCATTACCTGAATAGATTCAATCAACGCCAAACTTTGAGTTTCAAGCTTTCTAATAGTTGCAGGTATATGGGATAAATGAGTGCTAATCATAGTTTTTTTTAATACTGGAATCGTTAAATGCCTCATTGCACTGACAAACTGCCAAAGCCTCTGCACTATCGAAATCATTTACTTTTGAGGGCCTCGAAATGTTAATTGTAAATGTAAATATAACGCAAAAATATCAGTTATCACTAGTTTTTAGTTAAAATATGCAATAGTTGAAAAAGGTCTAAATATGCAAATGCATGCAACATGCAGATGCATGTAATCCGGTCTCTATTCATAACATATATCATCGGGGAAACGTACCTCAGCCTTCTAGGTGCCCCAAATTAAGAAGTGGGCTACAATTCCGCCAATTCCAGGAGAGAGTAGCAAAAATGCCATTGATTAAAATTTATCTCAATGCAGTATCCTATAAGATTTCCACATTTTGGATATTTAAGGTATGATAATTATATTTTGACAATCCACCCATTGATGTATGAAGAGGAAAATAAATTGGATTGGCCTCTGGCTAAGACGAAACTGCCTGCTGACGGATGCTCTACAAGAATGGTCAACGGAAAGAAAGTTAGAGGCAGAAAAAGGCATCAGATGATAGATAATATTAAAAATAAATGGTTTGTATGCAGATACAAAATGGAAAGCTGAGTTAAGGAAAGAGTGGATAATGCTGAGTTTAAATCAAGATTTTTAGTATACATTACGAAACTCCGTTGAGGTCACTGTGTAAAAGTTTTAAGAATTGTAAAACAGTACATGATATATCAGTCATCCTCAATCATTTGCAGTGTTGTTTTATAGGAGTATCATCTTCTGCTTTCATTTTGGTACTGACTGTTGTTGGTAATTATTTTGTAAAGAGGATTTATATTGCTGGGTACGTTCTCATTCAAGAGGTGTTTATTTGTTGTTTTCCTTGTTAATTTCTAACCCTTCGAAAATGTTGATTTTCGATGTATAGTTTTTCTCTATGCAGGGTGGATAATACATTGTCTATTGTCCTGCTTCTACTATGTGTTTTGAAAAACTATTTCCTGAAGAATGAAGATAAATCCAGTTTTTCAAAACATATAGACAATAGACAATGTATTATCGATCCTGCATAGAGAAAATGATACATCGAAAATCAACGCTCTCGAAGAGTTAGAAATTAACAAGGAAACCACAAAGAATAACCTGTTGATTGAGAACGTACCCAGCAATATAAACCCTCTGTACAAAATAATTACCAACAACAGTCAGTACCAAAATGAAAGCAGAAGATGATACTTGAGTTATCGAAAGACCTCCTATAAAACAACACTACAAATTATTGAGGACGACTGAGATATCAGGTACTGTTTTTCAAATCATAAAACTTTAATGCTGAGTTTGAAGTGAAAGACCTGCTCTTGGGCAGTACACTACGTATGTATGTATGACGTATTATATAAATAGTAATGTTGCCATTATGTTATTAGTTCTCCATATCGCAATATGTTAATAGAGCCTACTACAATTTCCTTTCGTTTCAGATCAATTACAGAAGTACAACAGGAAAAGTGTTAGAACTGAAATTAATGCGATGGGCCATCTTCTCAATAATTGTAACTTTAATTGTGATTGTTATCTTTGCCTCGTTGCTTATTATGTTTCGACCACAAGTCGCATTATGGCAGTACATTCCTTTTTTGTATGGAGGTTCGCTTCTCTGTATCATACCATCATCGTGGGTTCTTCTTGTTCAGCAATTAATACAACGGCACGACAAGGTGCTCAACAATTACAAGAAGTGAGTACTAATTTAAACACGATTCCAAACCCAACAGTATTGATTGTGTTCAGTTTACTTTTTTCTTTTTTTTTTTACCGTACCTACCATAAAGAGTAAAGTGATCCCACAACAGGCCCGGAGGCCCTTGGGGTAGTAGGAGATTAAGGATCCCACTTTTTCTAGACAATCGGCACTTCATGTCAGCCGGGTTGTCAGCCCTGCGTAACGGCCGCCTTTACCCCCAGAACAAGCGTCTGGTACTCATTTCAGTTAGAGACTGAATCGACCCCAGGGCCATAGTGCCGCCAGAGGGTTTGGATCAGTTTAAAAATCCTGGCCCCAATGGGACTTGAACCCTCGACCCTCCGGCTTGTAGCTCAGTGCCTTAACCACTACGCTACGGCGTGCCCCACCCTACCTACTATAACGATATATATTTTATGCGCGATAGTGCGTTTTGTCGTACTTACAGCAACGGCAACCATGATTGAAAGTTCAACATCTAGATTTCGTGGTTGCCAACCTAAATAACTATACTATAATAAAATAACTATACTGTAATATTACATATTACAAAAACGCGTGTGGGAAGTAAAACCACTACGCTCTGTGTATACTACATACAATATATATATACAAAAGTATATCCAAAAGGTAGTGTTAATATACATTATACGAAACAAATCAATGCATTTTAAATGAACTGAACTTTATTTAAAACAATAAATACGTACTTGCCGCCATTTTATCACTAATATTGTCTCACGGCCTCCTACAGTTTCAACTAATAAACATTGCCCACACTGTTAACGTTAGTCGTTTGTTTATAATGAACGCAAATATTTCCAACAAAGATATTATTCTACTGTTATTTATTATTTTGAAAACACCATCGCGCAAAAAATAATGTACAACGCTAGTTTGTGAAGTGTTTTACAGAAATTCGGAAATTAAAAACCTGTCTGTCGCTCGGGTCTTTGAACATTTTCCTCGATTCTGTAAAAACCACTTCCCAACCTCGGATCGTATTATACCATTTTATTACTCTGTCTTGATATAATGGCTTTTCAAAATCACATGGTGTTTTTCAAACATGATAATTTTTTGAACTGCACATATTGTAGAATATCTATATTTAGAAACTTATGTATAGTGAAGTCCACCGCTGTGGTCTCGAGGTAGCGTGCTGCCTTGTCACGCAGCGGGCCCGGGTTCGATCCCCGGTCGGGGCAGTTTTTCTGGGTGAGGTTTTTATCGGGGTTTTTCGTCACCTGTAAGACAAATGTCAGGAAACCTTTAAGGCCCAAACGGTCCCCGAAATCATATGGCCATCATCATCATCATCATCCTTCACCGGTGGGGAAAGCAACGGGAAGCTACCACACCTACAATTCCCTAGTAAAGCTGCAAGCATAGCATGAAAATGCTACTATTGCAGTGAAGGACCTGCCTTTCGGGCAGAATTACTATGGATGGATGTACAGTGATATTTTATAAGATATAGAGCATGAAGTCGTCGCGACTATTTTTTTTACTTTATTTTCCCCATATCTTTATTTTTATTTCCCAATAAAATCTAATTTTTTATATTTCTCCAAAAACAATTTCAGATATAAGTGTTTTGGCTATTCAGTCCAAGTATTAAGATTGTATCACACGAAAATGTAATATACGTATTGCTTGGAAACATTAATTTTACATCTTTACAACTCTAAAGAAATAAAACCCGATCGACATAATCTTATTTGTTGACGACGAGGGTGGATCAAATATAAACCGGAATTTGTATCTGGAGGCTCTGGTAGCGAACTGCAAAGGTTGCGGTTTGGAGGGGAAGTTGGTGGGGGTGTCTGGAATAGGGATCTTGATGTGTCGCACTCCGAAGAGCGGCCGCTTTCTTCAGTACGCCATGAGCGAGCAAGAGGTACACACGTCTGTTGCGCAACGAATTATTAAGTTTTCCCTTTCGAAGACGCAGGTGTATGATTGGCGCAAAAAAAAAATTAGCTGGCCGGGATTCAGTGGAAAATGAGCCCCACCAAAGACGGCAATGAACAAGCATCACTGCAGAAAACATTCGTGCTGTACGGGACCTCATTGAGGAGGATCGGCGCGTAACAATTTCTGAAATTCCTTCACACGTTGGAATAAGCATCGGAAGTGTTCAAGCCATCATCATTGATGAATTCAAATTCCGAAAATTGTCTGCCAGGTGGGTTCCTCGGCTCCTCAGCCAGGAACAAAAAAAATGCATTGGACATTGACGAAAATGCATTGGACACCTCTGGAACATCTTCCTTACAGTCCAGATTTGTCACCCTGTGACTACCATTCGTTTGGGCCAATGAACGAAGACCTGGGAGGAAGGCGGTTTGGTGACAATGCAGCGGTAGAGGAGTTCGTGCGCAACTGGCTGACTTCACGTCATCCCTCATTTTTCAAGGACGGCATCAAAAAGTTGCCAACTCGATGGCAAAAGTGTGTTGGAAATGCAGGAGACTGTAAAAAAATGAGGTGGTGGTTTTGTATTTTTTTGTTAATACAATAAAATTGTAAACAATAATTCCGGTTTAACTTTGATTTACCCTCGTATTGATTTTATATCACTTGGAGTTAGTTTCAGTTTCACTTTAGTTTTAATTTGATCCTGTTCACAAATAATAAATTGTTCTACCTCATTAAGATTATATTTACTTCTTAAGGAAATGGAAGGATATCGCTCGACTAGGTTTATATAAGAATAACTGTCAGCGCTAGATAAAACATATTAGCCTATTATAATAATGACTATTTAACTCATGCCCCAAATGGGAGTCAATGACCAATCACGTTTCAATGATTTCTGTATTACAACCAATCAGAGACGTGTTTCACGAAATAATTATCAACGTTAGGATTATCATATATTAAGCAAAGCTCCTCCTTTTTAATATTCTGAACAGGTCTGACCGTTATTTTGCAGTGACTGAGCCTATAACAAATACGGCTACCAGATTGTATATAATAGTGCTTACATGTCAACATTTGTAGCAATTGATTATACCACCAAAAAAAGAAACCACTGTTTGCACTTTCTTAAATGTATACGACATCAAAAATGAATTAATATACAGATTGATGTGTTTCATTTTTTCTCCACTAGAGAGCATTCTTACAATATTGCGTTCCTTTGGCAATAAATAGTATGATCTGGTTGCAGTGATAAACAAAAGAAGCAGTAGAAGCGTAGGCTACCTATCGTTTCGTTTCTCATTAGTTTTCAAACATCACCGTTTACTTTAAATATAAAAATATTTTTAAATAACTGTAGTTAAATAATGATTTGTGAGTAAACAGCTTTATTTTATTCGTTAAATAGTCGTAACAAATGCCACTCTTGATTTCCAAATTCTCTAGATAAATTCACTCCTCACTTCGTGAGTCGTGAATTTATCGATAATTTGGAAATCACTCGTGGCATTACTTATGAAAATTTAATATTGTACTCAAAGTTATTTAATTAGAAATATAAGAGCAATCAATTACCAAGAAACAACACTTATGTCCCCATCATATTGTATTTTCTTTTCTCTATCTATCTTTTCTTCTCTCTCTATCTATACATTAGTTTAAAATAACATATTAAAATTTCTGTTAATATCTATTAACATATCTATTTGGCAGGTGCCGTCGTCCTAAACAAGTTTTTTTTTAAACTGTAGAACATTCAGAAGCCGACTTTCATAATCAGTAGAATATTTGATGCTATAGTCGGTTCCAGATATCTACGGAGCAGATGTAAACAGTAGATGTTAACGGCAAAAAGCGCGCTTCACAAGCGGATAAACCTTACGAGTACATTGACACGCAAGGGCGATCGGGGTTCGGAGCATATTTTTTGTAACACAGCAAGGAACGGCAATACGGTCAATAAGAATGAAATTAATGATAATAATAATAATAATAATATAATAATAATAATATAACAATAATAATAATAATAATTAATCATGCTCATCATTGTGAATGGTTGTTCTCCACCAAGCTTAGGTAGTAACATGAATTAAAAATAAATAAATAAGTAAGAGCCTAAATGACTAAGGAATTGTAAAAGACTATCAGTTTGCAACAAACGTTCACAAATGTCCCTTAATTAAAGTTCTGCATCGTTCTCTGTCCTCTGTGTCTTCATCTGTTACACCAAACTTCCTCATTTAATAATTTCCTAATAATAATTATAATGATAATAATAAATAATAATAACAAAATGGCGGCTCCATGGCGCAAGCGGTTAGACTCTCACCTCTCACCGCAAGGGTCCCGAGATCGAATCTCGGTCACTCCACGTGGATTTCGTGGTGGACGAAACGGAGCTTAGGCAGGTTTTTCTCGGGGTTTCTCCCGTGTTCCCCTGCCATAAATTACATGGTACTAATTGTCCATACTCATATCATCCATTTCGTTTCATTTCATTCATCCGCCCCTGTTACTGTGCGTCGGGAGTGGTCGGGCCGTCCGGCGCTTTGTTGGCCGCTTCATCTCATCTCATCCATCGACCGACGAACCGCTGAGTTGGACATGAGGGGGGTTTTTTATGATATTTTTTTTTATTTTTATAACTAAATAATAATCCTAATAATTATCATAATAATAACAATCATAAGAATAATAATAAATAATAATACATCCATAGTGATTCTGCCTTTTCATGCTATGCTTGCAGCTTTACTAGGGAATTGTAGGTGTGGTAGCTTCCCGTTGCTTTCCACACAGGTGAAGGATGATGATGATGTTAATGATAAGAATGATGATGATGATGATGGCTATATGATTTAGGGGACCGTTTGGGCCTTAAAGTTTTCCTGACATTTTTCTTACAGGTGAGGAAAAACCCTGATAAAAACCTCACCCAGAAAAACTGCCCCGACCGGGGATCGAACTCGGGCCCGCTGCGTGACAAGGCAGCACGCTACCTCGAGACCACAGCGGTGGATAATAATAATAATACACTCCTCACTTAATGACTAATTAAATTTTCCTCTTCAAACTTAACTTGTTACTCGCTGACATCTATAAAAAAATAAGATTGATTAAATTACCTTTGGCAAGTAATTCCCGCAAGTTACCAACCATACTTCACGTGGGGACATATGAGGCGTTGCGGATATTAAGGGCGAATTGCCTTGGAGAACCACTAGTTTAAATAAGTCGAGTTCGGACCTTAATATCCGCAACGTCTCATGTATCGAAGTGTCCTGCAAGATGAAGCACAACTGTTGAACTGCAGATAGGCTTTCCATGGTCGCACGGGGTATCAATGTTATACTATAGTCCACAGATGAGAAGAATGAAAGCTAGGGACGAAGGGGGCACGGGGAATTGCAAGCGATACAGTGGCTTACTATCTGAGAATAAAGGAACAGTCATGATGTCACTCACATCTGTAGTATATTTCAGGCGTATTCAATTTTATGTTTTATATTTTGTGTTTTACGGTAATTAAATTTGCTCTTCTTATTCAGTTTGGTTACTTTATATTTTAATGATTCGTAGTTCATTGTGAGGTAAGGGTGATGATAAAAAAATTTGAAGTGTGTCCATCAGACTCGGAACTAACACGCCCGCTCAGCGTCTAAATGAAGGTAAGTTATAGTACAATTCTTCATGATATAATGTGCTGAGTATGAAATACCTGCTGCTTTCATACACTTCGTCTGTTTGCTGTACATGCTAACCCAATTGAATTTTTATGAATTGGTTGGTAGTTGTGTTGTCCAATTTACATGCTTATGTTGAATGAAAAAAAATAACATTCTTGTGAGGACAGCATTTAGAACCCTAAGAAACCGAGGGACGAAGAGGACCCGTGAGAGGGAACTGTTCCCTTTCTCTAGAAAGCTGAGAAGTATCAGTGAGATGGAAGCAGCCAGCAAGAACTCGTGCAACATAAGTAACAATAAGTTAAGACTTTAAATCATACAAAAGGTCGCTAAAACGTACATATTAAAAATTTAACCGATTATGCTATGTGATTCGCATCCTCAATAGAATATTACCAGAGGAAGTATTAAAAACTGTATATTTTGGATACATACATTCACAGTTCATATGGTATAATACTTGGGGATCATCACCAAAATATGCTCAAATACTCAAATTACAAAAAGAATTATTAAAATCATGAAGAAAGCACCATTCCGAACAGAAAGTAAGAAACTCTTCAAAGAACTAAAAATATTACCGGTTCCTTGTATTTACATTTTAGAATCAGTTCGATTTATTCATAAAAATGTACAACTCTTAAAAATAAATTCAGATTTACATGAACATAACACTAGAATATCTAATAATATGCACCTAAATTGTCACAGGCTTATCAGAAGTATTAACAGCATATCACATAGAGGTAGTAATCTATATAATCATCTCCCTTCCAATGTTAAACTTCTTACGGGTAGAAAATTTAAGCTTGACTAAAGAACATTGTATTGTCTTTCGTACCATTAAGTATGAGTGAATACCTAAATTAAAAACTTTAAGTAATATTTGATTCGAATTGCATCTCCATCTTTTCTCGTAAAAGTGATGCCCCTTGGTATTATGGTGTATTTTAATTGCAATGTAAATTGAAGATGATACACAAGAAAATAAATAAATTCAAAGAACAAAGTCATCAATGAAAGTACTCTTCAGACAGATAAAAATATAGGCAAAAAATTCAAGAAGTTCACATACCATCCTTTGGTATTTGACAAGTTTCAAAAAAATTTTCAACAAATTCAACATTAAATTAGCACCGAAAAATGATTACAGCTTAGGTAATTTAATAAAAACCAACAAAAATGAAAAGATTGAAGGCTGCAAAAAATCGGGAATTTATCAAATTAATTGTAAAGATTGTGAAAAGATATACATAGGAAAAACAAAAAGGAATCTAAATACAAGATTAAAAGAACACCTCAGAAATGTACAAAATGGAGAAACCGAAAAATCTGCAATAGCTGCACATGCCTGGTCAGAAAAACATAGAATAGAAACCAAAACAAAATTACTTAAACAATTGGAAAAACCGAAGGAACTCACAATTTGGGAAAAAATTTACATATGCAAGAATGAAAATACAACTATGAATTTTGAAATACCCGGTTATAAAGAAAGAGGACTGATTTGGAAATTCTTCGGTCGGCCACCAGATGGCGCGGAAGTCAGTCTGCAGGATAGAAGGCCGTTGGACGTCAGTTGTGAACGTGACGCAGCATTTGAGAATGTCACAAAAGATGTGAAGAAACCCAGGGTCTGCTATGAATTATGAAGTATGAGGTGAGTGAAATAATAAAAAATAAACAATATTAAAAAAACCTCATAGTGTTATTTCCTATCTACATAACTTAATGTAAATTAGTTTCATTATATATTTATGTATGTATGTGTTAAATTTTCTATTGTTGTTTATGTACAGATTGTAATCTGGACACGTCCTAAAACATCTATGATGCTCTAATGGATGTTAAAAAATATTAAAAACTAAACAATGTAAATATTTCACATGTTACATGAAAATACTTGGCCAGATCATGTGAATGTGGGAAATCAGATGTACTGAGATACCTTTGTTTTTAAAGCTAAGCTATTCCACTTCGTAATTCAATTACCAACAAGATGTTGTGAGTGTACTTGATTTTCCGATTTTAGATAAGGAACAAGTCCATTTATCCACAATCCTTTACTAATGCACTTTTTCGTTATTGGGATTTTTTTTCAGAGAGGCCAAAGAATTTGCAGTGCCATTGTATTGAGTAATTACAGACGTTTATGGTTGAAAATGTGTTTCTTCGCTCAAGATTTTGGCCATTGTATGGGGCTCACATTTGGCGGACAAACACTGTTCTGCTTTATATTACAAATAATATGTGTTTATAGTTTCCTGCTCAATGTAAAAGATGAAGTAGGTGCACTCATATTCAGTGGAATGTGTAGTGTGTTGGTTGGTATTCTGATATTCTTGCAGTGCAATAGTGCACACAGAGCTACTGAACAAGTGAGTTTTGTTATATTTTATTTGAAATCTAGAATTTTTAATGATATATTCACTTAGGCTTTCACAGCGGGTGTACTATAATGATCTTGTAGAAGATTTCCGGGCTGTTGGCCGTGGTTTTGAGGCTTGTGGTTCCCCAACGTTTCGCCAGAGACTGCGTACGGCATCCTAAAGGGCTGTCTTGAGACCCAAGACAGCCTTTTAGGATGCCGGACGCAGTCTCTGGCGAAACGTCGGGGAACTACAAGCCTCAAGACCACGACCAACAGCCCTCAAGACAACCCTTTAGGATGCCGGACGCAGTCTCTGGCGAAACGTCGGGGAACTACAAGCCTCAAGACCACGGCCAACAGCCCTCAAGACAACCCTTTAGGATGCCGGACGTAGTCTCTGGCGAAACGTCGGGGAACTACAAGCCTCAAGACCACGGCCAACAGCCCTCAAGACAACCCTTTAGGATGCCGGACGCAGTCTCTGGCGAAACGTCGGGGAACTACAAGCCTCAAGACCACGACCAACAGCCCTCAAGACAACCCTTTAGGATGCCGGACGCAGTCTCTGGCGAAACGTCGGGGAACTACAAGCCTCAAGACCTCGGCCAACAGCCCGGAAATGTTCTACAAGATCATCATTTTTAATTATATTAATATGATACATTTTACTGATATATTGTTAATATTTACATAACATTCACAATTGTATGGTTTTTTATATAAATACATAAAATATGTTACATGTTACATGAGTTTATAAATATTCAAAATTAAATACTCGACATTTTGATATAGGCCTATGCCTGAATTTATAAATAATTGTGTTGAAATAATTTAATTCTGGTTACTATCTTACTATTCTGTTATAATGCATAATGACATATTAACCATTTGTTAATATAATGTCATATTGGAATCTAATGTCAAAATTTTGGTTATAGTATTTCCCTAAAACATACCTGCAATTTTGAAGTTAAGTCATGGGAAATCTAATAAATAAAAATTAATGTTTGTTTTTTCGTACTTTATCTGATTGCGATGGTTTTCTTTTTTTTGCAAAATGTTCAGAAGATTTCCGGGATGAACATAGGCTATAAGAGAATGGAGATACTCAACTCCTACAACCCTTAAAAAACACCCTTTGTAGTAAAAAACGTGCAAAAGTCCCGTTTTTACCCTTAAATGGCTTACGCTGTCTAAACCATAACAAATACATAAAATTAATGTACACAGAATTGAATATCCCAAAAAAAAAAACTCTACAAAAAATCTGCGACAGCATATGTTTATCTTTTACAGATAACACACAATAACCACTTTTGTCTTTCATTGATGCCAAGGAGATCGGGATAAGTAGAATCCCGGGCAAGCATGTGCTGCCATCCATTCATCCGATTGTCATGAGGCTTTTTGCAAAATGTTCAGGATTTTCCCGGGAAGGTTATAGGTAATAAGAGAGTTTTAATGCTTAAGTCCTTCACCCTTAAAATCATCTTCTGTAGTGAAAAACAACGTGAAAAAAATGTCGCTTTTTGTAAGCATAAATGGCTTATTCTGCCTAAACCATAACAAATACACAACATTATTGTACACATAATTGAATATCTGAAAACACTCTACAGAAAATTCCATCACAGCATATGTTTATCTTTTAAGGATAACTCACAATAACCATTTTTGTCTTTTACCGATGCCAAGAAGATCCGGATAAGTAGATTCCCGGGCAAGCATAGCAGCGCATGGCGGGTATTCTTTTATGGATAACTCAAAAATAACGAATTTTGTCTTTCAGCTAATTTATGCCAAGTACATCGGGATACGTCGATTCTCGGGCAACGCCGGGTAATCAGCACGGGGTATCTAAAATGATAACGATGTAAATTTATATTTATTTTTCCTTTTACTTATTCAACTAAATGCAAAAACACATCATTTATTTAGGTGTAGCAGCGCACGCTAGGTATTAGCTAGTGTATTAAAAATACAACAATACAATCACATGCCTGTATTAAATACATATTCCGTAAACTGATATTTAATATGTTGCTTCATCTTCATGCTTGTACAAAATGCATTTTCTTATCCTGCTACTCAATATTATACAACAAGTTACTTACTTTCTCGCTTTCATCTCCTTTCCTTAAACAGCAATTTGATTGTACCAATAGCTGCTACTTGATATGCCAATTCTAATTCTTGTACACTACAATAAAATCTCCTTATTCAGGATTCCGTTATTCGCGTTTTCATTATTTGCGGGTTAAAAAATTGCGACACAGTTCCTGTATTCGCGGCTAAAAATTTATTTATTCGCGAATCCAGTCGGTATGTTAGAAGGATTAGTATCCTTTATTAACGCATCGGCAATGTTTTAATGCAGGTACGAGCCAATGTGGCTTTTAAAAAGAGTGATTCAAACCAAATGGACAAATAGATATCAAAGTGAAACAAACCTTATTGTTACTAAGTCTGAAGTTCATTGTTAAAAGCCGCCGTCGCCGTATTTTACTTTTCGCTATATCCTTCGATAAATGCTGCCCTCGCCACGATCGATGTTTTATTGTTTCAACTTGTCAACCGCTGTAATAATTTTCATTGAATAACACGTGTCCCTTCTGCTTTGTTTCCAATTTATATAGTCGAGTAAAAGGAAAGAAAAATTATTTCCGAAGTGGAAAAAAATAGTGTTGTCGCTAAAAGTAAAAATATAAATGCTTGACCGTTTACGCCTTGGCGAGTCGTTTGCATCCATATCACGCTGTTTCAATGTTAATGAATTATCTGTACGAATCATCAAGAAAATTTGAATTCTATAGCTAAATTGACAGCTGAATATCAATCTGAATTGAAAGACCCTTTAAAATTGGCAAAACAGGAAAACATTACTAAGTTCTTTAAGTCCTTGCCTAAAAATAATAATTAATAGAAATTATTCAAAATCTCTCATTAAAAGATTTTATTTTCATAATTTTTATTTTATTTTGGAATCCTGGAACTTATCCCCTATATACCCTCACAAATTACCATTCCATATTCACGGTTTCCATATTCGCGACATATTTCTATATGACAGTTCTCTATTCATAGCCCGGTAGATGAGCAGCTACATGATACACCCCATCCCACCCCCTCGCGCGCGTTCTCGTATAGTCCATACCAATAAAAGTAAGCTTTGGACATTGTGGAACAGATCCTCTCTCTGCTAATAACATTATACGTGGTACAGTCATCAAAGTTTTGAGTCTGAGCGCATAGTGGCGCTGTGACGCACTATAGCGCACAGGTGGCGCCGTGATATGGTACCTTGTCAGTTAGTCTCTCATCCCAGCAAGAGACATTTGAGTGCATGCACTGCAAGCAGAACTACGGTCTTTGTTGTGACAGTGATTTGAATGCGCACGTCGGAACTCGGAATGTCACAGTTTGAACATTGGGCAAACATCAAGTTCTTTCAGAAATTAGGCAAAACGGGTCCGAAACGTTTCAAATGATGCAGCAAGTTTACGGTGAGAACTCATTGAGTCGCAGTGTTGTGTTTAGGTGGCACCGACATTTTTTTTGCAAGGAAGAGACAGTTTGGAAGATGATGTGAGTACTGGTCGGCCACAAACAATTCGAACTGAACGCAACATCGAAGAAGTTGTAACGTTGGTGCATGCTAACCGCTCCCAATCGGTAGACGATTTCACAGCAGCAGTAGGGGTCAGCCAAGGCACTTCCTACAAAATTCTGTCTGATGATTTGAACATGTCTCCTGTTTCCCAACACAGTGTGCCACGAATCCTATCGCAAATCCAACGTGATGATCGCATGATGATCTGTGGCGACCTCATCAGTAGTGCTAACGATGATCCGACGTTTCTCAACCGGATAATAACTGGAAACGAAGCAAGGTATTTCCTTTACGATCCGCAACTGAAACGACAATCCGCCACCTGGAAAACACATTTATCACCACGACAGAAAAAAACGCGACAAGATAGAACAAAAGGCAAGGTAATACTTGAACTATTTTTTATTCAAATGGAATTGTTCACATTGAATTCATCCCAGAAGGTGCAACTGTAAACAAAACCCGCTACAAAGAGATCCTTGGCCGTTTACGAGATTCAATTCTCCGTAAACGACCTGAGCTTTGGTGTAAAAAGAATTGGCTGTTGTTACACGACAACGCCCCTGCGCATCGTTCTGCCCTTGTCCAAGAGGAACTAGCAAGTCAACAGGTAACAGTTTTGCCACACCCTTCCTACTAGCCTGATCTCGCACCATGCTATTTTTCTATATTCTCGCACGAAAGCAATCCTAAGTGGACATAGATTTCATTCTTCCGAAGAGGTCATGACTGCCACAAGAGAAGCCATACAGGACCTTCCTGCCAACATATTTCAGCGATGCTTCCAGCGGCTATACCAACGTTGGCAAATATGCATAACTGCCAACGTCGACTATGGGGAGATGGATGACCCATAACTTAAGTGAAGAAGTCACTAAACTGTTCGCTCTATGCGATGACCTTGAAACGGGCAACATATTATAGCATTCTGTAAAGAGACAGAGCAACTTAGATTACAATTGCTGCCGGAGAGATTTATCAGGTCAGATCGAGGGAGAGTGACGTGCTGGGATCTTTTAGGACGCATCGAGAGTGAAGTGAAAAAATACAAATTTTCGGGTACAATAAGGAAGTTGAGGTATAGTAAAATTGGAGATCAATAAGGGTACATGTGATTATCAGTAATAAGAATATCAGTATGGTCTTTGTTATCGATCTTCAATTATATTATGTAATAAGTAGTCTTGATAAGTTGAATAGCCTGGCAGTGCATTGGATGTCTGCAGGGAAGGGTGGGGGGTTATGAGCGCCCGCGTGTGTATGTGTAAAGGGGTCTGTGTATGTATATGTGTGTGCTTCTCTCTCCCCCCCTCTCTCTCTCTCTCTCTCTCTCTCTCTCTCTCTCTTCCTAATTTGTTTATAGCACTTTTTTTAAATTGTTAATATACAGAATGAGACTTTTTTATATCTACACATGGAATTTTCATGGATGAGTGTAGATGTGCATTAATGCATATAAAGTTGTAGACATAGATTTTATTTATATGTATTCATTGTTCTGATACGCGTGTGTATTCATGTAGGGATTTGTTTATGTATTACCGTATGATTACTTTTGTTTTTTTTTCCTTTTGTTCATGGAAAATAATGCACGTACGGCCAAGCAGGCCCGTGCACAATGTAAATACATATGTATCTCTTTTCTTTTGAAAAAAGGCAATAAATTCCATTAATTCATTCATTTTGAGAAAAAAATGTGTTTCTGTTTAAGTGTACGCCAAGTTATCGGCATCTTGTGACACATCCAAATTCTTGTGCATGCCTGCCCTCCAGGCGTAAAGTGTCAGAACTTAATGACTGTAGTTGTATTGTTAATTATTAGACTTTTGTACGAAGTTGAAAGTAATGAGATGCTCCTGCAGTTGTTGAAATTAGTTTTATATGATTTCTTATAGATTGGTACCATAATCGATTCTTTCCATTCATCTGGAATTGCCAATTTTTCCAAAATATAGGTACTAAGCAACCGACATATCTTGTCCATCAGCTATTCTGCCCTGATTTTATCGGTTCTTCTGGGATCCTATATGAACCTGATGCTTTACACATCTTTAATTCTTCTATCATCATTTTAACCTCCTATGCATTTTGTTCCAATGTTAATATTTGTGCTGTCTGTAAAATCATCCTTTTAAATGTCCTGTTCCGCATGTACATTTTTTATTTTATTATAGTAATTTGTGCATCTATTTATATGCATACTCATGGATCTACAATTGTACTCCCATTTTGATTCCGAATTATGTTTGTTCTAGCCTGTTACTCTCTTCCCTCTGTCCTGATTCCCTGATATAATTCTGAGATGTTCCAATTATTATTTTTTTTCATTCATTTCAAGATAGTTAAACATCTCCCTCAAATATTCCATATTTACCTTTTAATATCCTAGTAGTTTCCTGCCTGATGTTACCCATTTTTATTTACTTCATTTGGCTCATGTATCCAATTAATTTTTGCTATCTTTCTTTTCTTTACAATGTCGGCACATTCCTCATCAAACTATTTCATCTTTGCCTCTTTTTTAAATTAACCTACGCTTTCTGATGCTGAATTTGTAATAGTATCTCTAACAGACTTCCATTATTCATTTATATCAGTTTCTTATTAAGTTGTCATATTTTCATCTGAAACATTCAGTATTTCAAATTTATTAGCAATTTTGATCTAGTATTATTGCCCGCTCGCTCGTCGAGAGAGCGTTCGGCCCAGCGGCAAGTCTGATATCTGTAGCTCATCATTTCTCAAGCTTTTTAATTCAAATGTTTCATAACCATTTTTAGTGTATGTTCTCTCATAATCGATAACCGTTCTCTGATTTTCACCCTGACCAGATGGTCATCTATATTGGAGTCTCACCCTCGAACTGATCTAAAGTAAATGATTGCTAGTGTGCCAGCGTTTATGCACTAATACTTGATTAAATATTTAATTATTTTTATCGTTATTATTATTGTTATTTCTGGCACTATTATTATTATTATATCATTATTTATAGTTATTATTGCTGTTATTACGTTCATAATAATAATAATAATAATCTTAGATTACGTAATCCTCGAAATTATCATTATTATATATCTTATTGTTATACGCCTATTAGAAGTATAATAACATATAAAACGTTATCTGCAGAAATTGCCGAACATAAGTAAAAAGATATTTGAGAAGCAGGTACATCATAATAAATTTCTACATTTTTTCTGGTCAAGTTCATAAGATTTTTAAATTTCTTAAATTCACAGTTCAAATGAAGTTTGTATAATAATATTATAATGATCACAATGTGGAAGACGCATTAAGATCAATTAGTCATTAATGACTGTATTAATGCTGTAATATCAAGGCGATAAATGTACGTCCTGCTCTTGGTATTGTTTCAGTTGGCCAACACTTACACGAGGATGCTCGAGAATCTAATAGATTCATCAAATCTGATGCAGGAAAGTCGAAAAGAGGTGCGTAGCTTCCACTCGGTTTTACAGCATTTGCATTTTGTGTATATGAAGGTAAAGAATGAGGAAAGTCGCCATTTTGCCACAATGGAGTTTGAGGTGTCTTTAGATTTTCCATGGGAAGCACGATCAATAAACGGTACAGTTTAGTCGTGGGTTTATTTACCTCCAAAGTTTGACTTACAGGTAAGGAAGTATCTGCTGAACAACTACAAACAATGAAAATCAAATAAAACTAAGTTTTATTTTTATTTAATTAAAAAATATGGATTTTTATCAAGTAAACACCAACTCAATTGATTATAACTACAAGTTTTGTAGGTTTCAAGGAAAAAGTGACTTTCCTGTTTTTTTTCTATATCCTTCATGTCTACATTTGCATTTATATATTTATCAAGTGTGATCCCAAGCATTAAAATATGTATAACTTTTTCGTAACTTTAAAAAAGCAACAATGAAGTTTAAGAAACTAATATAGCAATTTTATACTTAATTTTAATAGGTGTGAGTATTCATTGTTTCATTAAGGGCACCCAGTACTAATTTCCATGTAATTTGGTTTAAAAATATGCAATATTCATTGTTTCATTAAGGGCACCCAGTACTAATTTCCATGTAATTTGGTTTAAAAATATGTAATATTCATTGTTTCATTAAGGGCACCTGGTACTAATTTCCATGTAATTTGGTTTAAAAATATGTAATATTCATTGTTTCATTAAGGGCACCCGGTACTAATTTCCATGTAATTTGGTTTAAAAATATGTAATATTCATTGTTTCATTAAGGGCACCCGGTACTAATTTCCATGTAATTTTGGTTTAAAAATATGCAATATTCATTGTTTCATTAAGGGCACCCGGTACTAATTCCCATGTAATTTGGTTTAAAAATATGTAATATTCATTGTTTCATTAAGGGCACCCGGTACTAATTTCCATGTAATTTGGTTTAAAAATATGCAATATTCATTGTTTCATTAAGGGCACCCGGTACTAATTTCCATGTAATTTGGTTTTAAAATATGTAATATTCATTGTTTCATTAAGGGCATCCGGTACTAATTTCCATGTAATTTGGTTTTAAAATATGCAATATTCATTGTTTCATTAAGGGCACCCGGTACTAATTCCCATGTAATTTGGTTTAAAAATATGTAATATTCATTGTTTCATTAAGGGTACCCGGTACTAATTACCATGTAATTTAAAAATATGCAATATTCATTGTTTCATTAAGGGCACCCGGTACTAATTTCCATGTAATTTGGTTTAAAAATATGCAATATTCATTGTTTCATTAAGGGCACCCGGTACTAATTTCCATGTAATTTGGTTTAAAAATATGTAATATTCATTGTTTCATTAAGGGCACCCGGTACTAATTTCCATGTAACTTTGGTTTAAAAATATGCAATATTCATTGTTTCATTAAGGGCACCCGGTACTAATTTCCATGTAATTTGGTTTAAAAATATGTAATATTCATTGTTTCATTAAGGGCACCCGGTACTAATTTCCATGTAATTTTGGTTTAAAAATATGCAATATTCATTGTTTCATTAAGGGCACCCGGTACTAATTCCCATGTAATTTGGTTTAAAAATATGTAATATTCATTGTTTCATTAAGGGCACCCGGTACTAATTTCTATGTAATTTGGTTTAAAAATATGCAATATTCATTGTTTCATTAAGGGCACCCGGTACTAATTTCCATGTAATTTGGTTTTAAAATATGTAATATTCATTGTTTCATTAAGGGCATCCGGTACTAATTTCCATGTAATTTGGTTTTAAAATATGCAATATTCATTGTTTCATTAAGGGCACCCGGTACTAATTCCCATGTAATTTGGTTTAAAAATATGTAATATTCATTGTTTCATTAAGGGTACCCGGTACTAATTACCATGTAATTTAAAAATATGCAATATTCATTGTTTCATTAAGGGCACCCGGTACTAATTTCCATGTAATTTGGTTTAAAAATATGCAATATTCATTGTTTCATTAAGGGTACCCGGTACTAATTCCCGTGTAATTTGATTTAAAAATATTGCAATATTCATTAATGGCATCCGGTACTAATTTCCATGTAATTTGGTTTAAAAATATGCAATATTCATTGTTTCATTAAGGGTACCCGGTACTAATTTCCATGTAATTTAAAAATATGCAATATTCATTGTTTCATTAAGGGCACCCGGTACTAATTTCCATGTAATTTGGTTTAAAAATATGCAATATTCATTGTTTCATTAAGGGCACCCGGTACTAATTCCCGTGTAATTTGATTTAAAAATATTGCAATATTCATTAATGGCATCCGGTACTAATTTCCATGTAATTTGGTTTAAAAATATGCAATATTCATTGTTTCATTAAGGGCACCCGGTACTAATTCCCGTGTAATTTGATTTAAAAATATTGCAATATTCATTAATGGCATCCGGTACTAATTTCCATGTAATTTGGTTTAAAAATATGTAATATTCATTGTTTCATTAAGGGTACCCGGTACTAATTACCATGTAATTTAAAAATATGCAATATTCATTGTTTCATTAAGGGCACCCGGTACTAATTTCCATGTAATTTGGTTTAAAAATATGCAATATTCATTGTTTCATTAAGGGCACCCGGTACTAATTTCCATGTAATTTGGTTTAAAAATATGCAATATTCATTGTTTCATTAAGGGCACCCGGTACTAATTTCCATGTAATTTGGTTTTAAAATATGTAATATTCATTGTTTCATTAAGGGCATCCGGTACTAATTTCCATGTAATTTGGTTTTAAAATATGCAATATTCATTGTTTCATTAAGGGCACCCGGTACTAATTCCCATGTAATTTGGTTTAATAATATGTAATATTCATTGTTTCATTAAGGGTACCCGGTACTAATTACCATGTAATTTAAAAATATGCAATATTCATTGTTTCATTAAGGGCACCCGGTACTAATTTCCATGTAATTTGGTTTAAAAATATGCAATATTCATTGTTTCATTAAGGGCACCCGGTACTAATTCCCGTGTAATTTGATTTAAAAATATTGCAATATTCATTAATGGCATCCGGTACTAATTTCCATGTAATTTGGTTTAAAAATATGCAATATTCATTGTTTCATTAAGGGCACCCGGTACTAATTTCCAAGTAATTTGGTTTTAAAATATGCAATATGCATTGTTTCATTAAGGGCACCAGGTAATAATTTCCATGTAATTTGGTTTAAAAATATGCAACATTCAAAAATAATTTTTTCAGCTTATTCTAAAATTATGTGTATGGCAATTATGCCACTAACTAAAACAAATCTTCCTGAGCATAATGTCACTCTGGTTAACTTTTTAGACATATTTCTTCATGAGTAGGACCCTAATTAAAAATGTAAAAAAAATGATAAAAATTCCAAATTTCCTTGGCACACTTTTCTCAAAAAACTACTTATCCAATTGTTTCCAAAGTTTAGTATGTTATTGTCCATAGTTCATTTGGCAATAATAAGGTTTGCTTGTGTTCAGTTGTGGATTGTAATTTAATTTTAAAAAATTCAAAAAAGAAAATTTTTGTTAAACACTTTGCATACATTTTTTTTTAAACACTATGAATAGCACAGAGACAAATTTACCTTATTATTATTATTATAGCGCTCTTTAAACTGCATATCCATGCCAAAACTGACTTTCCTATCTTTCACAGTTTCAGAGAAAAGTGTACCAAAAGATGAAAAAAATACAAGTTACGGGAAAATTAAAAAAAAATATGTGCACATTAGTAGCACTCAGAGACCATTTTTAAAAATCAATTTTTATGGGTTTAAATGTTCAAAATCGACAAAATAATATTACACATCCATAAAATAGATCTTTCTGGATTTTTTAAGTAAAAATCGACTTTTTCAACCCAAAGAAGTAGCAGGTGCACTTAAGATAATATAATATTTTGTTTTTCAGGTGGAACTGTTTCTAAAAACGATAAATAGGAATAAGCCATTAATTAGTTACTGCGGCTTTGTTATTGTTAATAGATCACTTCAAGTTTCGGTAAGTTCGCACTCCAATAAAACAGTAGTTATGTTTGTGCAGTTATTGTATATTATGCTAGTTATATTACATTACTAGTATTTGAGAATAAAGTTCATAGGAAAAAATTTTGTGCCAAAGAGAGATGAACAGACATGTGAATGGAGAAGACTACATAACAGTGAACTACATGATCTTTATAGGAAGCCAGCTATAATAAGAACAGTTAAGTTTCGTAGACTGTGTTGGGCAGGACATGTGGCACGAATGGGGAATGAAAGACATGCGTGGAAGCTTCTTGTAGGAAAATCAGAGGGAAAACGCCCAGTTGCTAGAGCAAGAATGAGGTGGGAGAATAACATTAACTATGATTTGATGGAAGTAGATTATACAGGGAATGATTGGAAAACATTACCTCAGGATAGAGACGTATGTAGAGCTTACGTCCGCGCGGCTATGAACCTACGGGTTCGATAGTGCCAATGAGTTACTTAGTTATATTACAACCATCAGTCTATAATTTAATGCGTACGATAAATCGTGATATTCTAATTTAGTTTGATTTTTTGCCAAAAATGGGCGCATGGAAACCTGTGTGATTGAAGATCATTCAGAAACATTCAATTGTAAATGCCATTAAGCAAAATACACACACGACTAGCAACATAATACAATCTCGTTAATAGGTAAATTTCAAAGCAATCTTGGAGTCGTAAGAGGTTAAGCCTACCATCTTTGTGGACATTCGGCACGGTTGTCAACCCTGCAATGGCCACCTTTACACACAGAATATATATCTGTACACGTTCCCGTTATTGGCTCAGTCAATCTCAGGGTTATGGAACCAAAAGAAGGGTTTATGGCAGTTTAAAAATTCTGACCCAACGGAACTCGAGCCCTAGACCTACCGTCCTGTTGCGTATGGTGAATGAAAAATTGGATTGCAATAGCCTCTTCTATCGCTAAGTGCAAAGAAGCAAGCAAGAGATGGCAGTGAGGTGAACTATGGGTCCAAAAACATGTGTTTCAAATTACAATCCCAGTTCCCAGAATCCACATTTTATCGCATGTTTGAAAAAAAAAATGTGAAAACTCATAAGTCTTAAACTTATGTTTAAGACTTATTATCGTCATATGTTAATACTACTCACGATTTATAAAGTACTATATTATACAATTGGGATTCAAAATTTTATTATAAGTAATGCCAATTTATCTAGAGAATTTGGAAATCAAAACAGGCTTTTGTTAGGACTGTTTAACGATTAAATTAAGCTGTTTATTCACAAATCATTATTTAATATAGTTATTTTAAAACATTTATACATTTAATGTAAACGGTGATGTTTGAAAACAAATTAGAAACTTTTGTTATGTTTCATTTGTTCATCACTGCAACGAGATCGTATTTATTGCCAGATAGAATCGCAATATTGTAAGAATGCACCCTTACTTACTTACTTACTTACTCACTGGCACTATCGAACCCGTAGGTTCATGGCCGCACGGACATAAGCTCTCCATACATCCCTATCCTGAGCTAATGCTTTCCAATCATTCCCTGTATAATCTACTTCCCTCAAATCATTGTTAATGTTGTTCTCCCACCTCATTCTTGGTCTACCAACTGGGCGTTTTCCTTCTGGCTTTCCTACAAGAAGTTTCCATGCACGTCTTTCATTCCCCATACGCGCAACATGTCCTGCCCATCGCAGTCTACGGGACTTAACTGTTCTTATTATATCTGGCTTCCTATAAAGACCATGTAGTTCATTGTTATGTAGTCTTCTCCATTCACCTGTCTGTTCATCTCTCTTTGGTCCAAAA
The DNA here is from genome assembly GCA_030220185.1 of Diploptera punctata. Taxonomy (NCBI): domain Eukaryota; kingdom Metazoa; phylum Arthropoda; class Insecta; order Blattodea; family Blaberidae; genus Diploptera; species Diploptera punctata. The sequence continues at coordinate 1,176,607 of JASPKZ010007270.1, forward strand.
ATTTTCCTAAGAACTTTATTCTCAAATACTCGTAATCTCCTTTCCTCCCTTAAAGTAAGAGTCCATGTTTCGCACCCATATAATATAACTGGTAGAATAATAGTTTTATATATTTTCAGCTTAACATTTTTTGAAAGGAGTTGGGACATCAAAAGTCTCTGCAATGCATAATAGCATGCATTTCCAGAATTGAGCCTATGTTTAATTTCTTTGTGCATCTCATTCCTATTTGTGATTATTGTTCCTAGGTATTTGAATTCAGCCAATTCCTCAAAATTTCCCTCATTTGTCATTAGCTGTCCATTTCCATTATATAATGTATTTCTACGTAAGACCATATATTTAGTTTTACTGATATTTACTTCCAGTCCTAATTTCTTAGTGTTACTCAATAGTGTGTGCGTGTTGGCCTTTAGTATCTCCTCGCTATCGGCCAGTAGTACTACGTCATCAGCATAAACTAACAGCTTATTAATACCATTCAGTTGTAAGCCTTCCTCATTCTCTAAAGATTTAATGGCATGCTCTAGTACAAAATTAAATAGTAGAGGAGATAGTGCATCTCCTTGCTTCAAGCCATTCTGGATTTCAAAAGTGTCTGAAAACTGTTTGCCTACACGCACCCTACTCGTTGAGTCATTTAGACACATTCGTATAAGTCTAACTAACTTTTTAGGAATTCCGAACTCCAGCAGGATACTATATAACTTCTCCCTCTTAATTGAATCATATGCTTTTTGGAAGTCTACGTATAGTTGATGTACAGTACCATTATTTCCCATTTCTTTTCTAAAATCTGTCTTATACTAAAAATCTGATCTGTTGTAGACCTGTTTCTTCTAAATGCACATTGATGATCTCCTAGAATGTCATCAATATAGGGAGTAAGTCTGCTGACTAATATATTTGTTAGAATTTTGTACGAAGTTGAAAGTAATGAGATGCCCCTGTAGTTGTTGCAATCAGTTTTATATCCTTTTTTATAAATTGGTACGATAATTGATTCCTTCCATTCATCTGGAAGAGCTTCTTTTTCCCAAATCATACTAAGCAAACAGCGTATCTTGTCCATCAATTTTTCTCCCCCTGATTTTATCAGTTCTGCTGGGATCTCATCTGAACCTGATGCTTTATACATCTTCAATTTTTCAATTGCCATTTCAACCTCTAATGCACTTGGCTCTGCGACTAGCATTTCTGCTGTCTGTAACTTATCCTCCTCAATGTCCTGTTCTGTATGTACATTTAATAGCTGATTAAAATAACTTTTCCATCTATTTAATATACTCTTGGAATCTGCAATCATATCCCCATTTTCATTCCGAATTATGTTTGTTCTAGCCTGAAACCCTTTCTTCTCTATACTAATTCCCTGATATAATTCTCTAATGTTCCTATTTTTGCATTCATTTCAAGATCATTAATCTTCTCTCTCAAATATTCCCTCTTTTTACTCTTTAGTAACTTGGTGGTTTCCCGTCTAACACTACCCAATTGCTCTAAATTTACCTCATTGGCTCGTGTAACCATTTAATTTTTGCTAGCTTTCTTTTCTTTACAATGTCGGCACATTCCTCATCAAACCATTTCTTGTTTTGCCTCTTTTTTAAACAACCAATGCTTTCTGATGCTGACAATTTAATAGTATCTCTTATAGCCTCCCATTCCTTATTTATATCAGTTTCTTCTTCGTTTGCCACATTGTCATCTGAAGATTCCAGTACTTCAAATCTATTAGCCATTTTGATTTGGTATTCTTGCTGCATTTCATCATTTTTCAAGTTTTTTAATTCATATTTTACAGAATCATCTTTAGCGTTTGTTCCTCTCATAAGCGATAGCCGTTGTCTGATTTTCACCCTGACCAGATGATGATCTGAATTGCAGTCTGTCCCTCTAACTGATCTAACATCAATGATGCTACTGTGCCAGCGTTTATCCACTAATACATGATCTATCTGGTTCCGAGTTTCTCCATCTGGGGACGTCCAGGTGTATTTATGAATATCCTTATGCTGAAATGTTGTGCTCTTAACAATGAGATTCTTTGATGTGGCAAATGTGACTAATCTAACCCCGTTGTCGTTACTATCTTCATGAAGACTGAATTTGCCTATTGTTGGTTTGAATATATCTTCCCGCCCCACTTTTGCATTAAAATCTCCTAAGACAATTTTCATATGATATCGTGAAAGGCTATCACATAAGCATTCTAATTCTTCATAAAACTCATCCTTGATATTGTCATCTTTATCTTCTGTGGGGGCATGTACATTTACAATTATAAAATCATGTCGTTTACCCTTTAGAATTATGTATGATATCCTATCACTAACAAACTTAATATCTCGGATAGCGGATAGGATCCTCCTTCTAACTAAAAAACCCGTTCCAAATGCAGGTCTTTCTGCACCCCCATAGTATAATGCAAAGCTTCCTGATTCCTGACTACCTTCTCCTGGCCACCTAACTTCCTGTAAAGCGACTATATCCAAGGGCGATTTATCCAATTCCCGCGTTAATATCTCTAGTGCCCCGCTATTGTATAAAGTCCTAACATTCCACGTTCCTAGGAACATGTCCCGGTGTTTGAGCCTTTGGCATGGGTTCCCTGAAGTAGTCCCCGCCCGGAGAACCGAATGGGGGACTATTTGACCTCCGGAAAAATTTTACCCCAGTAGAACCCATGTCCGCATTTCTTGACGGTTGTATTTTTACGGTGAAAGATCGTCACTCTTTCGACCAAGGTACTTATTTCGTCTGGCTTATCACCTTCGACCAGTCCGGCATGGGTAACCCTATCGGCAGCAATGCTACCGCCGGCATAGCTCTCAGGATCATTTAAGCACACAAGCCACTCCACCACGACAAGGTAAAGATACCATGCACCCTAGTGGAGAAAAAGTGAAACACATCAAACTGTTTATGACCAACATTATAGGTTATTAATTAATTTCTGATGTCCTATGATGTAAATATGTCAATTATATTTTTCTGGAATGTTAATACCTGGGAAATAATACGTTTAAGAAAGTGCAAACAGTGTTTTTGTGGTATAATCAAATGCTACGAATGTTTTTCTATTATATCTCGCTAGCAGAATCTGGTTACATTCGTGCACTATATATGCATTCTGGGAGCCACTTGATAAAATGATAGTGATAAAATGAAAGTGAAAAAATCGAGGTGAAAAACGACTGTGATTGGTTGTAAATCAAAATGCATTGAAAGGTGATGATTGGTCATTGACTGCCATTTGGGGCATGAGTTAAATAGTCATAAATAAAAACGTGGTCCATATTATCACCTTCTCCCATAATATTTACGCTTCTTAATCCATTTAGATATTTATTTTGAATAAATTATAATTTTTTTATTTAAAATAAGAGTACTAATCTGTAAAGTCAGGTGTTTTTTCTGAATATTCAAGTATATGAAGTATAGAAATTGATCATATTTTACTTAATTGGTATTCTTAACTTTGAGTAAGAATTACTGAACAAATATGGCTTCGGAAAAAATAAATAAAAAATATAAAACTGCTAAGGAGTTAAGATATAGCAATGGGAAATTTTAGAAATATATATACCTATTATATAAATAAAATAAGAAATGCGCACAACGTGCAAAGGAGATTGTTCTCAGTCACTGCAGAGTTTCAACAACGATTCTGATCTCTTCCTACAGTTTAACACATGATATTTCTCGCATTGTTCGCCACATCTTGCACACATGCAGTGTGGGCTGGGCTCGTGGAATCTCTGGTTGCTGCACACCTTGTGGTGAAATCCATGCACAGCGAGTTTGGTCACTGTGTGGCGAAATTCATATCCTCCCTGAGTCCATTCACGGTTTGTCGTGGCGTCAGTAATATAGAATTCTTCCCATATGTTGCGTTTCTTCTCGTGGAGTTCTTGCAGGAGGCCCTGGTAAGCTGGTGTCACTGGTAGTAGGAACTTTAGCCTCAGCTCATTTATGTAGAATGGTTCACTGGAGAGTTCATATACAAGTCGTGAGGGCGTGTATCTGGAGAGACAGAGCACACTTTTTAGGTATGTGCCTTTTAGTTTCTCTAGGTTCGTTTTCTTTAAATGGACCCATTATACCTATCATATGTAAGATGTGAAAAAGAAGGATATTTTCTTATGCTCGTATGCATTTTTTATGTAATAAATACACCAAAAAATGGAGGGTGGGTGAAGTACTGGGTCCCGATGTGAAAAAATAACATTCTAAAAGTAATTATTTTATTTAGTAATTGTAACTAAGTAACTAACTAACTAACTCACTGGCACTACCGTATCCGGAGGTTAATGGCCGCGCGGACATAAGCTCTCCATACATCCCTATCCTGAGCTAATGTTTTCCAATCATCCCCTGTATAATCTCCGATTGAGGGTCTTTCCACTTTTCAGCGGTTGCCCTTTTACCAGCCGGCTGCTGGCCCTTCACATCCACATGTGTCAATCACAGAGGTAGATGATCAACAGCCAGTGTAGGGGTGACATGTGGTTAGCATGTCGAGTCCCCCAGCCGTTATAGCTGGTTCCTCAACCTGGAGCCGCTACTTATTGTAGCTACCCAATTGCCTCACGATGCTGAGTGGGCACCGGTCCCATACTGGCCGAAATACCATGAGAAAATTTCTTCCCCCATGGAGACTCGAACCAGCGCAAGTTCCGTAGCTCTGCACCAAGGCTTCCTACCTTAACCGCTCGGCTACGGCGCGGGACCCCTGTATATTCTACTTCCCTCAAATCATATTTAATGCTATTGTCCCACCTCATTCTTGGTTTACCAACTGGGCGTTTTCCCTCTGGTTTTCCTACAAGAAGCTTCCATGCATGTCTTTCATTCCCCATTTGTGCCACATGTCCTGCCCATCGCAGTTTACGATACTTAAATGTTCTTATTATATCTGGCTTCTTATAAAGACCATGCAGTTCATTGTTAGATAGTCTTCTCCATTCACCTCTCTGTTCATCTCTCTTTGGTCAAAAAATTTTCCTAAGAACTTTATTCTCAAATACTCATAATCTCCTTTCCTCCCTTAAAGTAAGAGGCCATGTTTCGCATCCATATAATATAACTGGTAGAATAACAGTTTTATATATTTTTCAGTTTAACATTTTTTGAAAGGAGTTGGGACGTCAAGAGTCTCTGTAATACATAATAACACGAATTTCCAGAATTGAGCCTATGTTTAATTTCTTTGATTTAGTAATTGTAAGTTTTTTTAAATTTGTAAATAATTGATACTGCGGTAGCTATGTGCAAATACAAGTTTCATCGAAAAGTTAAATGGTTAAATTGTCTCTGTTACAGTTGTTCTCAACAATGGTGACATACCTTGTTGTACTGATGCAGTTTCAAGTGAGGTGCTCCTCCTTAGTGAACACTTTCACATGTGGAACTGGAGAGCAATCAAGGTATATAATCAACTGATACTCTAGAGAACCTATTATAGAACTGTGAGATTCCCGATATAGTTAATATGATTTCTTATAATCCAAGCAAAAATTATCATTTTCAATGTGTTTTTGTATCAGTGTTAAATACAGACAAATTCCACAGTGTTCTTGGCAAGAAACAAAAGAAAACACAATGGAATCTACGTATGTAGTTTAGTAGAATATGGAGCTGCAATTACGACACTTTGAAAAACCCTGAAAATACCTTGATATTTCACATGTGACATTTTTACAATAACAGTTTCGTAATTAAAGCAAAAGTAAATATGTTTTTTCTAGATGTTCCCTACTATATATAACATGTGCTAAAATATGAAAGGTTCCGAAGAAGAATGTGATAAGTCACATTTTGTAAATTTTACAGCAGACGATTTAAAAAATGTATATGCATGTCACAACAAATTTAACTTATAAATTATCATTCTGAAAACTAAAAAAAAACTTCGTAATGTTTTATTCTATATCACGAATAACATAGTTAAACACAACATCTATTCATGGTGACATAAATCATGCAGGAAAAATACCAAATGAATTGAGGAAAAACATGCCAAGTCCATAACTGAAGATGTTTTTTCCCTGGGATAATATATAAAATGCATTAAAAGAAGAATGGAACATGAATTGCTCCTTTTATTCAGTATAACGAGAACGAAAATGTGAAATTATCATAAGTAATGCCACGAGTGATTTTCAAATTTATCAAGATAATTTTGAAATGAAGAGTGGCATTTGTTAGGACTATTTAACGATTACAATTAAGCTGTTTACTCACAAATCATTATTTAAATATAGTTATTTTGAAACATGTATATATTTAATGTAAACGGCGATGTTTGAAAACAAATGAGAAACGTTTTTTATGTTTAATTTGTTCATCCACTGCAACTAGATCATATTATTTATTGCTAAATAGGATCGCAATATTGTAATAATGCACCCTACCGGAGAAAAAAGAAACATAACAAACTGTATATTATAACCAACGTTATATGTTATTAATTAATTGTTTTCGAAAACAACTAAGAAAAATCAATATTTTAAAACACGATTATTGAACACACAATTATAAAATGTGTAGGTCGAAGAAATCTGTTCATTACATGCTATATTCAACGTATTTGTTAAAGAGACAGTTACTGCAAAATAATGGTCTGACCTGTTCAGAATATTAAAAAGGAGGAGCTTTCTTTAATATGATAAATAGAAGTAGATAAATATGGAGGTGAAACACGACTGTGATTGGTTGTAAAACAAAATTCATTGAAACGTGATTGATCATTGACTCCCATTTGTTGCATGAGTTAAATAGTCAATATGAATATGAACTAATAGCAAGAAACGCACACAAATTGTGCATTAGAGTTTGTCTCTGCTGTATGCCAGGAACGATATTGTTATCTTTAAAACAGACATTGAAATTAAATCTTTCACACGGTCTATCACAGAGCTTTACACACACAGTCCTTTGACGGGTCATGAAAGTTCCAGAGGAGTTCTTCAAGGGGGGCCTTTCAACCCTCTCCCCTTGAATGTGATGACAACATATACAACCCACATATGCCGCCATCAGTAAAAATGTATATGTACGCAGACGATATTGTACTCGGAGCGACAGTTAAGGAAAAACAGCAAGAAACAATACACAGCCTCGCATCATGGGCCGACAAAAGTTGCTTCGATATAAACCTATCAAAAACGGTACAATTGGTATTCAGAAAGGATGGTCGACTGGTAAGTGGTTATCACATATAACTCCAGGGCAACATGTTGCAAATATCATCATCATCACTCCAGGGATTAGGCAATTGCCCGTTCCGACTTCATAATGCATCAGCCCAACGTCTTCTTGGTCTTCCAACATCACGTCTTCCTCTTGCTTGATAATTTCTTGCTAACAATGGATATCTCTCCTTGCTCATTCCATCCATATGATCGATCCATTTCTGTCTGTAATTCGTGACCTTATCCAATAAAGGCTGTACTTTCAATTCTTCTCTTATATCCTCATTTCTTATTCTATCAAGTCTAGTACATCATTTAACTTGTCTTAGGAACCTCATTTCCGCCGTCTGTATGTTGCAAATATGAGTTGTCAATATGAACCTAACATTTATTGTCGGATCAATGGATCTGTGCCCCTCTTAAGCGCTGCACTCATTCATAGAAAAGTTAAAGCATGTACTCATTCCATTCCACACGCTTCCCTCCCACCACGTCAAACAGCCGCCACGAACCTATCTGAGTAGGGATGTTGCCAAATTTCCCCCAAACAGTGTCATGGATCTTGAATATTTAATAATGTAAGGTTAATTATCACTTCTTCATATATATATATATATATATATATATATATATTATATGCTTAATAATATTTCTTTCACCACTCCTTATATCCTCATTTCTCATTCTATCAAGTCTAGTACATCATTTAACTTGTCTTAGGAACCTCATTTCCGCCGTCTGTATGTTGCAAATATGAGTTGTCAATATGAACCTAACATTTATTGTCGGATCAATGGATCTGTGCCCCTCTTAAGCGCTGCACTCATTCATAGAAAAGTTAAAGCATGTACTCATTCCATTCCACACGCTTCCCTCCCACCACGTCAAACAGCCGCCACGAACCTATCTGAGTAGGGATGTTGCCAAATTTCCCCCAAACAGTGTCATGGATCTTGAATATTTAATAATGTAAGGTTAATTATCACTTCATATATATATATATATATATATATATTATCTGCTTAATAATATTTCTTTCACCACTCCGTGCTACATTGTTCATATTAAGCTGACAACATTAGGCTGCTAGTGCAAATATTACTAGGCAACAAAATATAATGTTAGTTATTAACAGATTTATGTGTTTCATTTTTCTCCACTAGGGTACATTCTTACAATATGTATTTTGCAATAAATAATATGATCTGGTTGCAGTGAAGAACAAATGAAGCATAAAAAACGTTTCTCGTTTGTTTTCAAACATCGCCGTTTACATTAAATATATAAATATTTTAAAATAACTACAACTGAATGGAATTAATAAGCTGTTAGTTTATGCTGATGATGTAGTACTATTGGGCGATAGTGAGGAGATACTAAAGGCCAACATGCACACACTACTGAGTAACACTAAGAAATTAGGACTGGAAGTAAATATCAATAAAACTAAATATATGGTCACACATAGAAATACATTATAGGCTATAATGAAAATGGAAAGCTAATGACAAATGAGAGAAATTTTTAGAAAGTGGCTGAATTCAAATACCTAGGAACAATAATCACAAACAGGAATGAGATGCACAAAGAAATTAAACATAGGCTCAATTCTGGAAATGCGTGCTATTACGCGTTGTAGAGACTCTTGACGTCCCAACTCCTTTCAAAAAACGTTAAACAGAAAATATATAAAACTATTATTCTTCCAGTTATATTATATGGATGCGAAACATGGACTCTTACTTTAAGGGAGGGAAGGAGGTTACGAGTATTTGAGAATAAAGTTCTTACGAAAATGTTTGAACCAAAGAGAGATGAACAGACAGGTGAATGGAGAAGACTGCATAACAGTGAATTACATGGTCTTTATAGGAACTTTATATAATGAGAACAGTTAAGTCTCGTAGACTGCGATGGGCAGGACATGTGGCACAAATGGGAAAGAAAGTCGTGCATGGAAGCTTTTTGTAGGAAAACCAGTGGGTAAACGCCCAGTTGGTAGACAGAGAATGAGGTGGGAGAATAACATTAACTACGATTTGAGGGAAGTAGATTATACAGGGGATTATTGGAAAACATTAGCTCAGGATAGGGATGTATGGAGAGCTTATGTCCGCGCGGCCATGTACCTACGGGTTCGATAGTGCCAGTGAGTTAGTCAATATTTAAATAATGATTTGCGAGTAAACAAGTTAATTGTATTCGTTAAATAGTCCTAACAAATGCCAGTCTTGATTTCCAAAATCTCTAGATAAATTCACTCCTTACTTATCGATAATTCGGAAATCACTCGTGCTATAGGTTATAACAAAAAGTAATTAGTGTTCAGTTCGCATATCTTACGGGGACACAGATACGTTGGTTAAGCAATATCTCAGTCCAATGCTAGGAATGTGGAAGACTCTCAAAATAATGTCCTGCTAATGGATTGGTACACAACTCGTGAAGCACTTTCTTTAGAAGTTGGTAGCAAACCTAATAAAATAAAGTTTTGTGGGTGGATAAAAGCAATTTAAAGGATTATTGATTAAACATAAACTTTAAAGTTGGACTAACCATTGTAGGACTGCTGGGAGTTATCGGTTTGTCGGTCATGAGACCTCTTGGCCTTTACTGGCAGAATTGGTCCTTCCACCCTTGGCCCATTGTAGAACAGCTTCTATAATATTAAAGGAGGATGGGTCGTAATTTATCGCAAGGGCTCGAATTGAGTGAAATCCAAATGTAAGTTTCTTCCTCTAGGAAAGACATCCACTTGAAGATCATCCCATGGTTTAATGAGACAACTTTCATCGGAGACGATTTCTTCCTATAATTACTGACATGGTCAATCCATTAAAATTCTTTAAAATAATCAGGTAGGCCTTTCACAACTAGTTCCATTTTCTAAGCTGTTCTATGCGTACAGCTATGGAAATGGATCTAGTTCATAAAGGCCTAACTGATTATTTAAAACAATTTTATTAGTTTATGTAAACTGTAGTTATTTTTCGGTGCTAATTTAATATTGAACTTCTCAAATATATTTTGGAATTTATTGTATACACAAGGGTGATTTGTGAATTTCCTATATTTTTTCATAGGTGGTTTTTCTTTTCCAAGAGTACAAATTTTATCGTTTTAATTCATCATGATCATCATCATCATCCAGAGATTAAGCCTGTTGGTTCTTTCCGGTTTCATGAAAGCTAGAATTGTTAAAATTGTTCAGACCATCTTCTGTGTGGGCGTCCAACGTTTCTCCTTCCGTGCGGTTTATAATTTATCAATAATTTTGGAAATCTTTCTTCTGGCATTCTATCAACATGTTCTTTCCAGGTATTCCTATATTTAATTATTCGGTCTGTAAGTTTGAAAATATTTAGTTAATTTCTTATATTTTTATATTTTTATACAGCAAAGTATACTCTGCTGTATTTCTTAAAAATCTCATCTCAGCTGCTTCCAATCTTTGTTTTAAATATTTAAGAATAACCTCAACAGCGGTTAATAATTTATTTTTAAAGTATGGTCAATCCAGTCATCCGTAAGTTTGGCTTTAGTTTTTAAGCTAATGAATCTACTATTTTTATCATATTCGTTATAGGAATTTCCTCTGATAGGAAACCAGCGTGCAACTTATTTCAGTCTCTGGTCATGATGAACAATGTGGTAGAAAAGTCTCAGAACATTTGAGTTCTTGTTCTACCCAGAGCCCAAATTACAGAACATTACCAACTAATTGACACTGTGTTCTAGAAAGTTGTGAGTAAATTAGTGTAGAATGGAAGAGAACTCATCGCTACTTTTTATACAATCTCTGGATGACACAGACAATACTCTCAACTATTGAAAAGATGTGGATGTTGAACATGAAAATAGTAATACAATAAAACTTGTTTAATTCGGGACGTGAATAATGCGGAAATCTGTCCACTGTGAACAAATGTATTGGTCCCGGCGAAAGAAAGTAATTTTACGTGTATTTATTTTGTATAAAACGGAATCTGTCCAACACGGAAACGGAAGGATATTTCTACACAATTCATGAAAAAAATTATAAATCGGAAAGACAGATATATAAATTAGTTTCCAATTCATTGAATTCTCGTTAGGCCAAAAAATCAATAAGGAATTATTCCTGCCGTCGGGTGAAGTTGAAATTCTACCTGTACCTGAAATTTTATTTCGGCCTCACTGCACACCCGTTATGCGAAATACAGATACCTGTCTCACAAATAACCATTGCACTGTAAAATCTTAAATTATTTTAAGTACTGAGACCAATCTATCACAGGTAGCGTTCTGAATTTACGGAATAAAAATGGTTAAAACGTATGTACCATTGTGATTAAACGAAAAAGTGAAAGTGATTGAAGATAAATCTCCTAATTACCGGACCGATGCTCAAAAGTTAAGGTCTAACTGCTGCTAAATCCCTAGGGAATAACGATTTCAAGGCATATTCAGGGTTGGCTGGAAAGGTTTTAAAAACGGCACAATGTAGTGTGGAATGAAATTTGCGGGGAATCAAAGGATGTGGACAAAAGTGTAGTTAGTGAGCGGAAACCGAAACTGCATACTTCAATTTCAAGATACGCGCCTAAGAGACATTTTAACGCTGGCGAAACGAGATTGTTTTTTTCGCACGTTACCGTCGAAGTCGCTCATACATACTATACTTCACTTTTCAACAGCAGCAGAATTACAAATAATCCAAGATACGTAAAGGACATATACAGTCCCCTATAATCATATATTATTAATAAATTTTAGTTTTCTTTATAATTGCTAGGGTTAAACCTAACTGTTGAGTTGAACAAATAGGTTTTATAATCGTATCGTGTCAAATTATTACAGTATGTAGTAAACTAGTACATTTTAAACTTCATTAATAGATAAGCTATAATTATGTTACCTTGAAAAAATGATAAAGGATGTTCCTTGCTGTAAGGAGAGAAAGAAGCCATTTTCTTCGCTTAGGCCATGAATCTTGTGGTCAAGCAGTGCGTTTGATATTCGGATACGTGATATCTCAGATTCAAATTCGGAACCGATTAAACTGAGATTAAAAGTAGGTCGAACTGTCGGGATCAGCGGAGTCCCTATATTTTTTCTTCGGCTACCCAGGTTTGATTCCTGACGGTATAAGGGAGATATTCAATATCTAACTTGGGGCCTGGATATGTGTCTTGTATATGAGTGAAAAAAGATAATACTTACTTACTTACTTACTCACTGGCACTATCGAACCCGTAGGTTCATGGCCGCGCGGACATAAGCTCTCCATACATCCATATCCTGAGCCTATGCTTTCCAATCATTCCTTGTAGAATCTACTTCCCTCAAATCATAGTTAATGTTATTCTCCCATCTCATTCTTGGTCTACCAACTGGGCGTTTTCCCTCTGGCTTTCCTACAAGAAGCTTCCATGCAAGTATTTCATTCCCCATACGTTCAACATGTCCTGCCCATCGTAGTCTACGAGACTTAACTGTTCTTATTATATCTGGCTTCCTATAAAGACCATGTAGTTCATTGTTATGTAGTCTCCTCCATTCACCTGTCTGTTCATCTCTCTTTGGTCCAAAAATTTTCCTAAGTACTTTATTCTCAAATACTTGTAATCTCCTTTCCTCCCTTAAAGTAAGAGTCCATGTTTCGCACCCATATAGTACAACTGGTAGAATAATAGTTTTATATGTTTTCAGTTTAACGTTTTTTTGAAAGGAGTTGGGACATCAAGAGTCTCTGCAATGCATAATAGCACGCATTTACAGAATTGAGCCTATATTTAATTTCTTTGTGCATCTCATTCCTATTTGTGATTATTGTTCCTAGGTATTTGAATTCAGCCACTTCCTCAAAATTTCCCTCATTTGTCATTAGCTGTCCATTTCCATTATATAATGAATTTCTACGTGTGAGCATATATTTAGTTTTATTGATATTTACTTCCAGTCCTAGTTTCTTAGTGTTAGATAATATATAGTAAAAAAACAAGTTAACATGTAAAACCAAATAAATAATTTGGGTCTGCCGTCATCTTACGTCATATTTCGATGTTTCTTGTAAACAACTAAATATGAGGTAAGATGATAACAGACTTAACATATTTATTAAGTAGAACCCCATAATGTTATTTCCTATTGAATTTTCATATAAAACAAAAACATAGATTTACAGGAAACGAAAAAAAAATACTGAGTAAAAATCAAAGACGGTTAAAAAAAGACTGTAGAAAACATAAATGCTGTAAGAGTTTTCCTCGGTCATTTCAGTATTCATTCGGCACCACACTATTCGAAACATTATGGCAGAAGCCTTGCGAGAATATGGATACACAGTTTATGAGGATGTTCATAGTGTGGCCACTAATGGAAGTAGTAGACGAATAGATATTATTGCATTTTGACCATCTTCTAAAATTCGTATGATATTAGATCCTACAATCCGTTTTGAGATTCACAGTGGCCAACCTGAGGAAGTTGACTCTGAAAAGAAAACTATATATGAGCCAACAATTGACTATTACAAAGTTAATTACCAAATAGATAGTGTAACTGTCACAGGATTGATGAGCGGGGCAAGAGATACTATACCAGGATTCTTAGCTGAATTTTGGAATTTCTTAGATTTGGACAGAGTATATCTTTCTAAAATTGCCATCACTGCCATTAGAGGATCAATTTCAATTTTCAGAAACCATACAAAATTTCTACTTTACAGTATGTATATTTCAATTACAATTTGAAATTGTTTATATATGTACAAAATGTATTTCATCAATTTCAAAAAGCAATTGTCTGTATCACTTTGTCCTTGAGGCAATCTTCTAACGAGGAAAGTTGTAAATAATATATATATATATATATATATATATATATATATATCCATCCATAGTAATTCTGCCCGAAGGCAGGTCCTTCACTGCAATCATAGCATTTTCATGCTATGCTTGCAGCTTTACTAGGGAATTGTAGGTGTGGTAGCTTCCCGTTGCTTTCCACACCGGTGAAGGATAATGATGATGATAATGATAAGGATGATGATGATGGCCATATGATTTCGGGGACCGTTTGGGCCTTAAAGTTTTCCTGATATTTGTCTTACAGGTGAGGATAAACCCCGATAAAAAACCTCACCCAGAAAAACTGCCCCGACCGGGGATCGAACTCGGGCCCATTGCGTGACAAGGCAGCACGCTACCTCGAGACCACAGCGGTGGACTATATATACCGCTATATAATATTGTGTTTGTATAGACCAATATTTTTTAAACTGTGTCCCGCGCCCTCCTGGGAACGTACCCAATTTTTTTTTTCAGGAAAGGCTCGAGAAAAAACCTAAAGTGTGATAAATGTAGGGCCTATATTCTACTATAAATAAACATTTATAATTCAACGCTTATATTTATTTAATATTTTTAGTTGTGAGGTTTCATTTAATTGTTTAAACAATCACAAATTATTACTTCACCTCATAATTTGTTGATTTCTCAAACATGATCTCAGAAATCAACAAATTATGAGGTGAGGTGTTGATTCCCGATTCATTGCAAAGTGTATACTTAATTCCGCTTAAATAAATCCTTACCACAATATGTTACTAAGTGGCCCTCGCTTTTCAATTTTATGAATTTAAAATAAATATAATTAGACCCGGATTCACTATATTCATACTTTTAATACGAATGTAATATATTTATGAATGTAATATATTTATTTGTTTGAATTAATATCAGCTAATAACATTACAAAATGTAGATCGCCTGTGTTAAGTACACATATTTCCGTTAATTATTAATGTATGAAACTTATTTTACCTTTATGATGGTATTTCGATCGAGAATATATGTATTTTTGCTGGCTTATTTCACTTTAGAGAGGGAAGGAGCATTCAGTTTGTGAGGACTAAAGAGAGACCCTACAGCAACAAGTTTGAAACCCTTGTTGTACACAACACATTTATTTTTGAATATTCATATGAAAGTTCACAAACACCCTGGGTAAATGAGCACATGTACAGAGTGATTCAGACATATGGTTATACGTTTGATCGCATTCTGTGACGAAAATATTATTATTAAAGAAAATATGATGTTATCATTAGAAAGGGAATCCTTCAGATTACAACAATAGAACAAAACAAAACAAATCACTGCACACGTACAGCTTGGCGGGTTGATTTTTGTAGGCTAGCGACGAACGCCTCCACAATTCTCTTCGTTGTTTCTGCATTCGTGCTAATGCGAGGACTTCCAGGAGGTTTGATTTTCTGCATCCTTCCGATTTTCAGCAGTTATTTTCTCCACTTCCCCACAGTCAACGGCTGCAATGCTACGTTAAATCACATCTTGCCCGTCTTGCGGCCTCACAATCATTAGCATACGTTGTTGCCCATGCAGCAATTGTAATTTGCTGTTGCATATTCAACGCCATTTTGGCTAATGACGTAAGTTCTACACTGTTTTGTTTTATTGCATTGTTGTAATTTGAATAATTGCCTTTCCAACGGTAATTTCATATTTCCTGTAACGGTAATATTTTCATCACACAACGTGATCAAACTATAGCCATATTTATGATTCATCCCGTAGAACCGTCAAAACTGAATAGTGTATTTTCAGACAGCAAAACCTGGTCAATTTCAATATACACAGAAATACAGTAAAAGCTCCTTATTCGCGTTTTTATTATTCGCAGGTTAAAAAAAGTGACACAGTTCCCTAAAAATGTATTTATTCGCAGATCGAGTCGGTATACTAGCACGATTAGTATCCATTATTAACGCATCGGCAACTTTTTTTTTTTTTTTTACTGCAGGCACTGCCAAAGCAACATTTACAAAGAGCGATTCAAACAATATGGGCAAATTAATATCAAAGTAAAACAAACCTTATTGTCACTAAGCCTAAAGTTCGTTGTTAAAAGCCACCGCTCCGTTGATAAATGCCGCCCTCGCCACAATCTATGTTTTATTGTTTCAACTTGTCATTTGTTGCAGTAATTTTGATTGAATAACATGTGTCTCTTCTGTTTGATGCCAATTTTTAATGTCGAGTAAAAGAAAAGAAAAATAGTTCCGAAGCCACTTAAAGTAAAAACATACGTATTTGACCGTTTACGCGTTTGCGAGCCGTTTGCAACTGTATCACAATGTTTCGATGTCAATTAATCAACTGTACGATTCATCAAGAAATCCGAAGACAAAATATCAATCTAAATTGAAATACCTTTTAGAGGCGGGAAAACAGAAAACAAAATTACTAAGTTCTTTAAGCCATTGCCTAAGCCTGACAGTAATAATTAATAGAAATTGTTCAGAATCTCTCATTAATTGATTTTTTTTTACTATTTAACTCATGCCCCAAATGGGACTCAATGGCCAATCACGTTTCAACGATTTCTGTTTTACAACCAATCAGAATCGTGTTTCACGAAATATTTATCAGTGTTATAATTACCACATTAAAGAAAGCTCCTCCTTTTTAATATTCTGAACAGGTCTGACCATTATTTTGCAGTGACTGAGCCCATAAGAAATACGACTACCAGATTGTATATATAGTGCATGAATGTCAACACATGCCGCATGTGGGAGTTAATATAAAAACATTTGTAGCAATTGATTATACCACCAAAAAAAGAAACCACTGTTTACACTTTCTTAAATGTATTTTTTCCCAGGTAACAATCCAGAAAAATATAATTGTCATATTTACATCATACGACATCGGAAAATGAATTCATATACAGTTTGATGTGTTTCATTTTTTTCTCCACTAGAGAGCATTCTTATAATATTGGCAATAAATAGTATGATCTGGTTGCAGTGATAAACAAAAGAAGCAGATGAAGCGTACCTATCGCTTCTCATTTGTTTTGAAACATCGCCGTTTACATTAAATATATAAATATTTTAAAATAACTATAGTTAAATAATGATTTGTGAGTAAACAGCATAATTTTATTCGTTAAATAGTCCTAACAAATGCCACTCTTGATTTCCAAATTCTCTAGATAAATTGGAAATCACTCGTGGCATTACTTATGATAATTTTTATTTTATATCGGAAACTTGGAACGTATCCCCTATATACCCATACAAATTACCATTCCATATTCGCGGTCTCTGTATTCGCGGCATATTTACGGAGCATTTCCCCCGCGAATAAGGACCTTTTACTGTAGAATATTGGAATTTGAGGTTGGGAAGAGGTTTTTACAGAAGTCAGGAAATTATTAAACACCGAGTGACAGCAATCAAGGATAAAATGGTGGCAAGTACGAATTTATTGTTTTATATTGTTTCAAATAAAGTTCAGTTAATTTAAAATGCAGTGATTTATTTAATATAATGTACACTGGTGTCCAAAAGTTAAGGATAATTAGTTCATTTGCCGACTTATTATAAAGCATTTGTCATAATAATGCAAAATTTGGTAAGGTATGTCACAGATAATTAGAAACATGGCACGAAAGAAACAATGGCATGAATACGTCATTCACTTGTCATTTTCACAACAAACGAAAACTGCATTTCAGAATTCGAACATAAAAGTTGAACAACAATGGTTCAAATGATTAGTATGGGGTGTGATTACCCCTGACAGCTACACAAGACTCACATCGACGTGGCATGCTAGTGATGAGGTTGTTCAGGAGTTCGATGCTCAGCAAATTTCACTCCTCATGAAGAGCAATGTGAAGGTCTTGAAGTGTCCTCGGAGGAGGCTGACGAGATGCAATTTGTCTCCCTAAGGCATCCCATGCATGCTCTATAGGATTCATATCCGGAGACCTCGCTGGCCACTCCATACGCTGGATATCTTCCTCCTGAAGAAACTCATCCACCAGTTGTGACCTGTGAGGTCGGGCATTGTCATCCATGAATATGAATTCTGGACCCACAGCTCCCCTGAAAAGTCTTACATGAGGTTCCAGGATCTCTTCTCTATACCGCTGAGCATTAAGTGCCACCTGCGAAGATGTGAAGCTCTGTGCGTGCATTCATCATTATACCTCCCCATACCAGGAGACCACCGCCACCAAATGGATGTCTTTCCATGATGTTCATGGGGTTGTAACGAGTTCCTTGCTCCCTCCAGATAGTCACGCGATGCGAATCACAGTTCAAGCTGAATCTGGACTCGTCTGTAAATAGCACGCTGCTCCACTGATTTAGAGTCCAGTCGCGATGTTCCTGACTCCACCGTAAACGTGCTCTCTTGTTATCAAGGGTGAGTGGGACGCACACTACAGGCCGCCTAGCATACAGACCAGCAGCTCTGAGTCTTCTATAGACAGTTTGTCTGGATACTCTGATACCTGAGGCGGCCGCAAGTTCTGAACTCAGTTGTCTGGCAGACATTGTTCGGTTTCTTCTTGCAGTTAACGCAAGATATCGATCCTGCTGAGGATTTGTAACTCTTGGAAGACCTCCCACTGGTCTTCGCCTAACGTCTCCGGTCTCTTGGAACCGTCGCCATAACCTAGATATAACATTTTGTGCACATTAAGTGCTATGGAGACCTCAGTTTGTGTCTGTCCTGTTTCTAGCCGCCCAATAATTCTACCCCGAAGCAGAGGGTCCAGATGTTGTCTTTGTGCCATTTTACTGCAATCTGTTCTTACACTACATCTGATTATATCATAACTCTCTTTAAAAATGAAGATTTATGGAACAGGGCTTAACTGCAACAATGCAATTTTCATTTATAATTGCTATTAATTTTTTCATTGTTGAAGAGAGATTATAATTTAGTATGTAAACTAAACTAAATGTACTGAGAAACGTTTTGATAAATAATTTTTACTCCTTGCTCCTCTTTAAGCATTTTGATTTTCCGTTTTACAAATTATCCTAAACTTTTGGACACCAGTGTATATTAACATGCCTTTTGTATAGTGAGGAATGAATTTATCTAGAGAATTTGGAAATCAAGAGTGGCATTTGTTAGGACTATTTAACGAATAAAATTAAGCTGTTTACTCACAAATCATTATTTAACTATAGTTATTTTAAAATATTTATATATTTAATGTAAACGGCGATGTTTGAAAACAAATGAGAAACGATTGGTACGCTTCTACTGCTTCTTTTGTTTATCACTGCAACCAGATCATACTATTTATTGCCAAAGGAACGCAATATTGTAAGAATGCTCTCTAGTGGAGAAAAAATAAAACACATCAAACTGTATATTAATTCATTTCTGATGTCGTATGATGTAAATATGACAATTATATTTTTCTGGATTATTACCTGGGAAAAAATACATTTAAGAAAGTGCAAACAGTGGTTTCTTTTTTTGGTGGCATAATAAATTGCTACAAATGTTTTTATATTAACTCCTGCAAGCGCTATGTGTTGACATCTATACACTATATATACAATCTGGTAGCCGTATATCTTATGGACTCAGTCACTGCAAAATAATGGTCAGACCTGTTCAGAATATTAAAAAGGAGGAGCTTTCTTTAATATGGTAAATATAACACTGATAAACATTTCGTGAAACATGACTCTGATTGGTTGTAAAACAGAAATCATTGAAACATGATTGGTCATTGACTCCCATTTGGGGCATGAGTTAAATAGTCATAAGTAATGCCACGAGTGATTTCCAATTTATCCAGAGAATTTGGAAATCAAGAGTGGCATTTGTTAGGACTATTTAACGAATAAAATTAAGGTGTTTATCACAAATCATTATTTAAATATAGTTATTTTAAAATATGTATATATTTAATGTAAACGGCGATGTTTGAAAACAAATGAGAAACGATTGGTACGCTTCATTTGCTTCTTTTGTTCGTCACTGCAACCAGATCATATTATGTATTGCCAAAGGAACGCAATATTGTAAGAATGCATTCTAGTAGAGAACAAATGAAACATCAAACTGTATATTAATTCATTTCTGAAGTCCTATGATGTAAATATGACAATTATATTTTTCTGGGAAAAAATACTTTTAAGAAAGTGCAAACAGTAGTTTCTTTCTCTTTTTTTGTGGTATAATCAATTGCTACAAATGTTTTTATATTAACTCCCGCATGCGGTATGTGTTGACATTCATGCACTATACATACAATCTGGTAGCCGTATTTCTTAGTGAATCAGTCACTGCAAAATAATGTTTATGACCTATTCAGAATGTTAAAAAGGAGGTGCTTTCTTTATTATGATAAACTTTAGTTGGTAAATTCTAGGCGAAACACGACTATGATTGGTTGTAAATAAAAAATCATTGTAACTTGATTGGTCATTGACTCCCATTTGGGTCATAAGTAATGCCACGAGTGATTTCCAAATTATCGATAAATTCACGGTGTCACGAAGCGACGAGTGAATGTATCTAGACTATTTAACTCATGCCACAAATGCTAGTCAATGACCATTCACGTTTCAATGAATGTTGTTTTACAACCAATAACAGTCGTGTTTCACCTCGCTCTTTATCGATTTCTCTTTATCAGCTCCTGCTTTTGTAATAAAGAAAGCTCCTCCTTTTTAATGTTCTGAACAGGTCAAAGCATTATTTTTCTCCAACAAATACATTTAATATAGCAAATAATGAAAAGATTCCTTGATTTTACTGAGTTGTTTACTAAAAAATAAATGAATAACCCGTAATGTTGATTATGATATATAGTTTGATGTGTTTAATTATTTATTCACTTGGGTGCACTCTTACAATATTGCGATCTTATTTGGCAATAAATAATATGATCAACCAGCAGTGAATGAACATAACCTCACATTTCTGATTTGTTTTCAAACATCGCCGTTTACATTAAATATATACATATTTTAAAATAACTATAGTTAAATAATGATTTGTGAGTAAACAGCTTAGTTTTATTCGTTAAATAGTCCTAACAAATGCCACTCTTGATTTCCAAATTCTCTAGATAAATTCACTCCTCATTTCGTGAGTCGTGAATTTATCGATAATTTGGAAATCACTCGTGGAATTACTTATGAGAATTTGGAAATCATGAGTGAAATTTGTTAGGTATATTTAACGAATAAAATTAAGCTGTTTACTCACAAACCATTATTTAAATATAGTTATTTTAAAATATTTATATATTTAATGTAAACGGCGATGTTTGAAAACAAATGAGAAACGTTTATTATGTTTCGTTTGTTCATCACTAGAACCAGATCATATTATTTATTGCCAAAGTATCGCAGTATTGTAAGAATGCACCCTAGCGGAGAAAAAAATGAAACACATCAAACTGTTTATAACCAACATTATAGGTTATTAATTTTCTGATGTCCTATGATGTAAATATGTCAATTATATTTTTCTGGAACGTTAACACCTCGAAAATAATACGATTTAAGAAAGTGCAAACAGTGGTTCTTTCTGTTTTGTGGTAATCAATTGCTACCAATGTTTTTCTATTATATCCCGCAAGCAGTATCTGTTTAAATTCGTGCACTATATATAGAATCTGGCAGCCACTTGCATTCTAGGATTCTTACATCTTAATATATAAATTGTTATATTCAACGTAATTCTTAGTGAGTCAGTCACTGCAAAATAAAGCTCTGACCTATTCAGAATGTTAAAAACGAGGAGCTTCATTTTAAAGTGATACGATTAAATTGATAAAATCGAGGTGAAAAACGACTGTGATTAGTTGTACATCAAAATTCATTGAAATGTGATTGGTCATTGACTCCCATTTAGGACATGAGTTAAATAAAGTCTCATTAAAAACTTACAGCTTATAACCGACCATTAAAAATAACTGCCGTAACTACATGCTTCTCGCCTTACCAAGGATGAGCTCTTACAACTTGAAATGTTGATAAGAATATGATATATATATTCGAGAGATCTTTAACATTCAGATTATCGCTGCGATATGGGAACCAAGGATTTTAACTTCTTCGCCGAAGAACCCTTATTGCGATAAATTGTTCTTAACAAACGACTTTATACTTGTAACTCGCCAATTTCTTGCCAAAGTTCTCATAAGTATAAGACTGGTCAGCATGTCGAGTTCCCCAGACGTTTAAAACCGGATATTTATCCCCATATAATAATAATAATAATAATATTGTTATTTATTATTTAATTATAATTATATTTATTTCTAGTAAGAATAGAAATAAGATTGATTTAGAGAATTCAATTTTTTATAAGTATATAAAAAAAATTCAAACTGGTCAATATAAACTGTTAATACAGTTGGATATATTTCAAACGGATGTAATATATTATGTAAAAATACTTTAAATATTTGAATTGATATTTTTTATAAACAAATGGGGTTGGACGAATTTGATGGGAGTCAGCCAGTAGTACTCCTTCCTTTTCAGTTGGACCAATCAGAACTTCCAAATTTTAACTGAAATGAAATGGGATTTTTCCCAGAACAACAAGATGGCTACAATACTTGAAAGACGTCAGACATGTTAAACAACGGCTCATCAAGAAATAAGAGAATTATTGTTCATTTCTTGATATTAGTTGACAAAATGGTATCGAAGTTATGGAAAATAATATCTAATGTAAATTTAATTCATATGGAGAATAAATAATCCATAAAGTGAAAATAAAGTGTTAGTGAAAAATTGACAGTTGTAAATAGTCATCCATTACATATATGAAGTAATAATCTTCTATAAGTGAAATTTATTAATTTAAGCCGGAATCTTTTAAATTGTTGATCATTGACAAGATTAATCTAAACAGAAGTGAAAACTTTAATAAAATAACATTCACTTTAACTGTTAACAAAAGTGTAATTACTTATTCATGTAACAAACTTTTCCTCATTCCCCTGACGGGAGTCATCAGTGCCGTGGCAAATTACAGTGACCCATTGATCCATATTATTACAATCATATATCTACAGTGTGATTATAAAGTCCCCGTACATTTTGTGGATAACGTAGCGCAAATAAAACAAAAATTTTAAGGTAGTTTCTACCATCAAGTTAGTGTTCAACATAACCTCCATCAATCTCAAAACATGTTTCCCACTGTCGCCCGGAAAACGTGCACCGACATATTCCTCTGTAATCGTTTCACTCGCTTGGCGTACGCGTTTTTTCAGTACTTGCAGATTATGAAACTTGGTTCTGTACACCTGTTGCTTGATGAACTCCCAAGCAAAAAAGTCCAGGGGTGCGAGGTCTGGCGAACGAGGTGCCCAGATACGAGGAGATGCCCTTCCAATCCACCTTTTGGGAAACCTGTCATTGAGATACCCGCGTATAGCCAGAGCAAAGTGTGGTAGTGCTCCATGTTGTTGCAACACCACTGTATCAATGAGACCATCTTGCTTTAACTGTGGCTGTAAGAAAAGTTGCAACATATCAAGATACACGTCTTCCTTTGGAATCTGTCTCTAACTTCCTCGTACGACTGGCCTCTTAAACGCGCAACAACAATCTCTATCCGCTCTTTAATGGTGAACATATTTGTCTTTCGAATGACTGTAACAGAAATACGATATGTAAGTGATTTCTATAAAATGTACTGAGACTTTATAATCACACTGTACAATGTGGGACGTCACATACAACAACCCAACTTTACGTTATAGCTGGCTTTCTCAACCTATTGCAATATGCAGATTTTATAATAAATACAGCATAACTCAGAATATAATAATTTTAAGACTGAGTTTTATAACATGAGCTGTTATACTCTAGGCCCTAACTTTTTTTTCAGAAAATCCTGTTTAGCCCAAATCTTCTAACAAAAAAAAAAGTTGCAGTTAGTATAGAAAATATATCTAGAAAGAAAAAAAAATGCGCCTTAGCCGGTGTTTAAAACCAACATCTCCACGCCGGGACGGCTCCGTGGCGCAAGCGGTCAGACGCTCTGCTCTCACTGCTGGGGTCCCGAGATCGAGTCTCGGTCACTCCATGTGGATTT
The DNA here is from genome assembly GCA_030220185.1 of Diploptera punctata. Taxonomy (NCBI): domain Eukaryota; kingdom Metazoa; phylum Arthropoda; class Insecta; order Blattodea; family Blaberidae; genus Diploptera; species Diploptera punctata. The sequence continues at coordinate 1,200,695 of JASPKZ010007270.1, forward strand.
CGTGATGGATAAAACGGAGCTTGGGCAGGAATTTCTCGGGGTTTCTCCCGTGTTCCCCTGCCATAAATTGCATTGCACTAATTGTCCATACTCATCTCATCCATTTCGTTTCATTTCACTCATCCGCCCCTGTGACGGTACGTCAGAGATGGTCGACCGGCACCATTGTAGTTTACAGAGCTCTATAAATATAGGGGCTTCATCTCATCTCATTCTTCGACCCGATCCTGAGTTGGACACGAGTTGAGAATATTAAAAAATATCCGCGCCGGCTCTCTGTCATCGTGTTACACACCTCTCAACTCTAGGTGCTTCTTAGCGGGAGTTAGGGCGTACTTAATCAATCCAATTCACTTACCTAATTTGCATAAATGGCTAAGTCGAAGCGTAGTTGGTTAAGGCAATACGCTACAAAGTAGGAGGTCAAAGGTTCGAGTCCCGATGGGGTCAGATTTTTAAACTGACTCAAACCATCGAAAGGCACCATGGTCCTAGGGTCGACTCAACCTCTAACGAAATGAACACCAGACGTTTGTTCTGGGGGTAAAGACGGTCGTCACGCAGAGCTGACAAGTCGGTTGACATCAAGTGGCAATTGTCTAAAAGGTAGAAGACTTGGTTTCCTGTCAACTATTCCAGGGGGCTGCTATGATCAGTATGTCATCACTTCATTCTACTTATTTCCGTAAAGAGTCAGCGAATGACAAGTTCATCCCTTCAAAAGATACTTAGTAGTCACTAGTTGTTATTTGGATGGGAAAGACAGATTAATTTTTTCTCAGAGTCTCTAATTTATCTCTTGAGGTTCTTTTACGAGGAAGAAAATCTTCATATTCGGGACCAACGGCTTAATCTCTCCCGAAATAATTCTCCCTTATATTTTAAGTTCATAAAAATCAATCGCCCCCGGGAGGTTTGAACCCTCGATCCTCGGTCAAGGAACTTAATCCCTATATAACCTAGAACTCTCGTGACGAGTTTAATTTATTGACTCAAGTTTTCCATGAGTAATCAAACTGTGACCATAAGATTTAATAAGACGCTCTTACTGCGAATAGCCATTACAATCGCGTTTGTCTGTTGTCAGCTAAATACAGTACGTTCGGAGTTCGGCCGGACTACTCCGCAGCGGCCCTGGTATGGGCGAGCACCGGCGCGCCCTCCGTCAGAGCCACATGTACACGACCGGGAACTTACTGGCAAGTTACCGGCACGGAGCACCACCCACCTTGCCAAAACCACAAATTACTACTGCACCAACCCACACCAGGCCTACCCGCAACACAACAGATGTTGAAGCGATTACCCTGAAGGCGAATACACTCCCCACATTTCCAAAAACAACTCCGTAAAGAACAAAAAGTAAATTACTTTCTTCTTTGGGGAAGTGAATTAAGCAATTACATCCCGTTATCAGTGGATACCAAGGCCTCTCTGGTAAATGCTACTTACTTTCCTAAAAACATAATGAAAATTAGGTCATTATTAGTATAGGAGTGAACAAAATAAATTACTTCGCGTTACAAAATAATGTGTAATATTTGCATTAGGATACGAATTACATTTTGACAATATTAACAATATTCATTCAAAAGCGACTTCCATTTGTTTTATTGTTACAAGCCATAATGCAAATGGTCGACTACACATTCACAATTAAGTTTATGGAATGAGTAATTTTTGTGACACACGCTTAGGAATACATTATATAATGTGAATGGACAGCTAGCTAATGACAAATGAGGGAAATTTTGAAGAAGTGGCTGAATTCAAATACCTTCCTTACTTACTTACCTACTCACTGGCACTATCGAAACCTTAGGTCCATGGCCGCGCGGACATAAGCTCTCCATACATCCCTATTCTGAGCCAATGCTTTCCAATCATTCCCTGTATAATCTACTTCCCTCAAATCATGATTTAATGTTATTCTCCCACCTCATTCTTGGTCTACCAACTGGGCGTTTTCCCTCTGGCTTTCCTACAAGAAGCTTCCATTCACATCTTTCATTCCCCATACGTGCCACATGTCCCGCCCATCGCAGTCTACGAGACTTGACTGTTCTTATTATATCTGGCTTCCTATAAAGACCATGTAGTTCATATTTATGTAATCTTCTCCATTCGCCTGTCTGTTCATCTCTCTTTGGTCCAAAAATTTTCCTAAGTACTTTATTCTTAAATACTCGTAATCTCCTTTCCTCCCTTAAAGTAAGAGTCCATGTTTCGCATCCATATAATATAACTGGTAGAATAATAGTTTTATATATTTTCAGTTTAATGTTTTTTGAAAAAAGTTGGGACATCAAAAGTCTCTGCAATGCATAATAGCACGCATATCCAGAATTGAGCCTATGTTTAATTTCTTTGTGCATCTCATTCCTATTTGTGATTATTCTTCCTAGGTATTTGAATTCAGCCACTTACTCAAAATTTCCCTCATTTGTCATTAGCTGTCCATTTTCATTACATAATGTATTTCTACGTGTGACCGTATGTTAATTTTTTTTATATTTACTTTTATATTTCTTAGTGTTACACACAATATTGAGTAACATTAAGAAATTAGGACTGGAAATAAATACCAATAAAACTAAATATATGGTCACACGTAGAATTACCTGGTAACAATAATTATAAATAGGAATAAGGTTCACAAAGAAATTAATCATAGCCTCAATTCTGGAAGTGCATACTCTTATACATTACAGGCGCATTGTTATTTTATTAAAAAATGTAAACATCTTCATAATTTATAAACTTTTATATTACAAGAAAGGTCCAATTTAACCACTATAATCCGATAAAGTAGACTCCAGATTCCACCTTAGCTTTTAATCTATTTTTAAGTTTATTTACTCTATTAATTTATACAGACGGGCACAGATTAATCTGAAAATATTTATATCATAATTAAAAAGCGTTGATATTTATTTAATGTTTTTGAAAAATTATTGTTGATTATACACACGTCATTCAACTTCAGAAAGCGACGGTCTTTGGGTTTAGTAAAATTACAAGGATATAAAATAAAATTTATCAAGTGAATGGTTTTTACAGATAGCATCCTCATTGATAAAATATACGTATTCGTGTAAAGTGGACCCAGAGGTTCCACATTAACCGAATTCCTTTGTTATGTTTAATTATTTTATACAGTCACCATGCCACATGATATGAAACCAAACCCGTTAGTATATTAAAACAGCATCTACATAATATAATATATTTACGAGCTTTTTTCCACATTTGTAACTTTAAATAGCAGAAATTAAGAATTGATTCTTAGCTTGAAAAACTTTTAAAGGGGCCATTTTCATAAATATCACAAATAAACCCTTATTTGCACAAAGAATAAGAAACTGGCTTTGAACCCATCAAAGTTGATGAGGGGAAGAAGTTAAAATATTTTCTGTTCGAGGGCAGCACCAATTAAAGAAGATATTAACAGGACCCACTCAAACAGATGGGTCCATATTACCCGAACTTCCCTACATTAGCAGTTTTATTCGTATGTATTTTAATTCTCCACTTCTGCAACTAAATTCGAAAGGATGTCTGTTAAATTCGTTCAGATAAAGCCCTATATAGATTTTAACGGCATCAACATTATTCCACAATGTAGCATTTGATTGCAGGTACGAACGAAATAATTTGAGAAAAACGCAATTCTCAAACTCGGGACTGTGGAATTGCAGAGCATACGCCAGGGATGAAATCAACACTCAATTTAAAACACATTTTCGCGTCAACGGAGTTAAATCGCCCTACTAGCATTTTCCCCGGAAACCGGATTTAAGTTGCGTAAATTATGTTGTCTATTTTCAGACATTCAAAACAAACAAAAGTTAACGGTACTTGAGATCACAATAAGGGCGAAGGCCAAAATACGTTCATCTACTATTCATAAATGTTAACAAACGATTACCCTGCCAAGGAATGTACAAAATATTGCAAAATATATAACAGCAGCGTTAAGTGAGTGAATTCGTATTCTGAGTTGAAGACCATTTAACTGCTGGCGAGTCTACCTCGTCTTTTGAGGAGAATGGGTTAAAAGCCAAACTTTTTTCATTCGGTTATGATATGACAAGTAGGGACTAGTGACATTTTTACTGCATGACCAAAGAAAAATACGTATGTGACAAATTGTCGCGTGACGAAATTGGCGTGGAAAAAAAGTATAAAATGCAGTATATATTTTTTAAAATAATAATAGTAATATGAAACTGTTCACTTCTATTATTACGAGTTTAACGTTATGTAAGTGTGAATAGCGAAGTTAATTTCTTTTAGATTTCATGGCCTCGACGATTTCGAGTTTCCCATGGCAAACAATCTAAATAATGAAGGCTTTAAGCACGTAAATTGATAAGAGTTATCAGGTTATCAGAAGGTGGATAAGATAGGAACTTGGTATATAAACTAGGAAGATAGTATGTGTACTTTTCTTTTCTGTGCTTGTGATAAAAGTTGTGACACTGCAAGCGTTTGCCACATACTGACTGCTTTCACACAAGTAGTAAGTACAACTAAACTTCTTTATAAAGACCGAAAATGTTGCATCCCAAACGGTATTTGAAACCATGATCTCCAACTTTGGACACTAGCGTACTACTGATAGCTAATACGTAGTAGTTGTTCAGCGGTTTCCAAACTTCTTACATTCATGAGCTGCTTTTGATAATAATATTATTGACTCCATTTAATTGTCTGCTTTACCCCTTCAGGACCACTTACATTTAACTCATTATCTTGAAAAACTATACGTATTTTTTTTAAATTCCATCCATCCATAGTAATTCTGCCCGAAGGCAGGTCCTTCACTGCAATCATAGCACTTTCATACTATGCTTGCAGCTTTACTAGAGAATTGTGTAGGTGTGGTAGCTTCCCGTTGCTTTCCACACCGGTGAAGGATGATGATAATGGAAAGGATGATAATGATAAGGATGATGGCCATATGATTTCGGGGACCGTTTGGGCCTTAAAGTTTTCCTGACATTTGCCTTACAGGTGAGGAAAAAACCCCGATAAAAACCTCACCCAGAAAAACTGCCCCGACCGGGGATCGAACCCGGGCCCGCTGCGTGACAAGGCAGCACGCTACCTCGAGACCACAGCGGTGGACTTTTTAAAATTAATGTAAATGAAAATCGAGTACAAGTATATTATAAACAAGAAAAACTGAATTTTAATTATACTGGTCGACAACAGAAATAATCAGATATAAAAATTGGTCAAATTTACTAAAAATTCTGATTTAAAATTTATAATTAATATTTCCTAGCACATATAATATTTGACATAAATAGGGAATCAAGATTTTTTTAAATACATTAAGAAACTCCGTTGAGTTTACTGTGTTAAAGTTATAATAATTGTGAAACAGTACCTGATATCTCGGCCGTCCTCAATAATTTGCAGTGTTGTTTTATAGGAGGCCTTTCGATAACTTAAGTATCATCTTCTGCTTTCATTTTGGTACTGACTGTTGTTGGTAATTATTTTGTGCAGAGGGTTTATATTGCTGGGTATGTTCTCGTTCAACAGGTGTTTATTTGTGGTTTCGTTGATGGTTAAATAGGGAAAATGATTAACTGTCTTCCTTGCGATAATGACATACCAGTAAGTAACATCATAATATTCTGTTCTTTACAAACAGGTAGAATGCTGTATGTATATCCATTGTAATTCTGCCCGAGGGCAGGTCTTTCACTGCAATCATAGCATTTTCATTCTATGCTTTGCAGCTTTACTAGGGAATTATAGGTCTGGTAGCTTCCCGTTGCTTTGCACACCGGTGAAGGATGGTGATGATATTGATAAGGATGGTGAAGATGGCCAGATGATTTTCGGTAACCGTTGGGCCCTAAGCTTCCTGACATTTTGTCCTACAGGTGAGGAAAAAAACCAAAAAACCTCACCCAGGAGCCCGTCCCGACCGGGAATCGAACCCGGGCCTGCTGTGTGACAAGGCAGCACGCTACCTCGAGACCACAGCGCTGGACTTATTATGTATATAATAATTGTTAAATTTGTTATGTTGTTAATTCCCATACCATCCATAGCTATTTTTCCGTATTAACTTATATTAAATTTATACAAAAAATTATCTTATTTTGATAATAGGTTCAATTTTTAGAAAACATTGGCAGTTCCTGCATTACTTTACGGGAGAGGAACTTGGGTAATGACCAAAAACTTACAGAGTTCAAAGTGTAGATATGAACTCCTTTGGAAGAACAAAATACTGCATAAGATTGAATCGGATAAAGAATGAATATCTAACAACAGAGTTAAATATATATCCACTGAATGAAAAAATCAAAGTATATAGACATAAGTGGTTTAAACATGTAAAAGTAATTATTGTAACACTAAAAGCAGCATTTATCTACAAGCCAATTGGATCAAGGAATGTAGGAAGTCCTGTGAAAAGATGGATAGAACAATTGTGAGGCAGAACAGGCATTTTGCCTAGCACATGAAGTGAAAAAGAAGAAGGTAGCATATTTTGAAAAAAAAAATGTTGGTTAAGTGAATATTTTATTTATACATTGGTAAAATATAGCCTATATTTTGGTTTATTTGGTTTATACAGTTTTATAACTTGCTTATAATACCTTCTAACCATTCAAATTCTTTCTACTACCGGTATATTTGTGATTCATTCATACCAAAATGTCGGAGTCGTACAGTCGCATCAGATCTTAAGCATTTGTATGTTATATTTTCAAATGCCACTGGGAGACAGAACAATAATTGAGCACCATGTACAATATGTATGTCTTGTTCAAAAGGATTATGTGATTGGATGAAAAGGAGAAAATCTAAATGCCGTTTTGCTATACCGATGGTATATCGAGAAACAAAGTATCACATTAATTATTGCATTTTTGTTGTATCAATATTAAATTTCTCTACAAATAATAAAAACTAAAGTTTTATTCAAATTTATTAAATTCTGCAAAGAAGATCAATCCCACATGACAAGTTATCAATTCCTGTTCCTCCCCTTCCTTCCATCCTATTCTGTTCCTTCCATCCTTTGGTATTTAGTTTGGGGAAGTTACAATTCCTGTTTACCCTCCTTGTTCCTCCTTTGGTATTCGAATGCTATAATGTGATTAATATTGTTTCTTACTTGATCAGTTTTTTCATTAATCATGAATATCTTCCGAGAAAAAAAAAGTAGAGACCACAAACTTTTGAATTCAACAGGAACTAAATGATTTAGAGATATTTCTTTACCAAAATATTAAGGAAGAACTTCTTGCTTGTAGTCTTTCAGGAAAAACGACTATGTTGATGTCATATTCGAATTTCGCCATTTACTGTGCAAGGAAGCGAGAACTTAGAACTACTCTTTTGTAATTGATTGATTGATTGATCCAATGGTTTATTGTCATAATATTAATGCATATTCAGAGAACATCTTAAGACTATACACCATCAGATTGGACAATACTCATTTGACTCCTTACTGGAGGTTTTAATGTTGTACTTCTCCATAATGGTAATTTGAAACCATCCATTCAAATTGCCCATTCTGTGCATCTCAAGAAAACAAGAAACTGCTAATAGAGACACACTGTTACGATCGTTACCTGTGGAGATCTCAAGATTATTTGCTTGTTGATGGTCATGCAAGCTGGCTTTGCAAATGTTAGCTATTTCCTGTGCCTTTGGGATAGCCTCAATACAGATTAGCATTTTATTAAACATGAGTGGGAACTAAAATTTATGAACCACGAGATCATTCTGTTAAATTACAACACCTTTTTAATACCAAGAAGACATTTTACCTCTTTTGTACATAAAATTGTGATTGATAAAGAGCTTACATTAGTAAAAGACAGTGGGCAAGAAACATTTTACAAGGATTTCAATAATAACTGAGAAGACAAATGGTTCTTCAACCCTTAGCGAAGCAAAATGACAAGTATGTTTCTTTTTGGACCTACAATAATTGAAGGATAATTTGAAAAAGACGAACCTTGTGTTTAAATACTATGGAGAAACAAAAAAGAAGCAGCTTGGAAAATTTCAAATTAGTTGCAGGACTTTCTTGGGCAATGCAGAAACTGCTGCTGATTTCCAATAATCGCATCAGCAAATACTCTTGAATCATTAAACAAGAATTTGAGGATACCACTTATAATTAACAGTTGCATTTCCTTTTTGTCATTTTCATATAGAACTCTTCCAAGGAAACCTTTGACGACGTAAGTGATAAGGAAGGGGAACGTTTTCACCAAGGCTTTTCTAAAAAGGACAAATGGAGCAATTTACACCAAAAGTTTTTTCTGGAATGATTTCCGTGATAGAAAATTACTGCTGGATGCTGTTCTGGGATGCTCCAGAAGCCATGTACCAGAGAAAGAGGAGAAAGTCAACTACATTTTAATCACAAAATATATTTTACTTTTCATTTCACCATGTTTTGGAGCCTGGATTTCGGATATCAATATAACCTGCCAGAATAACATATCCTTTATATTCTAAAGTAAAAAATTGTACATGCTAGAAAAAGTTGAATTATTATTTTTGTAATTGGTATCAAAACTGGTCTAGAGACATATATTTTTTCTTTCTCATGATTAAAAAAAAAGGTTTGATTTTGTAAACCAGTGTTATGTTTATGAAAGGGTTAATAATATAATTAATTTGAAAGACATCTTCAGGCTCCATGGGATTTTAAACGATCTAAAAGAAACATTTGTAATGGATACACCAATGATTTCCAAACTGTAGATCGAGGATCAAAATATGGTTGCTGCATTCTATTTGTGGAGTTGCGGAGGATATTTAGAATTATAATAAATTATTTGTACCATTATTATATTATTATTATAAACAACACATGAAACTGAATATATTTTTCATTACTGTTATATGCTGATATTAACAACCCGCTGTAGGGGAGGAAACGAACGAAAACAAACCAGGTGAGGTGGTTCATAAAAGTGCAGGAAATAAATCGCATTTATTATTCCAGAAATGTTGACATTCAAGCTGCAACATCCACTCATACTCTTTTGAATAACGTAAATAGTATGTTTTTAATCTTTATAGTATTTCTGTCTGAAAACGCTCCCCGAACTCACTGCAATAACATTATCCCTACAGGGGGTTCTCCAGCTCCGCATGAGTATGTAAGGCAGAATGTTCGTATAAGACCGTAATAGGCATCATGCGCATGCGCCAGCAAATGTAAATTGATACCCGTATGTGCAAAGTGGAAATAATAATTTCGAATCCAACGATGCAACCAACATATACAACGTTCGTTACCAACCAGGAGAGAAACACCCCGATAACGAAGCCTTAAATTAAAAAGCTGACCAGAATACTCATTCAACCATAAATCTGTTTTAGGTAGAATATATAATCATGTTTAGTATACAAATTTAGACTTAAAAAACATTTTCTGGCTGCAATAAAACTTAAAAACTGTTTTTTATTAAAATAACAGCAAGCTCCATAACAGAACATATCACATGTTCGAAATTTCTTGTAAAAATTATACTATTTGTATTATACTTTACATTTATTTTTTAAAAAAGCTTTTTTTAATAAATGCCCCAGGTTGTTATTTCGGCATTTCTGGTGTTCTCTCCTGGCATTGGCTTAATTGTAACCCACATCTTAAGTTGAGGCGCCTAGAAGGCGGAATTACGTTCCCGATGATATGATAGGTGATAAATGATAATGAAGTGCCAGGAGAGTTCTTAACCTAAACTTAACCTAAATTCCAGACCTTGAGCAACCACAGGGATAATACCCTTTGAAAAAAAAAATCCTATGGTTTGACTGGGAATCGAACCCGGGACCTCATAAACAGTAGTCAGAAACACTGACCAACAGCCCATGAGGCTGGTCGTATTTTTAAACAGTAAATCTTAATATTGTTGTATTTGTCCACCGCTGTGGTCTCGAGGTAGCGTGCTGCCTTGTCACGCAGCGGGCCCGGGTTCGATCCCCGGTCGGGACAGTTTTTCTGGGTGAGGTTTTTAACGGGGTTTTTCCTCACCTGTAAGACAAATGTCAGGAAAACCTTAAGGCCCAAACGGTCCCCGAAATAATATGGCCATCGCAATCATCATCATGCATATTCATCTTAGATTAAGCTTAGGGTTAAGGACTCTCCTGGCGCACCACTATCATCATCGTCACGCATCATATCATCGGGCAACGTACCCCCGCCTTCCAGGCGCCCCAACCTCAGAAGTGGGTTATAAGTACGCCATGTCAGGAGACAACACCAGGAATGTCGAAAGACAACCTGGGGCATTTGCAATATATATATATATATATATATATATACGTGTGTGTGTGTGTATATATATATTGTTGTATTTTAGTAAATTTAAGTAATCTGTCATGTAATCGATAGTGCACATAAGTCATGCAACTTATAATTTTGATGATAAACGTATTTACAGTGTTTTTGGGTTACCTTATCAACAAACTGATGCTTTTTTCCAGTTTATATATATAAAGAGATAATATTGACTGGATAGTGTTGACTACAATTAAAACTTACTCAAGTTTTAATTGTAGTCTACTGATCTTATAAATGTTGAGAAAGCAGGTAGAGTTAAAGTCGGTTGTTGATCATATCCCCCATGGGCTGTCATTTAATTTTCAACATTTCTCATTTGCACTTCTAAGATTTTACATTCCTGAATTAAGTGTTCTGCCGTTTGTTGTCCTTCATTACAGGAGCACGTTGAGTTGCCTATTAAATTAAATATTTGCATATAGGTTTTGGTTTTCCCACGACATATAACTAACTAATGCTGTGAACTCTTGCGTTATAGGTAAATTCATCTTTAACTCTAGCAATACCAACCCATATTACAGAACTTATACTATCAACGGGGGGGGGGGTACTTTATGACCACCACTTTAAACAATAAATATGGCGAATTTAACAAAACGCCACAGAACTAAATTTAGATTCAAAGTTCGAAAGGTCCTCTGGTTGTGGCTGGGTTTTGTCCAAAATGTATTTTTTTGAAATTACATACTTGGTAACTTAAATTTATTACGAAGTGCTAACTATATTTACATTATAAATAAATGTAAGTATATTAATAGGAATATTCAAATTTCTTCAACAAGGGGCCACGAGACATTCCAAGCCTCGGCCTACAAGCAATACCGTCGTCGCAGACGGCGTAGTTAAAAACAGGCGAGGTATTCAACCACCAAACAAAACAGGACCATTGCCCTAGTCGGCCTGGCTAACACTGAGAGGTATTCAGACCTCTATACAAAGACGACCGTCGTCCTCTACGGACTACAACACACTGAGAGCGAGTCGCATGTTGACACGCTAGACCTGAACACAGCACCGACAATGTTGGCAACCATGACAAACGCTGCAGCAAACAATGTGTCCAACATAAAACGTTAGGTGCTGTACTCAGGCGCCTCCAAGTGGAGACAAGGTGAACTACATCGATAGTCGATGCAGATCACGCCAAAAACGACTGAGCCCGCCGAACTGGCAAAAGTGTGCGACACATGTCGCAACAATATATGAGTAATTTTTTGAACATTTTTTACATATTTGTTACTTACTTACTTACTTACTTACTTACTTACTTACTTACTTACGTACGTCCGTACTTACTTACTTACTTACTTACTTACTTACTTACTTACTTACTTACTTACTTACTTACTTACTTACTTACTTACTTACTTACTTACTTACTTACTTACTCACTGGCACTATCGAACCCGTAGATTAATGGCCGCGCGAACATAAGCTCTCCATACATCCCTATTCTGATCTAATGCTTTCCAATCATTCCCGGTATAATCTACTTCCCTCAAATCATAGTTAATGTTATTCTCCCACCTCAATCTTGGTCTACCAACTGGGCGTTTTCCCTCTAGTTTTCCTACAAGAAGCTTCCATGCAAGTCTTTCATTCCCCATACGTGCAACATGTCCTGTCCATCGCAGTCTACGAGACTCAACTGTTCTTATTATATCTGGATTCCTATAAAGACCATGTAGTTAATTGTTAAAAGTCTTCTCCATTCACCTGTCTGTTCATCTCTCTTTGGTCCAAAAATTTTCCTAAGTACTTTATTCTCAAATACTTGTAATCTCCTTTCCTCCCTTAGAGTAAAAGTCCATGTTTCGCATCCATATAATATAACTGGTAGAATAATAGTTCTATATATTTTCAGTTTAACGTTTTTTGAAAGGAGTTGGGACATCAAGAGTCTATGCAATGCATAATAGCACGCATTTCCAGAATTGAGCCTATGTTTAATTTCTTTGTGCATCTCATTCCTATTTGTGATTATTGTTCCTAGGTATTTGAATTCAGCCACTTCCTCAAAATTTCCCTCATCTGTCATTAGCTGTCCATTTCCATTATATAATGTATTTCTACGTGTGACCATATTTGTTATGAAATAAAATACTGTAGAATGTCAGGCTTATCAATGTAATATTTAACTTAGTTTTACATTTTGTTATCATTAATCACATTACGTAAATAGGCTGTTATACATAGTAGTCTGTGTCTTATTGTAAGTAGAACATTTTGTGTAAATTAATTATTGGTACTTGTATAAACAATAATTTCAGAAGAATACGAAATCTAATCACTGATGGTATAATCATGTAAAGTCATCATCATCACTAGACAATAAAATTGTTTTGTCAACTTGTTCACGCACAATATTTTCATTTTCTGTTTCTCTTACTTCCTCATCACTATCATCAAATTTAAAATGTAAAACTATTTCATTATCAAGTATATCCAAAAATGTCTTCGTTAGTCAATGGACGTCGAGAAAAAATTTGAAATAATCTTGTTACTCACATGTCTAAGTTACTAATACTGCACAATAGACAAACTGAATACTGCATAAGTAAAAAAATGTTATAAGAGAACAAACTATCAAACCAATCAATAATGAAAGAATACATTATATAAACAAACTCCAATTTTGATAAAAACAGAATTAGAGATATAAAACAATTGTTGAAGAAGCCAAGAAGAGAAATTCTAGATGTGTTGCATCACAAGAACTACCAACGGGGGGGGGGAGTACTTAATGACCACAATAACAGATCATTGTTTCATAAAATGGCCAACAATGAAAACCTAGAAATAATTACGCATATCAATACCAGAGGCAACGATTGACAATAACTATTAACTTCATGCTTCTAGTGAAATAATTTAAAGACATAAATAAATAAATGACAGGAGGTGGGCACAAAATATCCCCGTCGTTGGTATTGCTAGGGTTAACCTTTGTTCTATTGCTTGGGAAGAACGATGTACACAGTGATCTTTTCTGAGTTTTCTCCCGCTGACTGTGCCACTCGATTATTAATTTTTTTCTTCTCTTCGGTGTAAAATGTTGCTATGAAAATGTTTCTCTAAACTATTGAAGTTTTTTATCTTTGACTACTTCTTTAACCAGTTTGTCCGCAAACTCATTGCCCTGATTTTCACTGTATCCCTTAATCCATCCAAAATGAATAATCCAGTTTTGATGCCTTAGTTCGGGACGTTTATCTCTGAATTGTTCTATAATTGGGTAACGTATACATTTTTTTATTTGAACACAGGATCACTTTTGTATCCGTATATATGGTCACAGTTCTAGTTTTACTGATGCAGTCTATAAGAGATTTCAGTTTTTCTATTGACATTGAGAGGATATTTGTTCTTCGAACAGTTGCAGTCCAACCTGTATATACTTTATATTTGAAGAGAAAAAAAATAGAGAAAGATTTGCGTTTAGATCGGTACTTGCTCAGGTAGCTCAGTTGGTAGAGCACTTGGTCTAGAGAACCAAGGGTCCCGGGTTCAAGTCCCGGTCTGAGCGTATAATTTTTCTCTTCAAATATGATTTATCCATCATTGAGATGTACGAAATCAATAATAAAAACTTGTATATACTTTGTTTGATTAATATGCCATCTGTATTCGCCGCGGTGGTCTAGTAGTTACGCTCCTTGCCTCTGGTCCCGAGGGTCACGGGTTCCAACCCGGCCGGGGTCGAAGGATATTTTTAGGATGGAAAAACCCAAGGAGTAAGTCCCCCGGGAGGGACTATAAGCCGTGGGTCCCGAGTCTGAAGATTTTCAGGCTCGTAAAAAATCGTTAAGCCTAAATGAAAAGGCCTCTAAGCAAAATTTACCGAATTTCCCCGTCCCAGTACTACCTTGGTTTCCTAAATGTTAGTATGAGGCGGGACGCTGACCACGGACCACTCGAAAATGACATCTATATGAAAACAAGTGTAACTAAATTAGTATGTTCAAATTGTTCCCTATAGGGGGAGAGCGCCTAAAGCTATGGTTCACCAGGTAACGCATTGTTACATGTTTTAAATACGCTGCATTTGGTTTTAATGGTATTAAATATTTAAAGAACAGTGAAGGAGAATTGTTTCTAGATATTTACGAGTTCTGACGTATACAATATTACTCAAATTGCGACATTTCAATCTTGTGTACAGTGTAAAAGTAAACAAGACAACCAGGATTTAGACGACTAGTATCCGATGTTCGAGTAGCGTAGATCGTTAAACCAATTACGAAAAAATTAAATATGTATGAGAGTCAGTGTTCAAATCCCTCGACAATGATTTTGATGTTATTTATTCGTATTTCCGTAAAATACATCCCATAACATTTAATTCCAGCCACGTAATAAACGTCCACTTTACACTATTTTAAGTAATATTCCTGCCTTCGTAAACTCTGTAACACTATATATTTAGCTACCGGTATAAATTTAATTGTGTGTGCAGTACCATGTTTTAATAGTAATGACATAAATTTATGTGATAAAAAACATAGCTTCATATGTTCATTTATTTATGTATTAAATGTTAGTGAGGAAAATGTTTCACTGTTTAATTAAAATTTTAGTTTATATAGGTCAAGTGCAGCCTGATAATAGTCTGTTGATGATGGACAATAATAATAATAATAATAATAATAATAATAATTAGCCTAATTGGCACCATGGAATCCGTAGGCTCAGGGCCGCGAGGACATAATCTCTCCATACATCCCTATTCTGAGCTAAAGTTTTCCAATCATTCCCTGTATAATCTACCCCTCAAATCGTGGCTAATGTTATTCTCCCACGTCATTCTAGGTCTACCAACTGGGCGTTTTCCCTCTGGTTTTCCTGCAAGAAGCTTCCATGCACGTCTTTCATTCCCCATTCGTGCTACATATCCTGCCCATCTCAGTCTATGAGACTTAGCTGTTCTTATTACATCTATCTTCTTATAAAACTATGTAGTTCACTGTTATGTAGTCTTCTCCACTCACCATAATAGCATAATAATAATAATAATAATAATAATAATAATATAATAATAATAATAATAATAATAATAATAATAATAATAATAAATATTCATACTTCCAAATAATTAGTTCGTTTTTTTTTCTTTAAGAGTGGACAGACAGAATAAAATAGAAAGAATAGTAACAATTAAAAAATAACCCCATCAGGAACTTGGGTTCTCTTGTATACTAAGCAATCAACAAGGCACTGAGCTAAGCGTTCGCTGGCTTGTTGTGCATAAAATAATGTTCTTCATGAGAGGAAGGGAAGCGTATTGTAGCTCTACTGTGCCATTAGTTTACTCGTGTGAATCGCGCGTTAAATCTCTACATAGAACATAGTTTTATAAGCCTTTGAAATTTTAATGTTGATCAGTCTCTGGCCTCTCTTTATAGATTCATTTTTACAGTTTCAATCGAAACGGGTGCTCCATACGTAAGAAGAGAGATTAATGCTCCTAGGTAAACTATTATATTTAATGCTATACATCCTCGGCCTCATTACAGTTTTGTCGATCTCTCTAGCATAGCGGATTTGTGTACTGTGGTGTCGATATGTTTGTCAAAAGTTAGCTTAAAGTCAATATATATATATATCCATAGTAATTCTGCCCAAAGGCAGGTTCTTCACTGCAATCATAGCATTTTCATGCTATGCTTGCAGCTTTACTAGGGAATTGTAGGTGTGATAGCTTCCCGTTGCTTTCCATACCGGTGGAGGATGATGATGATGATGATGATGATAATGATAAGTATGATGATGATGGCCATATGATTTCGGGGACCGTTTGGGCCTTGAAGTCTTCCTGACATTTGTCTTACAGGTGAGGAAAAACCCCGATAAAACCTCACCCAGAAAAACTGCCCCGACCGGGGATCGAACCCGGGCCCGCTGCGTGACAAGGCAGCACGCTACCTCGAGACCACAGCGGTGGATATATATATATATATATATACCAAAATATATTGTTTCTAATTTTTTGTTGTTGAGGTATGTGTTAATGTTTCTATAATAATAATTAGTATTATTCATCCTAAGGCGCGATAACTTCAAAGGCGAAAGTTTTGGCCTTTCCAACAATCCTCCTCCATGCCAGTCTATCTCTTGCCATATTCAAGTAAGTCACTTTTATTTTCTTTAGATCATTCATTGTGTCATCTTCCTTTCTTCGGTCTTCCAACTGCTCTGCCTCCTATAGGTTTCCATTTATAGAGTTTTTTTTAACCAATCTCTGATCATCCATTCTTATTAAATGTCCAGCCAACCAAATCTGACTGATATTATATGGTTTATTACATTCTGATTTTTTTACTAATTTCTTTAGTTCGTTATTTGTTTTGATTGTCCAACAGTTATTATTTCCTCTATTTGGTCTAGATATACGTCTTAGAATAATTTTCCTTTAAAAATATAATCATTTCTGTTTTATTATTTATTTTGGGACCCAAGTTTCACGATTATGGTTACATGTTATGCTATGTTTACATTACAAAGTTTCTGTACGGTAGTGATTTATACAGGTTCTTCATGGTAAATTACACAATACAGGAGAATTGTTCACAACCATATGATTGGACCGTATCTTCTGCCTAAGCGACTCGGTGGAGGAAATTATCTTTTTTTCGTGGCGTACTACCGCTACCGTCAGGCAACTACTATGGTTCCACCACGACGGGGCCCCACCACACTTTTCACTTGATCTCAGACAATACCTAAACAATATTTTCCCCAATCGTTGGATTTGGAGGGGTGAGCCAGTACAGTAGCCACCATGTTCTCCCGATCTCACTCCTATGGATTTATTTTTGTGGGGGAGATGAAGCGTTTGGTGTACAAGACACCGATAGACACTCCCGTAGAGCTGGTTGCCCATGTGGCTGAAGTTGCAACAATTTGTGAGACACCTAGTTGTTTTGAACGTGTGAGACAATCATTTGCACGCACATGCCAGCTGTGCATTATTGTAAACGGATGACTTTTATTGCAACATCTGTAAAACATTAATCACACAGCAGGTTGAATACAGTCAAATATCCAGCGTCAAACCGTTCAAGTACCCTTAGCGATGAAACAGATTACCCACAATTTTTTTCACATAATATAAGCGTTTTGTTTGACCTCCTCTACAAACTCTCAAAGTTTGTATACGGAATTTTTTACACCCTATATATCGAATACCACCAGACAGTATGGTTCGTATATCAAGAGAAAATCTACCGGATAGTTCACCTGGAAAGTTTATAAGTTTCTGGACTGGTCATGCTGTAAGCGTAGGGTAGAGCTATGAAAAGAAGAAGAACAACAACAAATTAAATACGAGGGAGATTACAAAAGTTCTGCACACGGCCCATACGCGACCTTTACAGTGGCGTGATCCGAGTTGAAATTTGCATTAGTTGTTAATCAGACTTTAGGCTTGGCGGCTGTGTATGTGTGTCGTGAATAATTCAGTTTTAAAATGGAAGAGGGATACAAGTCAGGTCGGATTACACGTAGTGACCAGCGATCCTACATCAAAATTGAATCTTTACATGGAAAGAATCAAACTGAAATTCACAATGCTTTGAGGGAGGTGTGCGGAAACAGTGTAGCGGATCGTAGCACAATATCACGATGGGCTGCTCGTTTCCGTGAAGGGTAGGACTGAGGACAACGCAAGAATTGGAAGGCCATCAACTGAAACAGACTACACTTCTGAAGTAGTTGTTAATGACATTTTGAGAGAGGATCGACTAAAAACATGTCAGGAAATTGCACATGAGGCCAGAATGTCTGTCACTTCAGTGTACAAAATCATTACTGAAAATTTAAAGATGAGAAAAGTTTCTGCTAGATGGGTTCCTCATCATCTGAGTGAAGAGCAGAAGACAGGTCTCAAAATATTTACTTCAACGTTACCGAACGGAAGAAGAGCAGTTTCTGAAAAGGATTGCTGCACTAGATGAAACCTGAATACGAGATTTTGAACCAGAACTAATGTCTCAGTCATCTCAATGGAAACATTCAGAGTCTCCACCCCCGAAAAATGCCGCCGCCAACAATCGAAGGTGAAACTGATGATGATGTGTGCTTATGACATTAATGGAGTCATTACCACAAACAGAGTGCCCCAGGAGACGTCCGTAACAGGCGCGTACTACAAGCTGTCTCTACAAAATGTTTTGCGCCCGAAAATTCACCAGAGAAGGTCCTTCATGCTTGCAGCTGGTGTCCTCATTTTGCACGATAACGCAACGCGCATACTGCCGTAACACTGATAGAAACTATTGACAAATATGGATGGGAACTACTTCCCCACCCACCATACAGTCCTGATTCGAGCCCAACAGACTTTGATTTGTTTCCCAAATTGAAGGAACCACTCCGTGGAAAATGTTTTAGTATAACTGAGGAAGTTTTCAAATGAAGTGGCCCGAGTGATCAAAGTGTCCTATCCGGAATACGGGATTTTCCAAAACGTTGGGAAGCCGTCATAAGGAACAATGGAGATTATATTGAAGGCCTGTAGAGATATTTTGTTAAATATTTTAATTTTGTTCAATTTCATCTTCAGTGTGCAGAACTTTTGAAATCGCCCTCGTATAAACTGTACCTAGCTGTCATAAAGCTGATTTTAACATCGAATGTTTTATTGAGACTTTTCTCTTTTTTTATAAATTAAAAAAGTGAATTTTATAAAGTGTTGTACATACATTAATATTTTAAATAAAAGGCTTTTCTTTTAAAATCATTATTTTCTAGCTTCTGCGTTTCCCGGGAAAACAATAAGTAATTTACACAGCGGACGTTACTTAATGTAACTCTTGGTATCGCCTCTTGGTAATCACTCTGTAATTCGTTCAATTGTCCGTCTTATCATGAAGTTGAAACAAAGTACAAAATGAAAACTCGGTCAACGTCCTTACCTAACCAGAATTACTACATTATTCTTGAGTAGTGTTTCAAGTTAACGCATTTAAAAAAAACAAAGCATTTATCTATTCTTTTGCCATATTAGTGTTTTGGAAGGAATGTAACTATTGACGTTGTTCTCGCGAAGATATATTTTAAATAAAATTTACAAAATTTCCTTGATCCTACCTACTAGATAATGAAAATGATGAAAGACAAAATTTAAGCACATATAACGTATAGGCCTATACTGTATATATATTAACATTTAATCGTTAATGATTTGTTAGCAACCAAACTAGTATATAGCAATCAATTAATATAAAGTAATACCAATTTCTTTAACCAGCAAAATCTAAACAATAGGAATGGGGGTTCACCTGAAAAAAAAATGTAATATCTCTTGTAACTGTAATTTTAGATTTTCCGCATCGAAACTCGATATATACCATTGAATTAAAACGAGAAAGCTCTTTGCTAGAAAATCGGAGAAATCCGAATTTTAGGAGTGCGGGTTTATCTGAAGGGTTTAATTTACAAAATCGTTATAGTGGTCACCAAGTTGTTTTCTCGCAACGTAACTCAATGCATATAATTTAAATAAAAAAAGACATATTCCGTAATCCAACAAAATCAAATCATAAATTCGACTTGCTGAGGAATTCGCTTAATTTAGATAGTTTCTGTGACAAACTATTTTTAGGATAGATTTGTTAGGAATGAAAACAATAATGCGCAGAATTTAGAGGGATGAGAATTATTGAAAATTAATATGTCAAAAGTGACTGAGAATACTGCCGAATCAATAGTTTTCGAGTTTGCTAAGTTGTTTAGTAATTATTCCGATGTCATTTAACCGTGGGTTTGATACCTAGCATCCTTATGAGTGTGGTTATTTTTAGATATTTTCAAAAATAAAATGAAGGCTACATGAAAAGTGCCGAATAAGTCTTTTTTTAGAAGCACTATCATATTTAGAAGTGTGAAACAGTAGGGCTCTAAAATATACAGTTTTGTCGTAAATGTCATATACGTCCAAAGTTTGGTATACGTAAGTACGAGTATGAGGTAGTATGATCAAATACCCAAGAATAATAATCACAAATAGGAATGAGATGCACAAAGAAATTAAACATAGGCTCAATTCTGGAAGTGCACGTTATTATGCATTACAGAGACTCTTGACGTCCCAACTCCTTTGAAAAAACGTCAAACTAAAAATATATAAAACTATTATTCTACCAGTTATATTATATGGAAGCGAAACCTGAACTCTTACTTTAAAGGACCTTTAAAGGAGATTACGGGTATTTGAGAATAAAGTTCTTAGGAAAATTTTTGGATCAAAGAGAGATGAACAGACAGGTGGATGGAGAAGACCACATAACAGTGAACTACATGGTCTTTATAGGAACCGTTAAGTCTCGTAGACTGCGATAGGCAGGACATGTGGCACGAATGGGGAATGAAAGACGTGTATGGAAGCTTCTTGTAGGAAAACCAGATGTAAAGGGCCCAGTTGGTAGTCCAAGAATGAGGTGGGAGAATAACATTAACTATGATTTGAGGGAAGTAGATTATACAGGGAATGATTGGAAAACATTAGCTCAGGATAAGGATGTATGGAGTGCTTATGTCCGCGCGGCTGTGAACCTACGGGTTCGATAGAGCCAGCCACTCAGTTATAAGGCAGTATGTACGTATGTTGTAAAACTAAAAGTACGTTTTCTAAGTTTCAAATAAAAACCCACATATCTGGTTTTTCCCCTGTTCCCATCATAATATTCAAAATGACTGGCAGTCACTAGAGCAGGCCATTAAATCTTTAGAGAATGAGGAAGGCTTACAACTGAATGGTATTAATAAGCTGTTAGTTTATGCTGATGATGTAGTACTACTGGCCGATAGCGAGGAGATACTAAAGGACAACACGCACACACTATTGAGTAACACTAAGAAATTAGGACTGGAAGTAAATATCAGTAAAACTAAATATATGGTCACACGTAGAAATTCAGTATATAATGGAAATGGACAGCTAATGACAAATGAGGGAAATTTTGAGGAAGTGGCTGAATTCAAATACCTAGGAACAATAATCACAAATAGGAATGAGATGCACAAAGAAATTAAACATAGGCTCAATTCTGGAAGTGCATGCTATTATGCATTACAGAGACTCTTGACATGTGGCACGAATGGGGAATGAAAGACTCCTTTCAAAAAACGTTAAACTGAAAATATATAAACTATTATTCTACCAGTTATATTATATGGATGCGAAACATGGACTCTTACTTTAAGAGAGGAAAGGAGATTACAAGTATTTGAGAATAAAGTACTTAGGAAATTTTTTGGTCCAAAGAGAGATGAACAGACAGGTGAATGGAGAAGACTACATAACAATGAACTACATGGTATTTATAGGAAGCCAGATATAATAAGAACAGTTAAGTCTCGTAGACTACGATGGGCAGGATATGTTGCACGTATGGGGAATGAAAGACTTGCATGGAAGCTTCTTGTAGGAAAGCCAAAGGAAAACGTCCAGTTGGTAGACCAAGAATGAGGTGGGAGAATAACATCAACTATGATTTGAGGGAAGTAGATTATACAGGGAATGATTGGAAAGTTCATTAGCTCAGGATAGGGATGTATGGAGAGCTTATGTCCGTGCGGCCATGAACCTACGGGTTCGATAGTGCCAGTGAGTAAGTAAGTAAGTCACTAAGCTAATTGGTGACAAGTGGGTCGGGATTAGTAGATAATCGGATAACGCCGAATATTCGCGTAGTATTATCATAAACATTAGTGTCCGGCGTAATGCCAGGTCCAGGATGAGAAGAGATGAATTGAATATCTGTGTATAGGATCCCTGCTGGCCAGACCCATCACTCCATTACAGAGACAGATGCAAAGAATTGGACGAAATAGAAACGAATATGAAGAGCCACCTCGGTGGACTCATTGCTAGCGCACGCAGCTGCCCTGTCTAGGACCCCTTTTTTTTTATCCTTGTGGTTCCAGATGGATATTAGTGGTGGGCCACACCGGGATACTTCGGGTTTTTCTCGGGATTCTCCCGTTTCCCAAACTTCATCCCACCAAATCCTTCCGTTCTCCCTTCCCTCCTTTTGATGTATTTTTTATTTCACATTCATTAATTTCATGTCTCCTTTTACCTCATCCCATGGAAAATGATTTGATTGACAATCCATAAGTGTTGAAAGTATGTGATATCGGTGATCCAGTGGAGTAGTGCCAGGGTACCGTATCGTGACTCTGAGTCCTAACAATAAAAAGGTCAGAAGGGGCCAACGGGATGATTGTAGTCGTCTCTTACTCCATGGTCCCAACCCAAAAATGTTGGTATGGGTCATGGGAGTAGAACCTGGTGTGTTTGACCAGGAAGACACCTACAACTTACATAATACCGTAGAGTAGACTTTCATCCCACTCATCTCTATAATACTGAGTTAGTGCAATAGATCTTTCAGGTTCTTGTGCTAGGGACATCTGCCTTCCTAGTCTCAATAAAGAATAAAAGAACAATAGAGTATGGAGAAGGGTATGATGAAATTTCTGGCAAGGAAAACATGTTCTGGTTCGAATTAATACTCTAAACCTCATATGATGCGTGCTATTATGCATTGCAGAGACTCTTAATATCCCAACTCCTTTCTAAAAACGTTAAACTGAAAATATATAAAACTATTATTCTACCAGTTACACTATATGGATGCGAAACATGGACTCTTACTTTAAGGGAGGAAAGGGGATTAAAGTATTTGAGAATAAAGTACTTAGGAAAATTTTTGGACCAAAGAGAGGTGAACAGACAGGTGAATGGAGAAGACTACATAACATGGTCTTTATAGGAAGCCAGATATAATAAGAACAGTTAAGTCTCGTAGACTGCGATGGGCAGGACATGTTGCACGTATGGGGAATGAAAGACTTGCATGGAAGCTTCTTGTAGGAAAGCCAGAGGGAAAACGCCCAGTTGGTAGACCAAGAATGAGGTGGGAGAATAACATTAATTATGATTTGAGGGAAGTAGGTTATACAGGGAATAATTGGAAAGCATTATCTCAGGGTAGGGATGTATGGAGAGCTTATGTCCGCGCGGCCATGAACCTACGGGTTCGATAGAGCCAGTGAGTAAGTAAGTAAGTAAGTAAACCTCATATGAAGTGACCGAAAAACGAACCTAGGACCGAGATATGGAGAGAGTTGTCTAACACTTACGCCATGGAGCAGCCATCTTACAACAATCAATCAATGAACTTCTTCTTCTACTTCATGAAATTAGGCCTTTTGGCCTGTTTTCACATCAGGTGGGATTTAATGAATCTTCCCATCTAGTAAATGGGCGTCCAACACTTCTATTGGTTTGTACTTTAGTAACAGCTGAGGGATTCTATCTTTAGGCATTCTTTTTTCATGTCCATACCAGTTGTTTCTCGTGTTTTCAATGCTATTTGTTAAATTTAAAAAAGTCCTTTCTAATATCTTCATTTATTTTTCTGTCCAAAATTGTCACACCTGCTACATACACACCTGAAAGAATTTAATTTCTGCAGTTTCTATTTTTGTTCTGTTTGAACGGTTAAGAGTAAAATCCTCACTATCAGTGAACTTATGCAACGCAATTATAATAATAATTATTTAAAATATTCTGCACACAATCAACCCAATAGGTTAAACTAAGGTAAAAAAGTAGTAATAATCTGTAACGAAATTATTTATTGGCAGAAGTTCTCGTTTAGTTTTTAATTGGCTACAACTCATTAAAGCAATCTTCCTTATCGGAAAAATCCGAATCAACAAACTGTTCGAAGATGACGTAATTGTACATTCCAAAGCAGTAATAAACACCTTAAATCAACATGTCGCAAGAGGACACGTCATTAATCAACAGGATCGCGTAATGGAATCATGTTTATTGATTTTCATTTTGTTATTTATAGTATTGGTTTACAGTATACTAACATTACTCATCATTGTTATATTATTACTGTAAAAATGTGTCACATTAATACTGCTTACTAAAGTAACGCATTTTGCTTCATGCTACATTTACACTGTATATAATTCACCGGTAATTCACCAAGGGCCAGTTTCACCAAGAGAAGTAACTGTATTACGCAAGTTTTCCCCATGTATAATGCATAGCTTAAACTGGCGTAATACAGTTACCTCTCTTGGTGAAACTGGCCCTAAGGGTCATTTAAAGTCACAGGGCTATTCTGGCGGTGCAGTACTAAAATGCTTATACACAGTATAGACAGTTCAATTGTGTTTAACCTTCTCATATTATGTGGTTCAACAATGGTATATACGATGCGAGGTTGGGAAGTGGATTTTACAGAATTGAGGAAAATGTTTAAAAACCGAGCGATAGCGAGGTTTTTTAATTTCCGAGATTCTGTAAAACTCTTCACAAACGTGCGTTGTACATTATGTTTTGTGCGATGGTGTTTTCAAAAGAATAAATAATAGTAAAATAATATCTTTGTTGGAAATATTTGCATTCATTGTAGACAATATTGACTAACATTAACAGTGTGGGCAATGTTTATTAGTTGAAACAAGAGGAGGCCGTGAGACCAATCTAGTCATAAAATGGCGGCAAGTATGTATTTATTGTTTTATATTGTTTCAAATAAAGTTCAGTCCATTTAAAATGCAGTAATTTGTTTCGTATAATGTATATTAACACTCCATCCATCCAATGGCTGATTGGCTCAAATTCGAGCTTTGGCCTCCCTTAACTTCTGCCTCCAATCATTTATATTTTGCGCAGCAAGCCTCCAGTTGCGACACTTAAGTAGGATTG
This sequence comes from Diploptera punctata, assembly GCA_030220185.1. Taxonomy (NCBI): domain Eukaryota; kingdom Metazoa; phylum Arthropoda; class Insecta; order Blattodea; family Blaberidae; genus Diploptera; species Diploptera punctata. The sequence continues at coordinate 1,225,780 of JASPKZ010007270.1, forward strand.
AAGCATCTTCCTTAATACCATCCTCCCATCGTTTTTTAGGTCTTCCAACTCGTCTATTCCCCATAAAACTTGCTGTGAGCACCTTTTTTTTTGGTACTCGGTCTGTTGAGAGCCTTTGTACATGGCCAGCCCATTCTAATTTCTTTAACTTAATAAAATTGACAAGGTCAGGTTCATTGTATTTGCCATAACAGTTCTTTGTTGTATCGTATTCTTCACTGACCATTAATATTTATTGGTCCAAATATTTTCCTGAGCACTTTTTTTTTTCAAAACTATTTAGGGCTACCTCTGATCTTTTAGTGAGGCTCCGTGTCTCACTACCATATGTCAAAACTGATCTTATTAAAGTATATTAACACTACCTTTTGGATATTTTTTGTATATACATTGTACATAGTAAACATAGAGGGCAGTGGTTTTACTTCTACACGTGTGTTTGTAATATGTAATATTACAGTATAGTTATATTTATTACAGTATAGTTATTTAGATTGGCAATCCCGAAATGTAGGAAGTTGAACTTTCAATCATGGTCACCATTGCTGTAAGCACGACAAACACACTACCGCGCAAAAACAGTATTGCATACCATCTCTAAAACTTTTGACAGTAATTACTTATCGTTATGTTAGATGGAGACTTAGGCCTACTGAATATACCCCACCTTATTTATTTCACGTTGGGCTGAAGTAAGACTTGGAGAGATGTAGTGTTAGGTGTAGGCTATTCATTTCAGGCACATCCTGTTGTCGGATAAAGGTTATGTTTACTGGGTCCGTTGACATTGTGTAAGAGCCCAAGTGATCTGCCACGCGCTCACACATTTCAAAGCTCGCAAACCATAAGACCATGGGTCGTATTTTTAAACAAAGTGGGCGTCATTGATTTAAATGTATAATCTAGTGCATTAGATTAAATTGAACTAAAGATGCAATAGGCTATAGGATTTCAATAAATATCCATCTCTTCCTTGAGTACACACGAACAAGCGTGGCTGGTTTCGATAGTATCTTTATATAATATTAAGTCCTTTACAAGTTATGTGCAATGAATTATGACAATATTGTTTCAAGAATGGTGATAGTAGATAAATAGTCAATGTATGCAATCATTTTTTAAAAAAAAATATATATATGGAAGCATTGGACAGTACGATGAACAGATGAAAGCCGAATAACAGCAAATGAGATGCGATTTATACGCCGTAGGCCTACATCAGGCTATACAAAGTGAACAATTGCAATACCAGTAGTTCTTAATAATTCTACATAACTAAGTTTATGTATAATGTAATTGTATTGTTATCTAATTGTAATATTATTGTGTTTTCATTGTAATATTATTGTGTTTTCTTTTTTGTTTTAAGTATATTATTACCAAACATCAACTTATTGTAACGGACTGTCAACAGCACGTACGGCTTACTGCCCGTGCGGCCCATATTTGTAAATAACATTGTATATATCTTAATTTTAGTCTAATAAAGTCCTCATGTATGTATGTACAAAGTGAAACCACAAAAGAAATGAGGGAAATATGGAAGAGTTGGATGTAGAACCCATTCTCCACCATATACAAAACTACCAGAAGAACTGAAAAGCCCACCTTCAACGAATGCCATCTCATAGAATTCTGAAAGCCATGCTTCTTTACTGCCCACAAGGCAAAACATTGCTGGAACGTCGAAAAAAGCGCTGGATGGAAAATTGGACTTTGAGACCGTAACAGACCACATGGCCTAACACTTGCGTGAATGATGATTATATTATTTTCTCCATCATAATTTAACCTCTCACCTTATAGGTACTTTTACATTCCTTACATCATCCATGTCATAGTGTTGCACGACCTTTCGGAAGGAGGATTTTAAACTATGGATCATACACATACATTTTTGAGTACACAAAGACATTGACGGCCTTCCTGAATGAGTGATCAACCCAATCCAGGACCTCCTCCGAGACAACACAACATTAAATTAAAACAATCCATTCACTCACACTTTCATACTAAGTAGATCAACATGATAATGATGGTTGTGATAACCTAATGATATTAGGTGATCGTTTGGGCAATGTTTCCTGACATTTACCTTCTAGGTGAGGGAAAACTCCAAGAAATTCATCGCCCAGGAATCCTGTCTCAATCTTGAATCGAATTCAGGCCTCATGTAGCGGCGCTGCCTCGAATTCATAGCGGTGAACCAGGATATATACGTCTATGAGGCAGTAAGAGGACAAGTGGTACAAGTGATAATAAATTAATTTGGAGAAAATTAAGTTTAAAGATCAATGAAAATATAAAATTCCAGGAATACCTGACAAGTCTCATAAATTGTGTTTGTGTCCCTAATATACGAGTCCATTTATCCGCAAAATATGAACATATTCAATTTAAACATTAGCCCATAATATAACTTTTCTTTGCATTAAGAGTCACTTGTATCCCTTGTCCTCCAAGCAATATTTTGAAATAAATTAACCAAGAAAAGTAGATTCATGCCAAAGTTTTTATTGTGACTCGAAATACGTGCATATTTATCTATAGAGTTACATATTACGAAAAGATTAATTAACAAAATCAGTCTTGAAGTTCATTGCACTTAAATATGTATTCATGGATACATTATCTTACCCGCCTCTCCACATGAATGTTTCCCTTCCTGTCTGTATACTGTTTAACTGCATTCCTTCCTCTTTTTACATACCCAATTCTCCGGTTTACTAATCCTCTTTCTGCCAATGTGCATTATTGGAGCTTCTTCTGTAGATCCTGTAATGCTAGGTTCTTCAATGCCATCTTCATTGGAATCAGTCAAGAAAACAAAAACAATACCAATGATCAATCTTCATATTAAAAAGAAACGTACCTTTATTATAAACATTAATGGATTGCAAATCTGTAAATATATATACTTATTTAGATTGTTAAATAATTTTCAATTATCTCAAAAATTATTATTTTATAACTTACTATCTATCTATCTTCGGGTTTTTACAGCTGCTGCCGTCTTCCCGTGCCAAACCTCCAAAGCCTACGGTCTTGGGCATCTTCGATGCTTAGCCCTCTAGCTTGCATTACTGTCTTCATGTTTTCCTTCCATGTTACGATTGTGAAAATATAGATAAAGTAGTTTAAATATTTTTCTTACCATGAAAGCAATAAATAACATTTGCAAAACTATCTTCTCAATAATACACTCATTAAATCGTATAAGAAATTGTTTACCGTTTTCTCTAAGAAAAATGCTAGTAGAAACACTCGCAATGCCCCATTTTGATTATTGTGATACTCTTTTTACTGACCTAAATACTGTTCTTACCCAAAGACTTCAACGTGTTCACAATTCTTGCATACGTTTTATTTGTGGTATACGTAGATTTGATCACGTTACACCATCCCTGGAACAATTGTCATGGCTTCGTCTTCAAGATCGTAGAACCATCCATTCCCTATGCCTACTCTATAACATATTACACATATCTTTACCTTATTATTTATCACACCGCTTCACTAAACTCTCTGATACACATAACTTAGATTCCCGATCCCTTGAGCACAGTGTCCTTTATATCCCTCCTCATCATACTACCTATTATTCGAAATATTTTACAGTTTCTCTTGCTAGAACATGGAATTCACTTCCACCCTATGTCAGAGACTGCCAAACTTTACCATCTTTCAGAAATAAATTGAAAATAAAATCACTAACAGAAACAACTCACTAATACTACTTTTTAAGAATTAATAATGCGTTTTTGCATTATTTAATAAAAATAGACTTAGGATTTGTTAATATATTTACCTAATGCCTTGTATAAAAAGCGTAGATTAATTCATTGTAGTGTTTTTTTCTCTTCTTTTTATGCATAGTAGATTCGAGCTGTTATTCCTTTTTTTATTCATTGTATCATTAATTTAATTTTAATTGTATTTAGTTTCATTCTATTATTAGACATTAATTTCATTATTATTCAACATGACAGATAATGAATTGTTCAATAACTATTATTGTAACTTTTTTGTATTCATATGTAACATGTTTGTCCTGTCTAATATGACTACTATTGTAATTTTTTTTGTATTCATGTGTAACATATGTTTGTCCTGTTTTATATGACTATTATTGTATTTATTTTTTGTATTCATATGTAACATATGCTTGTTCTGGTGAGTGGAAGAGAAGGCCACATGGCCTTAACTCCACCAGGCTAAATAAATAAAAAAAATAAAAAGCTCAGGTTAATTTCATGCTCATGTTTCATCACATTTTGATTCAGACATTTGATAAATCAATAAACCTCGAAGAATCACTAGCACTATATTAAACACTAATTATACAATAATAATCTTCACGTAAAATTTGTTGGAAACATTAAAAAATACAACGCTCTAAGCTTGAGTCGCCTAGCTGTTGGAAACCAAGGGGTACAACTACAGACGTACCCCTTGTCCTCCAAGTAGAAGAGCTGTTTTCTGAGTGATTTTCTAAGACTCCACTATATGTCAGAACCTGTCAAACTCACACGTATACTTCTTTGGCACCAAACAGTTTGTCATATTAGCTAACCATTTCTGCATTTAACTCATTTTTTTTAAATGTCACTTGTACCCCTAGTCCTCTGATCGCCTCATATAAAACTGCATTAAACATTCAGACAAGACATGATCACAAAGAAAATTATTAATGTCTTTGGTTGGCGCTACTAATTTCAGTAAGGAGGGAATTCCAAGATTGTGATGTCAACACTATGTAAGATATAGAACTGAGAGGTATTCTAAAAAGGGCGACGTTAGTGTTAAGTTACACTGTGATATGATACCTAAGTGTTGATTTGAGTACAATAAATTAAAGCGAGTAACTAAATAGGTCTGGAACTAGACAGGTTTTCTAATATAGTTTTTTTTAGTCGGTCACGGTAGACTAGAGGTTATGCTCCTTGCCTCCATTTCTGAGGATCGCGGGTTCAAACCCGACCGGGATAGATGTGTTTTTTAGGACGAAAAAATCCAAGGAGCAAGTCCTGCGGGAGGGACTTTAAACCGTGGATCCCGAATCTGAAGAGTTTCAGGCTCGTAAAATATCCTTAAGCCTGAATAAAAAGGGCTTTAAGCAACATTTACCGACATCGAAGTCCTAGTAATACCTTAGTTGCCTGTTAGATGTCTCATTAGGTCGGTGTGTTGACCGCATGTCATCCATGACATCTATGAGCAAAAAAGGTAACTAAATATTAACTTGATCTAGTAACTCCTTACAAAAGAGAGGCTATGGCTCAACAATGGGCTATGCCATTATAGATATAGAATATAGTTTTGTAATATCTAGGTTAATGTGATTTCTCCATATATTGCAACCAGGTCAATTTCCGGGTCCTCGGTTCCTTGGGTCTTGTAAAGCTACAAAATAAACTAACGTAATTTGTTTCCCAATAACATAAAGTACTTCCTTATTATAGAATACTGGCACAGTTGCGGTATACAGGAAGTACACAGTAAAACAGATACTATATCTTGAAATAATTTGCGGCATTCCTTCTTGATTTCAACCATAAAAATGTAGTATCTAATCTGTTATCACTTCACAAATGAAATGTTATAAATACTTGTTATATTTCACTCTTATTTATAAACGCAATAGTATCTCGAGTCATATCGCATCTAGGATATTTAGGTGTATCGAGGAGGTCGTGTTTAAATATTGTTTTTCATTTTTTTTTTTTTACAGATTGTTACAACTGGCGTTCATTCTCTGTTCCCATTTTCCATTACCTTCTGCCGAAGCATACATTTTTTCCAATCCCCTCCTTTCCTGGGAACCAAATGTGTTTGTTGTCGTCTGAATCTCTAGCTCAATTGTGATATCCATACTAAGATTTTCTTCGACTATTATTTGTTGTCCATACCACTTTAATTATCGATTATATATTTCATATATTTAGAGATTCAAACGACAACAAACACATTTGGTTCCCATGAAAGGAGGGGATTGGAAAAAATGTATGCTTCGGCAGAAGGTAATGGGAAATGGGTACAGAGAATGAACGCCAGTTGTAACAATCGGTAAATATATATAGGCCTATATGCAATAACTGATAAAATAGATACATATAGACAAAAATGGAAGCAACACGTAGACAGAATGAATGAAGATAGATATCCAAAACAAATAACAAAATACAAACCTAAAGGCACCCGAGATGTGGGCAGACCTAGAAAGAGATGGGCTGAAGTCGGAACGGGTCAACAGACCTAACCCATGAATGTAGATGATGATGATGATGATATTTCATAATGAAGTATCCATCTCCTCTTATTGTTTCTCTTGTTTGTATGATAGGTATTTTATCAGATCTAGTTTTCTACATCATACAAAGGCCATCTCGACTGCCAGAAAATAGTAGGTTGAGTTTTAATAATAATGGTAATAGCAGTAAGTTAACTAACTCACTGACACTATCGAACCTATATGTTTATGGTTTCACAGACATAAGCTCTCCACACATCCCTTTCCTGGGCTATTGTTTTCCAATCATCCCCAGTATAACGTATTTCTCTCAAATCATTGTTAATTTTATTCTCCCACCTCATTCTTGGTATGTCAACTCGGACCTTTCCTTCTTGTTTTCCTACAAGAAACTTCCATTCACCCCTTTCATTCTCCTTTCGTGCCACATGTCCTGCCTATCGCAATCTTCAAGATTTAACTGTTCTTTTTATATCTAGTTTCCTATAAACATTATGTAGCTCACTGTTATGCAGTCTTCTCCAATCGCCTGTCTGTTCATATCTCTTTGGTCCAAAAAAAAATCCTAAAAACTGTATTCTCAAATACCCGTAACTCCTTTCCACATAATATAACTGAGAGTTGTATATATTTTCAATTTAACGTTTTTGAAAGGAGTTGCGACAACAAGAGTAATGCATAAATGATGCATTTCTAGAATTAAGCCTATGTTTAATTTGTTTGTGCCTCTCATTCCTATTTGTGATTATTGTTCTTAGGTATTTGAATTCAACCACTTCTTCAAAATTTCCCTCATTTGTCATTAACTGTCAATTTCCATTGTGTAATGTATTTCTATGTGTGAACATATTTTTAGTTTTATTGATGTTTACTTCCAGTCCCAATTTCTTAGTATTACTCAATGGTCTGTACGTGTTGGCCCTTAGTATCATCTGCTGTCGCCCAATAGTACTACATCATCGACTTAACTAACAGCTTGTTAGTACCATTGAGTCGTAGGCGTTCTTCATCCTCTAAAGATTTGATGAGATGCTCTTAGTACATAATTGAATAACAGAATAGATAAAGCATCCGTTTGCTTTAACCCACTGTGAATTTCAAACGTATCCGAAAACTATTTACCTACAAGCACCATACTCGTTGTACCATTTAGACGCATTCGAATATGTCAAACTAACTTCTTAGGAATTCCGAACTCCAGCAGGATAGTGTCATGGCGGCTAGCTACTAACACGCACAAGTTACGCTCCAGGTTTTAAGTTACTTTTCAGCAGGTGCCTTCGTTATTTCATAGTTAAAGTTGTATATTCGTAGTCAGTTTAAGTTTAAATTTATATTAGTTAGTGTCAAAAGTGTGTACATTTAACAACATGGGTAAAAACACACGTAATTCAAACAATGATTCGACAAGTTCTACGGAGGAAGCAGTGAAACGTGTGGTGAAAGAGGCGCTGCAGGATCCCAGCACTCTGCAGGTGTTTGTGTCCATGTTGCGGGACCAGGTAGTGGCTGAACTGCAGAAGACCATCGAGGACAACACTAAAGTAATTGAGGATCTGAAAAAGACCCTCGATGAAAAAGACAGAAAGATTGAGGTGTTGGAAAATAAATTAGACGATCTAGAACAATACCAGAGACGTCAATGCCTCAGAATTTTTGGTGTAAAAGAAGAGGCCGGAGAGGACACTGACCAGAAAGCCATCGAGGTGGGCAAAAAAATCGGTGTCGATCTATCAGTGACAGACATTGACAGAAGTCACCGTGTTGGTGTTAATAATGCAGAAAGACCGCGGGCTATAATAGTGAAATTTGTTAGTTACCGCAAGCGCAGTGAAGTTTTTCTAAGCAAGAAAAAGTTGAAAGGAAGTGGGGTCACTGTTCGCGAGGACCTAACGAAGTGTCGCTATCGCCTGCTACAAGACAGTATACAAAAATACGGTATTCAAAATGTATGGACAATGGACGGTGCCGTCATAGCCAAAGTAAATGGCGAAAAACGCAAAATTAGATCTCTTCTACGGATATCAACTAGATAGGACCTGAGTGTAAAATATGTTTACTTTATTTGTCTTTTCTTTGATAACAATTATATTGTTAATTTATTTCTAATTTAGGTAAGTTTTAAGTTTATTATTTTTTATTTAGGACAGCTTACTTGTTTTATTTTCATTTTTTAAGTTATTTGTTTAGCTAAATTATTTTAATTTTATTAGAGTTATTACAGTACATAGTTTATTTTTACTTTCTGCTATTGGCAACATTGAGCTGACAAATGATGAATTATTTGCAACCCTTGACTCACTCACCTTCCCCAATCACCCTCTTATTGTGCAGACAGCTTTTAACACAGGTAGCAACATTCCTCAATCCCTACCATCCCCTCCAAAAACAACTACCAGTCTACTTAGGAATGCATTTTCTATTGATAAATCATCACTTAAAATCGCTCACGTAAATTCACAAAGCATTCTGTCCCACTTTGATGAGTTTGAAACCATATTTTCATCTCTTGGACTGAGCGCCATTTTAATTTCGGAAACCTGGCTCACCCCATCCATACCTTCGTCCCTTGTTCACCTAGACGGATATACACTGCTCAGAAATGACAGAATAGATAAAAGAGGTGGAGGAGTTTGTGCCTTTATATCAAATGAGCTTAATCCAAGAATTGTCCACAAGTCCCCTTCTGTATATTCCGCTCGCCCCGAGTTCTTATTCGTAGAAATTCAAGCCAGTCTAAAAAAAATGTCTCTTATGCATTGTATACAAACCTCCAAAAATTGGGCACCTTTCGGATCTAGAAAACGCTCTGAACGATTCATTGCCTCATTATGAACACGTTATTGTCGCAGGCGATTTTAATACAAATCTTCTTCAGACTGACTCACCAGCCATACAACTTAAAAATATGTTCCAAAGCTTTAATATGACCATTGTTCCTCTCTCTGCTACACACCATACTGCTACTTCGGACACTCTACTGGACTTAATTGTGACTACACATCCACAGAAAGTACTGTCATATGGACAAATTCCTGCTCCTGGCATTTCTGCTCATGACATTGTATTCGTAGAATACTCACTCCAATGTCCTAAAAGACGCTCTAAATTAATTACGTACAGAAATTTACAAAACATAGACGATAATAAACTAAAATCAGACGCTTTAGAACTACCTTGGTATTCAATATGGAATCTTAGATCAGTTGATGAAAAAGTAGACACATTTAATACACTGATACTACAACTATACGACAGACATGCACCAGTAAAAACCCGACGATTTTCCCGCTCCCCTACTCCCTGGATGAATGATTCAATACGTGAACTTATGTCAAAACGAGACAAAGCATACCGAACATACAGACGACATAAAAATGACGAGAACTGGCAACTGTACAAACAACTTAGAACACAACTACACAAACTATACGTAATGCCAAACTACGACACGCCCACGGTATATCGGACCTGAAATAAGTGCACGGGACACTTGGCGAAAGCTCCGTGCAATGGGACTTAGACAGTTGAATCCCTCAACTGACTCTATAGACATTTCTGTAGATGACTTAAATCAACATTTTACCTCAATACCCATGACACCTCCAGACAACAAGACTAAAATAGACATTCTTAAAGACTTATCCCCATCCCCACATATAGGAAGAGATAAATTTTACTTTTACGACATTTCGCCTATAGACGTTAAAAAAGCACTCAAGCGGATTAAATCCAATGCGCAAGGAACAGATAACATCAGCATTTTAATGCTAAATAAAATCATTGACATTATTCTACCCACAGTGACTCATATTTTCAATGCTTTCCCTTATAACTTCTATCTTCCCTATTGTATGGAAACAGTCTAGAGTTCGGCCTATACCAAAAATAAGTACAACCTACTAACTGTAATGACTTCCGACCGATTAGCATCCTTCCGACATTATCTAAAGCCCTGGAATATATTGTACATAAGCAAATGACTGATTATCTCCAAGAAAATCACCTCCTTGATCCTTATCAATCCGGCTTTAGATCTGGTCATAGCACAACCACAGCTTTGCTAAAAATTACCGAAGATATTCGTGAAGCCGTGGACAGACGTCAATTGACTCCTTTAACCTTACTTGACTTCAGCAAAGCTTTTGACACAGTAGACCACGACTTACTTATGATAAAGCTCAAGCACCTACATTTGTCTGACAGCGCTGTATCCTGGTTCGACTCATACCTGCACGGTCGTCAACAATACGTTTCATTAAACTCTAGATCTTCGACTTGGCGTAACGTGCCGGCTGGAGTCCCCCAGGGCAGTGTTCTCGGACCTCTTCTTTTCTCAATCTACATAAATGATTTGCCAACTGTACTAAAGCACTGCCGTTATCACCTCTATGCTGATGATCTCCAAATTTACCTACATTCACCTCCTCATTCTCTCTATAACAGCTTGATGAAAATGAATGACGATCTCATATCCATCTTTAACTGGTCTACAAGTATCGGTCTAAATCTAAATCCTAACAAGTCACAAGTAATTCTAATGGGACAACAAAGACTGCTTACAACCTTTGACATATCTACACTTCCAAACATTACTATAAATAATATAATTATCCCTTATTCTTCTTCAGTAATAGATCTTGGACTACATCTAGACGCAAATTTAACCTGGCAAACACAAGTGAAACACATATGTAAAAAGACTTTCTCCATCTTACATTATCTTAGACGTTTAAAGAATTTTCTCCCAGTTTCGTTAAAACAAATCCTAGTGCAGAATCTTGTGTTACCACACTTCGATTATTGTGACATTATATATAATGATCTAAACTATGCCTTGTCGCAGAGACTGCAGCGTGTTCATAATGCTTGCATTCGATTCATTTTCAATATCCGCCGTTATGACCATATTTCCGAACACTTTAATAACCTCTCTTGGCTCCGTCTTACTGACAGACGTAAATTGCACTCTCTTTCGCTACTTTTCAAGCTTCTGAATTCCTACATTCCTACTTACCTGGCGTCCAGATTTGAGAAGTTATCCTCCTACCACAATATTGACACTAGGTCACAAGATAGCAGTCTGCTAACAATTCCTCTTCATAGCACTTCCTCCTATTCTACTTCCTTCACAGTAGCCTCCGCCCGCTCCTGGAATCTCCTTCCTCAAGATATCAGGGGTTGCCGCACACTTGGCACCTTTAAGTCACGCTTATACAGTTACCTGTTGTCTAATAATTAATTTTTCTCTATTTATTTAATTTTATACTATGTCATTAATCTTTTCCTCGTTTTTTTATATATCTTGTACATATTATATATTTAATTCGTTAAATTTAGAGTAAATCAAAATACATTATAAATATTAATTGTATTGTATTCATAACTTGTAATCGTTTATATATATATATTGTAATTTAGATTTAAGACTTTTCTTTTGTATTTTTTTTAAACCTGGTTGAGTGGTAGACAAGGCCTTAAGGCCTTAACTCTGCCAGGTAAAATAAAGCTATTATTATTATTATAACTTATCTCTCTTAATGGAATCGAATGCAATTTTGAAGTCTACGTATAGTTGATGCACAGTGCATTAAATTCCATTTATTTTCTAAAATCTGTCTCATACTAGAAATTTGATCTGTTATAGACCTATTTCTTTTAAATACACATTGATGATCTCCTGTTGTTATCAATATAGGGAATAATTCTGCTTACTAATATATTTATTAGAATTTTGTACGAAGTTGAAAGTAATGAGATGACTCTGTAATTGTTACAATCAGTTTTATCTTCTTTCTTGTAGATTGGTACGATAATCAATCATTTCCATTCATTTGAAAGAGCATCTTTTCCCCAAATCATAGTAATATACAAATGTATCTTGACCATTTTCTTCCCCTAATTTTATCAGTTCTGCTAGGATCCAATATCAACCTGATTCTTTGCATGTCTTCAATTTTTCTACCGTCGTTTCAATCTCTAATTCAGTTGTTCTATAAATAAAATTTCTACTGTCTATAAATGTTCCTCTTTAGTATCATGTTCTGCATGCACATTTAATAGCTTAATAATGTAACTTTTCAATCAATTTAATACACTCCTGGAATCTGCAATCATATCGCCATTTTCATTCCTAATTATGTTTGTTTAGCCTGAAACCCTTCACTCTCTATTCCAATTCCCTGATATAATTATCTGATTAACCTATTTTTTGTATTCATTTCAAGACCATTAATCTTCTATCTCAAATATTCCCTCTTTTCAGTGTTTAATAACCTAGCCTAAATATAAGAGAAGTAGCAATTATATTTAATTTATTTTGTTAGCTTTGCTATTCAAGTGCTTTAGGTTAAACAATGTCTTTGATTTTTTCGTATTCAGCAAAAACAATTTTTTTTGCGCGATAGTGCGCTTTGTCGTACTTACAGCAATGGCGGCCATGATTGAAAGTTCAACTTCCTACATTTCGGGGTTGCCAACCTAAATGACTATACTGTAATAAAAATAACTATACTCTAATATTACATATTACACTGGGGGAAAGATCGGTGGATCTGCTAGACAGTCCTCCCGGTTAAGTCCAAGGGACTCGTGAACCATTAGTGGGGTAGGCAAGAGTTGAGCGCCTTGTCGTACTAGTTGCTCATCTGTTGGAGCTTGCGAGCTCCGTGCTGGCCCACAACAGCTGCAGAAGGCGTCCCTGGGGGCACACCAGGGCTCGGCTCGGACCAGTCCAGAGGGGAGCTACTGTACTGGTTCCTGGCTCGGCCTACGGGCCCGTCGACAAACTGTGGGGTCGCCAGGAGATGAGCACCTGGATGTACTAAAAGTCTCACACTGTTGGGCTTGTAGCCCTAGCCGGTCTCACAACGGCTGCAGGACACGTCCCTGGAGGCAGAACAGGGGAATGGTCGGTGGATCTGCGACAGCAATCCTCCCGGCTAGGCTCATGGAGCCCGTGGACCAACTGTGGGGTCGTCAGGATTGAGCGACCTGATGTACTATGTAGCTCAGCAATTCCCAGAACTGCAAACTCCAACACTCTCTCCCTAGGGTGTTGGTTTAAGGACCGTGAACTTGAACGTGGACGTGAACATAGAATAGGGAGGACTAGAACTAGGACTTGGGATTATGGTCAGGACGACCGAGGTATCCCAAGGGGTGGACGGATGGGCCTAGATTACATATTACAAACCATGTGTGGGAAGTAAAACCACTAACCTCTATGTCTACTACGTGCAATGTATATACAAAAATATCCAAAAGGTAGTGTTAATATACATTATACGAAACAAATCACTGCATTTTAAATGAACTGAACTTTATTTAAAACAATATAAAACAATAAATACGTACTTACCACCATTTTATGACTACATTGGTGTCACGGCCACCGTCATTTCAATTAATAAACAATACCCACACTGTTAACATTAGTCGGTTGTTTATATTGAACGCAAATATTTCTAACAAAGATGTTATTATGTATTATTTTGAAAACACCATCGCGCAAAAAATAAGGTACGACGCACGTTTGTGAAGTGTTTTACAGAATCTCGGAAATTAAAAACCTCGCTATCGCTCGGCTTTTTTTTATTTTCCTAGATTCTGTAAAAACCGCTTCCCAACCTCGCATCGTAATATGCTATGTTGGCTTTCCGACTCGTGGGCATGCAACAAACAACTAGCCATATGAAAAACGTGTATTTTCTAGAATCAATTCGCACACTTGAAGTGATTGACCTTGTGCCTGTTGATGGTCATTAAGAATGCAAGTGGAATAGGGAACTACAGACGTTTGAAATCAGATGGTATGTCTGTGGGAATGCGTGGAATGAGCACATCTTTTCCTTTCGACTTTCCATTAAGAATAGTTGCTTCGATTACATGCTGCGTCAGTTTCTTCACAGCGAGTGTTGTTACGTTACACAGTCGGGATGGATTAATGTTGGGCAAGAGGATAATTGGCACGCCGACTTTGAGTGACAATTTGTGCAGCGGCACACCAGGAGGATCCAACGAATTTCAAAACTCAAGTGGATAATTTATAACTTCGTCCATATTACGGTCGGTTTAAACGCTGCGTCTTAGTGTACGTTTTATGGGACCAGACAAATCCTACCCGATAAAATGTGGCATGTAAACAGCAAAACGTCCGTCTTGTCGAGTGAGAATGAAATCCAAGGTCAAATTGAAGAACTCACGGAAGAAGCATAATTTTGCGACAAAACGTTCGTTTTGTATGTTCCGTTTAAATGGCTTTTCTCATGCAGGTGTCTTGTTTCTCTGCGTGTAGTGTTACCAACTCCAGCAATTGACTGTAGGCTGAAATGTCCATTCGCAAATAATTGCGCCAGTCATCAGGATCGCCTCTCAGTACTTTCAGTAAGAGGACATGGGAATACTGACTTATTTTCAGAAGCCACTCCCTTGACCATCTTGTCTTTTTCCTCTTCATCACTTTTCCTCCCAGTCGTTGAAAAAAAAATAAAATAAAGCAACTGGGGTTCCTCCATAATCAAATTAATTATGTCTTTCTCACTTTTAATAAGGACAAAATAACTGACAATACACTTCAACTCGAATCTGGACTGGAACTGAGGAAGAAAATGGAGGGGAAATCGTTATTGTGTAAACACTGGACGAAACGTACGTTTTGCATTCCGTTTTGTATGATCGACAAAACGTACAATAAAATGTAACGTGTAAACCGGCCTTTAATTACGCTGTCAATCGATTTGTAAGTAACGGAATCGCCTGCAATTTGTTCTTAAACTGTGAGGTTGATTGGATTTGACGTCGGTGTTTTTTTGCTGCAAAAATAGCACGTTCGCAAAGTCACTTATGATTTTTATAATTGGTAACAATTTGCGGGGAAAAAAAACAAAGTTTTTTGTGAATGAGTTGTTCGATGGATGGGACAATGACACAAAAGTTTAATGGTATTAAATAGAATTTACGGCAGCATCAACTGGTACTTTTCATTCATCAATTTTCAATAGATGCTTGGAAAATATGGTTGCCGACGCATCGCGCTGCAAATGTACGCAGATATTGATCGTTAGTGAGTTTTCGCACATGTCTTCAAAGATGCGATGCTTCAAGGCAAGCATTGAGTTTGCAAATAAACAAACTTTGATATTTATATATTAGATTACTATCAAAATAATACTTAATAAATTAATAATATACTTACCACGTAGGTATGCCTAGCACGAAGGTCGGAGGAGTGATGTTCAAAATACCAACAAACAACCACGATATGAGATGTGCTCCAGTTATTAGTCATTCAAAATATCTTTGCAGGCGGAAGAATTACGAAGCTCTGTTTGTTGCTACAGGTGACGTCACATAAGGCAGTGTATAGTGTCAGCGTCCCACGTTCCATTCCCCTCTGTTCTCATAGATAGCAGTGTCACGTGTTCTATTCCTGCATAAACACGACTGCAGTGCCCTCCGTCAACAACTGCACTAACTCCTTAAACGGGTAATAATTAGACCACAAGCGGCGGGTGGTAAAGAGCTGGTGTTTGGAGAGGTGACGGTGGGAGGTACGGACAATGTAGGAGAAAGGGAGGGTTAAGGGTTCCGAAAAACAAGTTTTTCATTACAAAGGGTGATTTTTAGGGGTGAAGTGGTTGAGTGTTAGTAGTATCTAATAGCCTAAAAGAGTCCCGGGAAACTCCTAAATATTTTACAAAAAGCCCAATCACAGTCGAATGAACGGTATGGCAGCGCATAGAATACGAACGAACAAACAAACATTGATTTTAATACAGTAAAAGCTCCTTATTCGCTGTTCCCTTATTGGCGTTTTCGTTATTCGCGGGTTAAAAATTGCGACATAGTTCCTGTATTCGCGACTAAAAATGTCTTTATTCGCGAATCCAGTCGGTATAGGTAGAAGGATTAGTATCCTTTATTAACGCATCGTCAACTTTATTTTACTGCAGCCACATGCCAAGGCGGATTTTACAAAGAGTGATTCAAACCAAATAGACAAATTAATATCAAAATAAAACAAACCTTATTGTCACTATGCCTAAAGTTCGTTGTTAAAAGCCACCGCCGTAGTATTTCACATGCTGCTATGTCCGATGATAAATTTCGCCCTCTCCACGATTGGTGTTTTATTGTTTCAACATATCAATCGTTGCAATAATTTTGATTGAATAACACGTGTCTCTTCTCCTTTGTTGCCAATTTATAATGTCGAGTAAAAGGAAATAAAAATAGTTCCGAAGCAGAAAAAAGTGTTGCCGCTTAAAGTAAAAATATAAATGATTGACCGTTTATACGCATTGGCGAATCTTTTGCGTCTATATCACGCTGTTCCAAAGTTAATGAATCAAGAAATCCGAAGACAAAATGAGGAATTTTATCGCAAAATTCACAGCTGAATATCAGCCTTAATTGAATGATCTATTAAAAGCGGCAAAACGGGGAAAAAATGATTAAGTTCTTTAAGTCCTGTGCCTAAATATGACAGTAATAATTAATAGAAATTGTTCAAAATATCTCATTGATTGATTTTATTTTGATAATTTTTATTTTATTTTGTAACCTTGGAACGTATCCCCTACATACACATAGAGATTGCCATTGTATATTCGCGGTTTCTGTATTCCCTCGCCAATATGAAGCTTTTACTGTATATTGGATCATAGTACGTTACAAAGATACGGTTACCTAAATTTCATAGTCTTATCTCGGACCCTTTCTCCGGTTATATTTATATTTATTTTGTTCAATTGTAACATATTCTGCTGTGGTGTGGCGCGTTAAAGTGTCTACAAGGCGTGAGGTTAAACTTCATTATTGGATGATAGTGCATGGAATGTATTTTCCACAACACCTCATTAACTACTGTCCCAAGGTTATGTATAGTCTTCCAAACAGATGGAATGGAACCGAAAATTTGAACGGGAACATCTGTTCTACGTAAAATTGATGACTACCGTATTACTAGAAGTTAACGGTAACTTAGATATAATCAAGCGATTAGTGATAAGTTATCGATAACTGATATCGGTACTTACTGTTATCTGTTTTTATCGAAAATAAAAAGGGCAGATGATAATCGCTTAATGATTCGCATCTCAGAATACAAAACTATATTACTCTTTAGAAGCTTAGTATTGAAACGCCTAGTATTGAAATAAAATAATAATTTTGACACAGTGATCACACAGTATCATCACAGAGTTGGGAATTTATATTTTTCCCCCTATAATTAGCAGATTTTGTTTATTTTTCTTACAGGAGGAATTGTTCGGCCTAGATTTATAGGAAGCCACATATAATAAAAACAGTTAAGTCTCATAGACTGCGATGGACAGGACATGAGGCTCGAATGGGGATTGAAAGACGTGCATTGAAGCTTCTTGTAGGAAAACCAGAGGGAAAACGCCCTGTTGGTACATCAAGAATGAAGTGGGAGAATAGCACTAACTATGATTTGAGCGAAGTAGATTATACAGGGAATGATTGGAAAACATTAGCTCAGGATAGGGATGTATGGAGAGCTTATGTCCGTGTGGCCATTATTATTATTAGTAGTAGTATTATTATTGTTAATATTATTATTATTAATCTTCACGCAGACAGTTCGTAAACAAAACGAACTTCTCTGCCAAGTCTTATTTATGGCCGGATTTTTATGGTTTACGGTATGTATATCTTAATATATAAAAATTACGTGTACGTTGTTTGTCCGCGATGGAATCCTAGACTACTGAACCAATTTTAATAAAATTTTGCACGCTGTGTGCTGTTTGATCCAACTTGAGACTTAGGGAAGTTTATAACTAAATTTATAGTCGCATTATTTTTATTGCAAATTATTTGTTTATTATTTAAAAGAGAGTTATAATTATCTGTGAGTTCCATACGATTCTAACAGATGTCCGTGTAACGTAATTGGTTTATTATTTAACTAGGTGGCTGTGCTTTTTGTTGCAACCGCGAATTTTAATTGAATTACAAATATTGATTATTTCATAATTTAAGTGTGTTTGTGTTTATTTTATTTTCTAAATATTTTATTAATTATATTAATTCCATATGTTAGTATTAGTTTTAAGTAATCTGGCTGAAAGACAGCAACTTAATTTAAATTTAACTGGACCGAGAAGAGACATTGAACGGCATAGTGGATCAGTTTAAGAGACCATGAATGATAAGATATCAAGTGAATTTCCGCAAATTGGTATAGGCCTATGTGACATAAATCTTACATTTAAGAAGAATGTCAATTTAAAAACATATGAAGGTCCTAAGGAACGGAATAACAAGAACTGTAAGTAAGTCTGTTAGTTATAATAATATGCCTAATATTACGGAAACAATCTCCATGCCTCAATTAAATGAAAAACAAGATGACTATAATATATCACAAGATGATATTACTATACAGAGACTTCTTGATGATGATGAGAATCCAAACTGCCAACAAGTTCGTAGAAAAAAACGAAAGTATAATGAAATCAGCAAGCCTCCTCAAAATATTCCATCAATAAATGGATATAATCCTTATGATACACTTATGGATGATACTGAGAATGCAGACAACATAAATTTATCTCAATCAACAAAACCACTTCCACATCATAAAACACCACCCATATTTATACCGGGTGTAGTTAACGTACCAGAACTAAAAAATTGTGTAAAACAAAAACTTCCTGATTTAGATTTCTCACTTAGTTTACTACAACATAATTTAACGTATACCTTAGCCACAGCAACGCGTGGCCGGGACTTCTATATATATATAAAACAAAGTCGGATTAGTTACACTATTTATAACTCAAGAACGGCTGGACCGATTTTTATGATCTTTGATTTGTTGGATTTGTTTCCGCCCCGAATAGCAGATAACTATTAAAACATCGGAAAAATTAACGTAAAAATATTTAAAGGCGATACGACATTCGCCGGGCCAGCTAGTATATATATATATATATATATATATATATATATATATATATACCTATATATATATATATATATATACCTATATATATATATATATATATATATATATATATATATATATATATATATATATGAAAAGAAAAATGAATGCTTGAGTCGGGATTATATACATATACAAGAAAAATGTATGTTTGTGATTGGAATACTTGGTCGTTAGAGCGCTAAACGTACAGAGTTTAGAGACTCGGGTTCAAATCCCGACTCAAGCATTCATTGTTCTTTTCATATCATATTTACCTTCATTGCCAAATGTCAAAAATATAGTTATAACATCTAATATATATATATATATATATCTTGTATTAATTAAATCGTATGTATCTAGTTGTGTTGCAAGAAAACAAAGCTGGCTGTCGGTAGTTAGATCATAAAACCCCACTGGATTTTGCTGATTTTGGAGATTAATTTTCTCGATTTTTTTAATAGCATATACCGAGTTCCTTTGCGAAAAGTTGACAATTTATTGCGGAAGGTAGAGTGATTTTTCGATTTAGGTGAACCTCCACTTTTGCTGGCCCCATTTTGCTGGTTAACAAACTCGAATTTAGTTTTCTTAATTGAATGCAATGTGCCGAGTTGGATTCCGGAAAAAATGCGGTCGCTAGAGAGTTACCGGGCACGCACACACACATTTTATATGGTAATTTTCTGTGTCATTAAGTAGGTCTAGCATCGATAAAATTCTGTAAAAACTTTTTAAAAAGTATTTCATTGAGAAGAACCTCTGTACCCACATTCCTTTGTATTTCCCTAAAAATGATTTAGGCTATAATAGAAAGACAATTGTCCACAGCTGTGGTCTCGAGGTAGCGTGCTGCGTTGTCACACAGCGGGCCCGGGTTCGATCCCCGGTCCGGACAAGTTTCCTGGGTGATGGTTTTTTCGGGGTTTTTCCTCGCCTGTAAGACAAATGCCAAGGAAACTTTAAGATCCATACTGTCTCCGAACATCATCATCGTCATTAACATATTCATTAAGTTTAGGATTAAAGCTTCTCCTGGCGCATCATTACCATTATCATCAGTCATCACCTATCATATCATCGGAGAAGCGTAACTCCGCCTTCCAGGCGTCCCAACCTCAGAAATAGATTATAATAACGCCATACTAGAAGGGAATAGCAGAATGTCGAAATGACGTGATGACATTGAACAAAAAAATAAAAACATTTTTATTTTATTTATAATTTTTAATGTGCCAAATTGACCTATGTATGTTTACTTGGAGACATTTAAGATCATAGTGTGTGAAAACTGCATAAATATATGCTGTTAGGTACCACTAGTTCGCATGTTCCATTCCTATCAGGCAACAGCTTTCTTCTTCTTCTTCTTCTTCTTCTTCTTCACGGTTTAGGCTTATTTTACTAGCTGTTCCGGCTTCAAATTGCTGCTCTTTCCATCTTTTTCTTGGTCTTCCCAAACTTCTTCTTCCTCGTGGTGAATAGCTGTATGCTGCTTTTAGTATTCTATTATCAGCCATCCTTGCCAAGTGTTCTTTCCAGTTTGTTCTGTATTTCACCATTCTTGTGTTTAATTCTTCTACTTTTAGTTGTTGTCTTATTTTTGTGTTATGTTTTTTGTCTGTTCTTTGATATCCTGCTATTGGTCTGAGGAATTTCATTTCAGAAGCTTTGTATTCTGGCAGACTGTTGTGTTGTCACAGGCCATGTTTCGGATCCATAAGTTATAATATGCACTGCCATTGTCTTGTATAATTTCATTATACAGTCTTTCCTGGCTTTATTTTTCAAAGTTCTTTTTAGTGTTCCTGTTATATAATTACACTTATTTAGTTTGTTATTTATATCTGTTTCCGCTGTGTATGATATTTCGCAACCTAGGAAGCAACAGCCAAAATGTAATATTTTCTCCTAAAGAGAATGAATATTTATAATGAATAAAAATGCCACTTGTTGTAAAGATTATGTTTAAGAGTTCACAGTAAAATACTAATCGAAAATTGTGTTAAGTAATCGATTATAAATGTAACATTAATTTTCGGACTCGTGTTCAAGATGCTTGTTCTTGTTTAGCTACTTGTAGTATAAATATGAAGTTGTTATTATACGATATTTAGTGATTTTAAAAATATTTCATATAACGTTTAAAAAGTTGATTGTATGTAATTCAAATATTGCTGGCTGACGTCAGTCAGACGTAATCCAAGAAGTGCCGATATGATTGCGACTGTTTTTATTACTATCCATTCATACTTTTAATGGCTTTACATGAAAATCATATATGTGATATTTCTCAGAAAGTTTGATACATGGTACAACTATGAGCTTCCTATGTCAGCAATCCTTGATAATAAAGCATAACCTTTAGAGCTATAAATGTATCTGATCTGAACAATGAGAGCATTCAGCTGTTCTGCATTCACTTATGTTATCAACTATTTTCTTACATACATTGGCAACTTTTAAAAGAAATCTAAATTTATATTTGCTCTAACCTCGACTTGATCGTTACCCAGTGTAAGGTATATATATTAATTGGTGTTTCTCGTATAATTTATCATATTCATACTATTATTATTATTAATATAATTATTGGAGGCACGCCGTAGCGTAGTGGTTAAGGCACTGAGCTACAAGCCGGAGGGTCGAGGATTCAAGGATTTTTAAACTGACCCAAACCCTCTGGCGGCACTATGGCCCTGGGGTCGACTCAGCCTCTAACGTAAATGAGTACCAGACGCTTGTTCTGGGGTAAAGGCGGCCGTCACGCAGGGCTGACAACCCGGCTGACATCAAGTGCCGATTGTCTAGAAAAAGTGGGAGCCTTAACCTCCTACTACCCCAAAGGCCTCCTGAGGCCTATTGTGGGATCACTTTACTTTAATATAATTATTATTATTATCATCATTAATATATTATTATTATTGTCATTATATTATTATTATTAGTATTATTATTATTATTATCTTAAGTATTATTATTGTCATTATCGTATAAAATATTGTTTGTACATAAAATTTACATCGCTGCATTTAATGTATCTTTAACTGTTTATAATTAGTATAGTGTATATCTACATTTGTCAAATATTTATTTGTATTTGTGCTGGTTGAATGGAAGAGAAGGCCTTATGGCCTTAACTCCGCCAGAATAAATAAAACATCATTATTATTATTATTATTATTATTATTATTATTATTATTATTATTATTATTATTATTATTATTGTTATTATTATTATTATTATTATTATTATTATTATTATTAAACTTGAATTGACTTTTTTTGTGGCACTGTAGGTCAAGTAGGTCTTCGTGCTTCCTGACCCCACATCCTCAAGTTTTAATTGCGGACGTGGACGCAGCGTGTCAGATCTCCCAGCCTTTATAGCTGCTTTTCTCAACATGCACTCGCTATGTTTTGTAGTTCTCCAAATGCTTCACAATCCTGGGTGGAACGGTCCTGTACAGTCTATATTTCACGAGAAAATTTGTTCCCTCATAGAGACTCGAACCAGCTCAAGTCTCGTACAGCTGCAATAAGGCTTCATCCCTTAAACCACTCTTCTGCAGCGCGGTGCTGAATAGGCCTATATAACTACATCTGGATGTCACTTAAATGTAACTCACTGGCACTATCGAACCCGTAAGTTCATGACCATCCCTTGTACAAAAAAACACCAGATTACGTTTATATAACACTTTGGCTAGACCAGTGTTCACCTATGGTAGTGAAGCATGGACACTAAAAAGACAACATGAAAGCAGAATAACGGCTTGTGAAATGAGATTCATGCGCAGAACAGCGGGTTACACCAGATGGAATCGGAAAAGGAACACCGATATCTTAAAAGAATTGTAGACTACGCCAATTTTGGAATATATTAAACAGTACCAACTAAATTGGAAACACCATCTAGAAAGAATGAGTTCAAATCGGATCCCCAAAGCTGTTTATAATTATATACCAAGAGGACGAAGATCACTGGGCCGTCCTATGAAACGCTGGAGGGAAAATTTTCTATAGGATCGTAACAGGCCTTGGACTAATACTTGGAACGAAGAAGAAGAAGAAGAAGAAGTTCATGGCCGCGCGGACATAAGCTCTCCATACATCCCTATACTGAGCTAATTTTTCGAATCATTCCCTGTATAAACTATTTCCCTTAAATTCTCCAGAAAATTTTACCTCAATGGATCCCATGTCCGCGTTTCTTGACGATTGTATTTTTACGGTGAAAGATCGTCACTCTTTCGACCAAGGTAACTTGTTTCGTCTGGCTTATCACCTTCGACCTGTCCGGCATGGGTAACCCTATCTTCAGCAATGCCACCTGCTGGCATAGCTCTCGAGGTCATTTCAGCACGCAAGTCACTCCAACACGATAAGGTGCGGAATGAAATGATATGAAATTACCGCTTAAAACGTAGATTTCAGTAACCTCGAGTAAAACTGGGTTCAATATTCCGAATGAGGCTACCTACGAGCTTGAAGTTGTTTAATTATACATTCTAACACTTTTGTTAAATTCTTCTTCTTCTTCTTAATCGTAATTTGTAGCATTTTCATCCTGTTTATTTCCAAAATCACTCCTCGGAGGAAGACGTATTGGATGTGCATTCACTGTCTATCAATCTCTTGGCTGGTCTTCCTCTTGTTCTTCTCCCGTCTATTGGTCTATCTTCTTTAGCTCTTTTTGTAAGTCGGTTTTCTTCCATTCTTTCTAAATGACACTTCCAATATTTTCGTCTATCTATAACAAATTTGGTTATGTCTTGAATATGACATTTGTCCCTAATTTCTGTGTTGTGTATTTTATCAAATAATGTTTTCCCCTGAATAGTTCTTAAGATCTTCATTTCACATGTGCTTGTTATTAGTTTAGTTTTTGTTGTATCAGCCCTAGTTTCAGCTCCATATACGATAACTGGTCGATCTATCGTTTTGTATATGCGGGTTTTGTTTTCTATTGACATATGTTTGTTGCGCCAAATTAAATCTATCATATATCCCGATATTTGTGCTGATTTATCAGCTTGTTTCTTTCCTTCTTTTATTCAGTTTTTAGTGTTTGTTATTAATACACCTAAGTAATTAAATTCTGATACTTGTTTTATAATGCTTCTATCCACTTCTAATTTGCATCTTACCAGTTCTTTTGATATTGTTAAGCATTTTGTCTTATTCGTATTCATTTCCATATGGTATTTTCTGGCATTTATATTAAATTGATGTAAAGATCTTTGTAAATTATCTTCAGATTCTGAAAGGAGAACATCATCTGCGTAACATATCAAGTGAAATCTAGTGTTTCCCATTTTATAACCTAAACGTGGTGGTATGTTTTCAATGATGTTATCCATTATAATATTAAATAAGAATTGACTTAAATAGTCACCTTGCATTATGCCCTTTGTGAGCGTTATTTCTTCAGTTTGCTGTTCGTTTACTTTGATTACTGTTTTGCAGTGTGTGTTAATTGATATTATAGCTCTAATCAGTTCATTAGGAATTTCATTCTCTCTCAAGATATGTACAACATACTCAAGCTGTACTCTATCAAAAGCTTTCTTCATATCTATGAAACATAAGAATACGGTGCTAAATGATTATATAGATGAAAACATCAATATTCTATTAAAAGTTTCGTAACTTCATAAGTAAAATATGGTATTATTATATTTAACATACTCAGCCTTTGTTTTTTATCCTTGTTTAATATGCACAATTTAAACTCATTAGAGTTTCAAAACTTTTTATAATAATTTAAATTTACTTTAAATGCACCATCCCTTAAAATAACTATAATTATTGATTTTCTATAATTACACAGAAATAATAGAAGATATATTCATTGAAGCATGATGAACCCCTCAGGGGTCCTCATCTAGGGGATATGTGGATGGCGACCACACGGTGCCCAAACTGAGCAAAACATTTCTTCCACTTGTGTTTTGCACTCTTTTAATTTTACTTTCTAACCTCTCTTGGTTAACTCTTGTTTTTTCGACCCCGACGCTATTAGGGCATCCGAGGGCTAGGGAGTCTTTCCTTTCTTCCATTTATTATTTCCTTTATTTTCTTTTCTTTTCCAGAAAAGCCTGACCAGAGGCTATAAGATGGCAGGCCCATCACTGGTCTTGCCTTCCTTTGGCCAGCAACCAATCGAAGGGACTATTATTATGCTTTCAAGTCTTATACGAGAATTTTCCGCAAGACGCAGAAGGGAAAATTTTCTATAGGATCGTAACAGGCCTTGGCCTAATACTTGGAAGGAAGAAGAAGAAGAAGCATGATGAAACTTAGAAAGATTATTCTTGTTTAATATCTCGGACTAGTAGAATAACAATAGGAATAAAACAATAGTGAAGAAAACAAAAAAGCAACATTGGTGCAAGTTTAGAAATATTGAGTGATTACATATGTTGAAAATATATTCACATCAGTTGACTGAGTATTTTTTTACAATTTTTCTCGTCGGATTTTAAATTCCGATTTGGAATTTAACACCATGGAGGAAAAAAGTCACCTAAACATATTAAAATTAATGTAATTTCCAAAAATATTTTGTTATTTGGGTAATATTGAAACCTACATGATCTGATCACCCCTCTGAGAAGGCGCTCCATGTCCTTGTGTGATCCAGAGTTTAAAATCATTTCACAGTAATGCGCTCGAAGCGTGGAGCACGTAAATGTACCTACAAACGGAGAGGTTAAACTGAGGGAAAGAAAGAAATACATGACAACATTATCAGCTTGGATTCCTGAGGCAGCTGAGCTTCAAGGTAAACAAATATACCATCAATTTTATTAAACTTACTTACTTACTCACTGGCACTATCGAACCCGTAGGTTCATGGCCGCGCGGACATAAGTTCTCCATACATCCCTATCCTGAGCTAATGCTTTTCAATCATTTCCTGTATAATCTACTTCCCTCAAATCATAGTTAATGTTATTCTCCCACCTCATTCTTGGTCTACCAACTGGGCGTTTTCCCTCTGGCTTTCCTACAAGAAGCTTCCATGCGCGTCTTTCATTCCCCATACGCGCAAAATATCCTACCCATTTGGGTCTACGAGACTCAACTGTTTTTATTATATCTGGCTTCCTATAAAGACCATGTAGTTCATTGTTAAGTAGTCTTCTCCATTCATCTGTTTGTTCATCTCTCTTTGGTCCAAAAATTTTCCTATGTACTTTATTCTCAAATACTCGTAATCTCCTTTCCTCCCTTAAAGTAAGAGTAAACGTCGAATTAAATTCAACCAGATGAATTTCGGATCCAGTTATCAGTAGTTTTGGAGATTCTGTATCTATTATTATTTATTCCTTGGAGAACAGAAAATGGAGATTCAAGCGTTATCCTACTCTCGCAGCAAACATTAACATCGACGGCAATAATAAAATAGTCGAAGTGGATATTTGCTCTTTTTAAGTTAGGGTGTATTTAAGCTCCTTCGTTAATATCGTTTATGTTCTTGGTTTACAGACATCCAGCTCCAATATCAGCGCTGCGCATGTGTCATTCCAGGTGTGCAGTTTTACTAGGGATGTGTGTAAATGTTGTAACTTCCCATTAGACCCTAGCACCCGCTTTAGGATCTGGAAGTGAGGAGACCATATTTGGTTAGATGGAGTACTTCGGTATTTAGGCCTTCACCGTAACACGCCTTAAGTGTTATATCAGAGTTTTGACTCATCAAGAAAGTAATAAATGCCCTTCATCATTTCTTTATTCGTTATATAATATATATATAATATATATATATATATATATATATAGCGTCATCATCCTTCACGGACTAGTTCTTTGCCTGTTCCGATCTCACATCTGTTCAGCCCACCGCTTTCTTGGTCTTCCTACCGATCTTCGTCCTCCAGGATTATACGTCAGTGCCATCTTTGGTATCCGATCCTCTGTCATTCTTTGCAGATGTTATATCCAATTGCTCCTGTGTTCTTCTATTTGTTGAAGAAATGGTTGTACTTTTAGATCTTCTCTAATATTCTCATTTCTAATATGCTCTCCTGTTTTACAACCTTTCACAGCCCGTAATAATCTTTTCTGCTGCATATGTGTATATATATATATATATATATATATATATACTTCTTCTTCTTCTTCTTCCTCTACGTATGAAAGCTGACAGTTTGTTACGTGTTCATTTACTTCAGGTCCGGGGTAGGTGACATCCTTCTATCGTATTTGTGGTCTTCGTAATGGCCTTTTCTGCTGAGGTGTCCAGTCACGTATTTTCTTCAGTAATCTACTCTTCTCCATTCTATCTATGCGATCGTTCCAATTTAGTCTTATATCATTTATCCAGAGGTTTATAGGTTCAATTTCACATTCTTCTCTAATAACAGAGCTGCGAATTTTCTCTCTCAGCTATTTTCCTTAAAACTTTAATTTCGGTTGTTTCGTTAATTTGTTTTGTTTTCTGAGTTTCTGTTCGGCATTCGCAGCCATATGTTAGACCTGGTCTTATGACAGATTTGTAAATTCTTACTTTTGTTTCTATTCTTTTTTTTTTTTGTTTCATACGAAAACAAGTTAACTAAATTAGTATGGTTCAAATTCTTCCCTGTTAAGGGAAACATGGGCTTACAACAAGAAGAAGAAATTTTTATTTTTCCAAACAGTATTGTTTAAACATCCCAATATTTTATTTGCATTATTTGCTTGATGCAGAATTTCATGTTATTCTGTTGCTGCTATTAATTGCTATTCCTAAATATTTGAATTTCATGACCTGTTCTATACTTTTCCCTTCTATTTCTAATTTAACATGGCGTGGGTCCTTGGATATTGCCATTGATTTGGTTTTGTTTATTGAGATATTCATGTTATATTTTGTTGCAATTATTCTAAATTTGTGCAATAGTATTTCTAAATAATCTTCACTTTGTGCAATTACAGTGTGTCATCAGCATAGTTTATTATCTTCAACTCTTTGTTGCCTATTTTAATTAATTTTCTAACTTTAACTTTCAGTTGTTTAATAATTTCATCCATTATTAGTAGGGGAAGGATTTCAAAGTGCAAATTTTGTCGTAAAAGGGGAGGAAGGTTTCGAAAATACATACAAAAAGGTGCAAAAAAGGTGCTGCTGAAACAACTGTATTCATGTTTAAACCAGTTATACACACTCAGTTTCTAAAATATGTATATAATTTTGCACCAAATTTTTCTTATTCATAGAGTCCGTAAGAGATGATTTATCCAACACTATACTAAATGCAATAAGTAAATATATTCAGGAGGCAGACATAACCATTTACTGGCTCAACTTATTATTATTATATTGGATTACACAACATTTCTATGTTTCTGACATTAACTCGCTGGCGCTTTGAGCTCAGGAGATCCTTATATGTAGAGAAACTCCGCTCTACATCTACAGACACCAGTGGAGCATATTTTGTAAGCACTCGTAAAGGATGTTCAGTTAAAGTTGCAAAGGTTTTCATATTCGGATTGTTCTTAAAATTTAATTCGAATTTGACTTTAGCAAATCCATCAAGTTTGTCCCTAACACTCATCAACTTCTTCCAAACTCTGAATCACTTCAGGTAAATACTTGTAGTCATGCACTGCGAAAAGTTCCAATTCTAAGTCTTCGATGTTGAGTAACTGTTGGGCCTGCTCGATGGCTGCAGCGTCCGTTGAATCTAGACCACATATGAAGCATTTGATTTTATCAAAGTTTTCGCATAAGAAAACTGCGTATATCTTATCCAAGTACCCCACCTTGTTATGACAGGAAATTGTGGAAGGTGGAGCTCAGTGATTTTTTGGTACAAAACTTGACAACTGGGGGCCTTTACAATAATCTTCTTCAGAGCAGCAATGGAGTAATTTACCTTGCTGTAATTCTCCCTGATACTTTCACAAACACAATGTAGTCCATGTGCAATAGATGTCACATGGTTGAGGTTGGGGTTCATGCCCCTCAGTTGCTGAAAATCCGAAAGCATATAGCGTGCTTGATTAGTCACCACAAGTCTAACTTTCTCGTACTGTATGCCCCTAGCCACAGCTTCATGCATGAATCATTGAATGACTGCATTACTGTGCAGGCATTTGTCTTCTCGAGTTCATAGATCTTAAAAAGCATAGGTTTCACCCACTCACCAGATAATGGATGCACCAACACATTCAAAATATCATCAGTAGATTAATCTAAAATGAATCCCACTTCGTGTTTGCCGAGAGTATCTCTTATTTTTTCAAAGAAGTTCTCATAAATTGGTTGTATGTAATATTTTCTCAGAGTACTCTCATCCGGTATTGACCTTTGCATATACCTCTCAAGGATTGATTTTAATGCAGGATTGCTTACCTTGTGGAGTGGAATTCCTGACTGGATTAATGTCATTGTAAGATCCGAACTGAATTCAGTCAATGACCGCTGCTTTTCAGATCCTGAAGCAAAAGCGTGTATGAAGGTCGTTTGCATAGGTTTCGACATGCGAAGTTCAGCGTTCTTCATATTTGCTATTCTGGATGTGCTGGTTTATTCTGTTTCTTTGATGCTCTACACCGATTGCAATATTTACTTCGCAGACGGAATATCGAACAATGATAAATTGCGTTTTAAATTCTTCTGCAAGTGCGTACAACTTGTTACTATGAAAACCCAGTTGTACTTACTTACTGTACCCGTAGGTTCATGGTCGCGCGGACATAAGCTCACCCTACATCCCTATCCCGAGCGAATGCTTTCCAATCATTCCCTGTAAAATCTAGTTCCTCAAATCATAGTTAATGTTATTCTCCCAACTCATTATTGGTCTAAGCTCACCATACATCCCTATACTGAGCGAATGCTTTCCAATCATTCCCTGTATAATCTACTTCCCTCAAATCATAGTTAATGTTATTCTCCCAACTCATTATCGGTCTACCAACTGGGCGTTTTCCCTCAGGTTTTCCTATAAGAAGCTTCCATGCACCTCTTTCATTCCCCATACGTGCCACATGTCCTGCCCATCGCAGTCTACGAGACTTAACTGTTCTTATTATATCTGACTTCCTATAAAGACCATGTAGTTCACTGTTATGTAGTCTTCTGAAACCCAGTTGTAATACTAATAAAAATACGTTGTGGTTCAGATTAGTAAACCACAGCCAACAACAGAATCTATAGATAGAAAACTGTTAAATTATTACCAGTACAAAACGGACTTATTTTAAACTGTTGCCAAAGCACTTTTAAATTTAAATTCGACTTCACACCTGCAAATTGACCATTGTTGCTGGGATATAAATTACTGATGGTTATATTATTATTATTATTTACCATTGTTGACTTCACAGCTGCACATTGGTCATTATCTCTGCGGTATAAATTACATAAATTATATTTTAATATTTACTATTGTTGACTTCTGAACAAAAAAAAAATTTTTCTGTCTTATCTTTTAAAAACACAGAGAAGAATGGAGAGAAAGGCGCTGAAGCATAAAAAAGGAGGGAAAAGGTGACAAAGTGTAGTAATCTCACAAAAGGTGCAAAAAGGTGCAACGAATTGTGTTCATTTCGCTTCATTTCATCCCCCCAAACTATTGGTATGAAAACAGCTATATTTTCGGAAAGATTCAGCACCTTAAAACCCTTTCCCTATTTATTAGTGTGAACAATATGGGACTTAATGAGTGTCCTTGTATTCCTTGCTGAAACATGGAAATATCAACAACAAAATCTAAAGTTATGGCCTTTCAAGGGAAATTCCCAGTAAGAAGTAAAATTTGTATTCAGAATTCAATATTAGAGCAAGTTCTTCTCTTCTTCTTCCTTCCAAGTATTAGGCCAAGGCCTGTTACGATCCTATAGAAAATTTTCCCTCCAGCTTCTTCTGGAAAATTCTCGTATAAGACTTGAAAGCATAATAATAGTCCCTTCGATTGGTTGCTGGCCAAAGGAAGGCAAGACCAGTGATGGGCCTGCCATCTTATAGCCTCTGGTCAGGCTTTCCTGGAGAAGAAAAGAAAATAATGGAAAGAAGAAATAGAAGACTCCCTAGCCCTCGGATGCCCTAATAGCGTCGGGGTCGAAAAAACAAGAGTTAACCAAGAGAGGTTAGATAGTAAAGTTAAAAGAGTGCAAAACACAAGTAAGTGGAAGAAATGTTTTGCTCGGCTTGGGCACCTTGTGGTCGCCATCCACATATCCCCTAGATGAGGACCCCTGAGGGGTATTAATTCATTTAAATACTTAGGATATAATCTAACTTATAATGAGGAATGTGATATATCCTTTAAAATACAAAACTATAATAAAGCTTTAAGAATTATCAACCAAGTTTTTAAACCATCAAAAGTGCAGAGACATACAAGAATGAAAATCTATAAAATTCTCGCTAGACCCATAATCTGTTATGGCAGTGAAGCTTGGACCATCAGAACTCAGGATGATCGTCATATTACAGCCACGGAGATGAAATTTCTGCGACGAACTGCAGGTTATAGCCTTCTAGACCACAAAAGAAATTCAATAATAGCCAGAAAGTTAAACATCGTACCTATATCTGAATACCTCCAAGAATATAGAAACAATTGGCTAGCCCATATTCAGCGCATGGATCGTCACAGAATACCAAAACAAATTCTTCACTACATTCCTCGAGGCAGAAGATCTGTGGGTCGACCTTTTCGGAGATGGCGGGAGACCGTAACGGGCCACTGGGCCTAATACTTGAAAGGTCGATGATGATGATGACTAATATTTCTTTAGACTTACTATTTCCATATTAGATAGTTGTATATATATATATATATATATATATATATATATATATATATATATATATATATATATATAGGTATCCGTTAGATTGTGAACAAGTGGGACTGGACGTGTTAACATACTCATGTTAAAATTGTTTGTTATACCTAGCTGTTTCCATATCTTATCTCACACCTTTACACAACGTGCATTTAGTCTTATCATCAGTATTTCACAACCGTATCTTTTATCTAATCACAGTTTTTACCAAGTGGAAGTAGGCGGCTCTCTCGTTTTATTTATAAAGTTCTACAATTGCTGAATCACAAATGTCTGCGTCTCCGGTAAGTAACGAGCGGACGCCATGTTGAAAGCAGTAAAAAACAGTGCCTTCATGTTTGTGTCTTGTTATCGAACTGAATTTAAAAATACGTTGATGAATCAAATAGAATGTAAGTTACAAATTGTATTCCCAGAGTAATCAATATATTATTGGTTACTTCACCTTAACTATATCCCATTGGAAAGCAGAGCTATACCCTCCGAAGTGTATTAAAATATATTTCCGACACATGTATTTAAAGATATCATTCTAAGTGTTGTCAATATTTTGTCTGTCTAGAGAAGTTTCACGGTTTAAACATTTGGAAGTCATTAACTGAGACTAAAATTATTTATTAATTAAATAAAAATAAAACGTAGTTTTATTTGATTTTCATATTTATTATATAATTCAGTGACAGCTGTTTCGGTACACTGTACCTTCTTCAGACATGTTAACAAATTATGAATTGTCTGAAGAAGGTACAGTGTACCGAAACAGCTGTCACTGAATTATATAATAAATATGAAAATCAAATAAAACTACGTTTTATTTTTATTTAATTAATAAATATGGATTTTTATCAAGTAAACACCAACTCAATTGATTACTAAAATTATTTATTTCTTTATTTTGAAGAATGTCATTGTAATGTATGCATCATTTCTATTACTTCTAATTACACTGGTCAACATGATTTTTGTCTCATTAGTACCAATAGTTGTACTAAATGCAGTTTTTATCGTGTTTTCAAATATGTATTCGAAATTTCTCCATCACCCACAGTTTTTTTTTATTTCAATTTCAATTAATGGATTTAAATAATTATTTTGTAATAAACGTTTTTTCGTCCATTTGTCCATTGTAAAATAAAACCAAATGAGCTAACTCAAATGGTTTTCAGCTATAGAAAAGAGATATCAAGGCAAGTGGAATCCTAATATGCTGGCCGATTATTGTTGGACCATCAAGAGGGATGCTCCACAGGCGAAATATAATAGCATAAAATCGTCATTTCGTACTTTCTAGGTGAGTCAGAATGTTCCAATATTGTATAGTTACCCGAATGTAGAAAATATTAAAGTGTTTGAAATTATA
Source organism: Diploptera punctata (assembly GCA_030220185.1). Taxonomy (NCBI): domain Eukaryota; kingdom Metazoa; phylum Arthropoda; class Insecta; order Blattodea; family Blaberidae; genus Diploptera; species Diploptera punctata. Next base: position 1,259,140 of record JASPKZ010007270.1, read on the forward strand.
AATGCCTGTCTCTCGGAAACCTTACGTGATCCGATATCATATTTGAATTCAGAAGAAAAAATTATATCAGAATCATATATTTTTCGTTCTGAGACAAAAAAAAGTTTATTTTTTGTTGCTCAGTGTTATTGAATACCTGATATTAAAATTGCTGCTTCATTTGTATTGAGAGAGTGAAATGTTATACTTCAACAGTATAACAGCGGCTAAACACTCGATATAACTGAAAACCTGTAACTACAAATGTTCACGAAGATCTGTTGAGCGGTTTAGAAGTCTATAATTCACAAATATACGCAGGTTGAATGTGTATATATAAGATTTCCTTATCTGTCTGAAAATTGTGAAGCAAACAATTTCATAGCAAACGTTCAATTATAATAACAAATATATTGTACGTAAAAAAATGTAAAAAACTGAAATTCATCGTGGAAAACGATTGTTTTTCTTCTTCTTCTTCTTCTTCTTCTTCTTCTTCTTCACTTCATGGGCTAGGCAAAATACCTGTTCCGCCTCACAGTTATTCTGTCATTAAATCTGTCCGGCTGAACACTGTGAGAGAGACGAGTTTGGAAATTTGTACGTGGTCAGGTTACCAGCCCAGACGCACAACCACATTCCCTAGTGGATCGGGGATTTATTTCGGAGTTTCCTTCTCCTAGACGGGTTGCTATCCAAAGCTTTGGAGTCCCATCTATCCCTTGTGAAACTGATTGTTAAAGGGAGACTACTCTGGGAACGTAGGCTACAGTTTTATATTACAGGGTACCATACTAGGATGCAATTGGAACATTTCTCAAATAATTGTCCATCTGTATGTTAGGATAAGGTGGACATTAAGTCTCACATGAATTCTTACAAGTTCTGCAGAATCGCAGTGCGCATCGCGAGTTGCCGTAATGGTTAATGTAGCTTCCGGTAGATGGCTCTAAAGTCGGCGTTACCAATTTTCGGAATAAATCCCCAAATGCTAAAAAAATGCAAGTAAACTAACTTCCCATTTCCTAACCTAACGAATCAAGTTACATGCATATTATTTAATAAACTATAAACTAATTTTACGTACACTAACTTGTCCCGTCGGAATCTAACAAACAAGTCAATTTCTTGAAATATGATTTGGAATTATTTTCAAATGTTAGTAACTCCGATTTGAGAGCCTCCTAACGGATCTTACATGAAGCATTTGCGCGTCTGTAGATCTTGGTTCACAATATTCGCGTAATTTATAAATATTTAAAAATCGTAAGAAATGTTTATAAAATGGTTCCAAAAGTTTAAAATAGTACTAAACGTTATTATAAATGGTTGAAAAGTGTTTAGTGCATCAATGGCATAAAAATGTTAGATGAAAAATTGTGTGAGTCTAATTGGAAACCTCAGCCGTATGTTATTTACTATAAGAATGGAACATACGTAGTTTTCCAATTGTGCGTACTTCAGAATTCTTACTTCATGACAGTTCTTTAGATGTTATTTTTCAAAAGGTGCTGATTACTAGTGCCAGGCATTTAATGAGCTATAATTCGGTAAAAAATACAAAATAGAAAATGCAATCTATAAAATTCCAAATGTTAATTGTTCATTAGTATCTACATTAGAATGATCACGAATTATATTTAGCAGTAGTAGTGAAGATAATTGTGCCATAAAATTATGTTGCTGCTGTACTTATGCTAGGAGGAGAAGAGGAAGTTTTATCTCCATCTCTGTCGCTTAGTCTACGGCGTCAAATGGCAACTTCGTTCCCATAAGAGCAAATACTATTTTCTAGATAAGAAAAACCTATGGTGCAGTTCTGACTTCTTTAGCCGCTTTTGAGGTGTCTATGATGCATGGTGCGGTAAGAGGGGAGGACAAGTTACACGTACTGCCAGCAACTATCCTAGTTTTGAAAACATAATAGTTACTACACGTTGAATTTTCGTATCTACTAGTTCTGTGTTAGTGAGTAGTTTTGACTTCTAATAAGTTTGTAGTGTTCATTATAGAATACAGTTATTTTTTGTAACAATTAATTTTATTACGATTATTATTAATAATAAGAAAATATTTTTTGCATGGCTACTAGTTCCCTCCCCCACTCGGCAATGTTCCCTCCTGCCACGCGCCTTTGATTTTACAAACGGCTACAGTTACCAGAACATGATTGTATACAGAACTTCGAGGCTTCTCACCTCGTCCCATAATGGGACATTTAAATTGGCCACTTTCTACTACTCGACCGCGTTAACTATTAGGCCGGTGAGGGGAAGCAAAGGGGCTAGTGGCGAAGATGGGTAAAGTGTCTCCTTCCACCTTTGGTACAAGTGAATGACTGGGCAAGTGGCATAATCAATGGCAAAATATAGTGGTAGCGCTATTTGAAATAGGATATGAATTAATGAAAGATCGTCAGAGATTGTATGCCAACGGGTTTCTGGATAATGTGACGTACAGAGAAATTAAATTAGCACTGATTTCCAACTTCTGTCTGTCAGACTTCAATGTTTATATGCTGTGAATATAATGTCTAACTTTCGCACTTGACATTGTCACTAACAACTGACCATACAGGACTAATGAAAATAAACTCTGTCACTGCAATCTAAGACAAGGGTCTACTACCTCCAACCTCTACTCACCCTTACCACATTATTTTAGTTCCCAGTTTTTCTTCATTGAAGTTAATGTGGTCCAGTAATACCTGCTCCCGCAGTGACACATTTAAAAGTCCGTGTCTCTAAATTTCAGAAATTTTAACTCTATTTTCAAATGAAAATATCTCTATTTAATATCAATATATATTAACAATCTCTACATAGTATTATTGTTTGTTATAAAACTATTTTACAGGGAACATTTGTAAGCCAACTTGTATACACATTTAAGTAAATATACTTTGCATGTTAGTTTTAAAATTTGAATTAAACAAAAAAAGGACTGAACATTTAAAAAATCGTTAAATTTTAATTCACCACTGATAACTCCATGAAAGTCCGATACTGTCCCTATATATAATCCATTTTCTCATCTGCGACCTTGAACTTCCTCTTCCACATTTCCTAACAGTTACAGATGGAAATAAGTTTAGAACGGAAATCTGTAGGTTGATTCAGGAACATTCATTGTGACTTGTGAGTTTTCTTTGTCACATTTGTAAGGTAAAATATGGAACCTTGAAAAAAATAAAGTGAACAGATAAAAATAAAAACATATAGCCTATATCGAGAGAAATTTTTCCTGTATGAAAATGGCACGAAATGAAAGAGGGGTATGGAAACTTCTTGTAGGAAAACGCCCAACTGGTAGACCAGGAATGACATGGTATAATAACATTAACCATGATTTAAGGGAAATATATTATTATACAGGGGATGATTGGAATGTATGTAGAGCTTATGTCCGCGCAGCTACGAACCTATGGGCTTCATAGAGCCAGTGAGTTAGTTATCCATCCATAGTAATTCTGCCCGAGGGCAGGTCTTTCATTGGAATCATAGCATTTTCATGCTATGCTTTACAGCTTTACTACGGAATTGTAGGTGTGATAGCTTCCCGTTGCTTTACACACCGGTGAAGGATGATGATGATAATGATAAGGATGATGATGGTCATATGATTTCGGGGACCGTTTGGGTCTTAAATTGTTCCTGACATTTGTCTTACAGGTGAGGAAAAGCCCTGATAAAACATCAACCAGGAAAACTGCCCCGACCGGGGATCGAAACCGGGCCCACTGCCTGACAAGGCAGCACGCTACCTCGAGACCACAGCGGTGGACACGATTTGGTTATAAAATTAGCAAATTTGAGTACAATTACTTGTGAGTTAAATTACGCCCCTTATATTGACTCTCTATGTCCTCCGCTGCCTTGTAACGCAGCAGGCCCGGGTTCGATCCCCGGTCGGGACAGTTTTTCTGGGTGAGGTTTTTATCGGGGTTTTTCCTCACCTGTAACACAAATGTCAGGAAAACTTTAAGGCCCAAACGGTCCCCGAAATCATATGACCATCGCAATCATCATCATTCATATTCATCTTAGGTTAAGCTTAGGATTAGGGACTCTCCTTGCGCACCATTATCATCATCATCACCCATCATATCATCCGGGCAACGTAACCCCGCCTTCCAGGCGCCCCAACCTCAGAAGTGGGTTACAAGTACGCCATGCCAGGAGAGAAACCAGGAATGTCGAAAGACAAACCTGGGGCATTTGAAAAAAAAAATAAATAAAATATTGACTCTCTATTATATTCATCAGGGTGGGATAACGCTCGTAAAACGGGCCTGCACAGAAGGGTCTCTTTGCATTCTTCACCTTTGTGATTAATACATGAGGATATGAGTTAAGCAGCAGGTGGTAGACCAGGAGCCTTCTAGGTCGTGTCGCACCAAGATATTATTGAACCTAACAACAGCATTTGTGTTACGTAGATTTAGAAATATCCCGAATTAGATTTAATATTAATGCTTGGATGAATATTTGCATTACAATTATAGACATGTAGACATGTCAGAACTCGGGGTACAGCTACGACCGACATATTGAAATTAGTGTATGAATCTCAAACAATTAAGTGAAAGAATATTTTAAAAAATCTAGTAAATTGTCCTTTACTTAAAATCATCATCATCATTATCATCATCATCGGATTAGGTCTTTGCCTGTTCCGATATCACATCTGTTCAGACCAGCGCAGTGCTTTCTTGGTCTGCCTAACGATATTCGTCCTCCAGGATTATACATCAGTGCCATATTTGGTATCCTATCCTCTGTCATTTTTTGCAGATGTTCTATCCAATTGTTCCTGTGTTCTTCTATTTGTTGTACTTTTAGTTCCCCTCTAATATTCTCATTTATAACATGTTCTTCTCTTGTACAACCTTTCATAGCCCGTAGGAATCTCATTTCCGCTGCCTGAATTTTACTTTTTTCTTTTCATTTTAGGACCCAGGCCTCACTTCCATACATCGCTGATTTACTTAAAATGCGTCCGGAAATTGAAAGTGTTTAAGATTGTAAATGTTGTTGCGAAAATGTGTATTATCTTACTTTCATTAGCCCAAATATCTAGTTCCTTCTTATGCTTTATTTGTAGGATTTTCATCCCGTTTATTTTCCAAATTACTCCTCGGAGGAAGATGTATTGGATGTTCAGCCACTCTCTATCCATCTCTTTGCTGGTCTTCCTCCTGCTCTTCTCCCGTCCATTGGTCTATCTTCATTAGCTCTTTTTGCGAGTCTGTTGTCTTCCATTTTTTTCTATATTACCTTTCCAATATTTTCGTCTGACTATAATAAATTTGGTTATGCCTTAATTTTGACATTTGTCTCCAATTTCTGTATTGTGTCCACCGCTGTGGTCTCGAGGTAGCGTGCTGCCTTGTCACGCAGCGGGCCCGGGTTCGATCCCCGGTCGGGACAGTTTTTCTGGGTGAGGTTTTTATCGGGGTGTTTCCTCACCTGTAAGACAAATGTCAGGAAAACTTTAAGGCCCAAACGATCCCCGAAATCATATGGCCATCATCATCATCAACACCCTTATCATTATCATCATCATCATCCTTCACAGGTGTGGAAAGCAACGGGAAGCTACCACACCTACACAATTCCCTAGTAAAGCTGCAAGCATAGCATGAAAATGCTATGATTGCAGTGAAGGACCTGCCTTCGGGCAGAATTACTATGGATGGATATCAAATAATGTTTTCCCCTAAATAGTTCTTAAGATCTTCATTTCACATGCGCTTATTTAATTATGATAGGGATGATGATGATGATGGCGGGATGATTTTCGGGGACCGTTGGCATTGGGCCCTAAGGTTGCTGACATTTGTCTTACAGGTGAGGAAAAACCCCGAAAGAAATCTCACCCAGGAGCTGCGTGACAAGGCAGCACGCTACCTCGAGACCACAGCGGTGGACATATATAGTATAATAAACAAATTATAAATCAAACTTAGGAGTAACGAAAACATGATTATATGACCGCTTTAAAACTATGAGATTGAATGAGGAGAGGGGTGACGTCATAACCACGGTGCGGGGCTTGCGGGTGGGCTTTGAAGTGCCTGCACAGCAAAACCACTTGTTGAAGGATAGGGGATGATACACCCTCACGTCATAAGTGGTTAAGGGTCTTTATGTCTACACTAGCCTTCAGGAAACTCAGACAATAACCAACAGATATCTCTACGAATGTGTGCAAACAACGTATTTTGGAATTTTTGTTGCATTAAGACCAACAACGATGAACATGAAGACACCCGGCTATTAAATACAGTGGGACTGTAAACTGTACCAGAAAGGCGAGAGTATGGTGATCCCAGTGCCTAATATAGATTATAATAATTCGTGCTACAATAGAGCGACCGGTATGGCGGATGTAGCGGGTTGCAGACTTCATGTCCTTGATTCCGGTGAGTTGTTTCTATTTCATAACTTGAGATCCTTTTTTGTTTCCGGAATGAAACTTTTACAGTTTAAAAAACATATTTATCGATATTTGATTAAAATTTTGTATGCATATTAAAAAGTTTTTTTTAGTTATAACTAATTATTCCGCTGAATATTTACTATTTACCGGATGGGAAGATTCATTAAATCCCACTTGATGTGAAAACAGGTCAAAAGCCCTAATTTCATGAAGTAGAAGAAGAGAAGAAGAAGAACTATCTAACTTACTAACTTACTAGCACTACGAACCCGTAGGTTGATGGCCGCGCGGACATAAGCTCTTCATACATCCCTATTCTCAGCTAATGTTTTCTAATCATCCCCTGTATAATCGACTTCCCTCAAATCATTATTCTCCCACCTCATTCTTGGTCTACAAAATGGGCGTTTTCCTACTGGTTTTCCTACAAGAAGTTTCCATTCACGTCTTTCATTCTCCATTCGTGCCACATGCCATGCCCATCGCAGTCTATGAGACTTAATTTTTCTTATTTTATCAGGATTCCTATAAAGACCTTGTAGTTCACTGTTATGTAGGCTTCTCCATTCACTTGTCTGTTCTTCTCTCTTTGAAACAAACATTTTCCTAAGAGCATTATTCTCAAATATTCGTAATCTCCTTTCCTCTCTTAATGTAAGAGTCCATGTTTCATATACACATAACTTAATATAACTGAATTAAAATATAATATTATGGAATATTCACCTGAAAGGTCCGTCTCCACAACTTAATTAATTATTTAACTATAGCGCTTTCGGGACTTGTTCCATCATCGGCAGTTGAGGAGACGGACCTTTCAGGCGAATATTCCATAATTTTATATTTTAATTTTGAATAATACCTCAACGGAACACATCATGAATCTTATAAAAGTTGATTAGTATAACTGGTAGAATAACAGTTTTATGTATTTTAAATTATGTAGGTAGTTTATATTCAACAGAAAAAATAAAATAAGCTTAATGTAGGCCTATACTATAAACGATAGTTTAATGTCTACCCTTTTTATAATCGCAAGAATAATTTTTGCGGAAGCTCACGTACAATGATATTGTGAAAAGAAAAATTAATGTCTGAACCAGGAATCGAACCGTGGACCTCTAGTTCTCCGTATTAGTGTGCATCCCACTACTCCATTCTAGACTTGGCACAAACATGAACAATTCTTTCCACATATACAAATCTATAATTCTCATTTCGTCCATTATTGGAACTGTGTTAAAATAACAATATTGGAAAATGTTAAATAGCTCACGTACAGTCTTGAGAAAATTAAACTTAGGTCCATGTTCTCAGAAAATTTCAAAATCGATAAGCTCATAATAAATATCGGCCTCGGTCCCGAAGATCGCGGGTTCAAAACTGTTCGGGATCAATGGACTTTTAAGATGGGAAGTCTAAGGGATAAGTCCACCGGGAAGGACTTTCGGTCGTCGGTCACGAGGCTGAATATTTTCAACCCCTAACAGAACCTTAAGCCTGAATTAGTGCCTCCGAGAAAAATTTATTCGGAGTTTGTCATCCAAGTAATACTACATGTCACTTTGAGGTAATGTGCTGACCACATGTCATCTGTAGGGAATAATCTTCTTCTTCTTCACGGTTTAGGCTTATTTATTAGCCTGTTCCGGCTCCAAATTGCTGCTCTTTCCATCTTTTTTTTTTTTTGGTCTTCCGATACTTGTTCTTCCTCGTAGTGAATAGTTGTATGCTGCTTTTGGTATTCTATTCTCAGTCAGCCTTGCCAAGTGTTCTTTCCAGTTTGTTCTGTATTTCTCTATTGTTGAGTTTAATTCCTCTATTTTTAGTTCTTGTCTTATTTCTGTGTTATGCTTTTTGTCTGTTCTTTGGTATCCTGCTATTGGTCTGAGGAATCTAATTTCAGCAGCTTGTATCCTGGCAGATTGTTGTGTTGTCGCTGTCCATGTTTCGGATCCATAAGTAATAATAGTCACTGCCATTGTCTTGTATAATTTCATTATAGAGTCTTTCCTGGCTTTATTTTTCAAAGTTCTTTTTAGTGTACCTGTTATATAATTAAACTTATTTAGTTTGTTATTTATATCTGTTCCTGCTGTGTATGATATTTCGCAACCTAGGAAGTTATATGTTATTACTTGTCCTATTGGTTTATTTTCTAATATTATCTTTGTCCGAACTGGATGAGCGCCCTTGAAGGCCATTGTTTTTTTATTTTTGTGAGGATATTTCCATGTTGTATTTTTTTTATATTTCATTTAGTTTATATAGCATTCTTTGTAGTTCGTCTTCTGTTTTTGCTATTAAAACCTGGAATATGGAATAATCGTAACTAAATAATCTTCGTGAAGAAACTCCCATAGAAATGGGTACAGACTATGTGTCCATAATTGTCAAGTTATTGTTATAGGGAAGTTCGGGTAATGTGGACCCTTCTGTTTGAGTTGACCCTGTTAATATCTTCTTTAATTGGTGCTCCCCTCGAACAGAAAATATTTTAACTTCTTCACCTCATCAACTTTGACGTGTTCAAGACCAGTTTCTGTTATTATTTGTGTGAAGAAGGGTTTATTTGTGATATTTATGAAAATTACCAATTTAAACGTTTTTCAAGCTAAGAATCAATTCTTAATTTCTGCTATTGAATATTACAAATGTTGAAAAAACTCCTAAATATATTATATTATGTATCTTTACCTTGTCGTGGTGTAGTGGCTTGCATGCTTAAATGATCCCGAGAGCTATGCCGGCGGTAGCATTGCTGCCGATAGGGTTAACCATGCCGGACTAATCGAAGGTGATAGGCCAGATGAAAAAAGTACCTTGGTCGAAAGAGTGACGATCTTTCACCCTAAAAATACAACCGTCAAGAAATGCCGTCCATGTTCAACTGGGGTAAAATTTTCCGGAGGTCAAATAGTCCCTCATTCGGTTCTCCGGGCGGGGACTACTTCAGGGAACCCATTCCAAAGGCTCAAACACAGGGACATGTTCCTAGGAACATGGAATGTTAGGACTTTATACAATAGCGGGGCACTAGAGATATTAACCCGTGAATTAGATAAATCACCCTTGGATATAGTCGCTTTACAGGAAGTTAGATGCCCGGGAGAAGGTAGTCAGGAATTGGGAAGCTTTGCATTATACAACGGGGGTGCACAAAGACCTGAATTTGGAACGGGTTTTTTAGTCCGAAGGATCCTATCCGCTATCCGAGATATTAAGTTTGTAAGTGATAGGATATCATACATAATTCTAAAGGGTAAACGACATGATTTTGTAATCGTAAATGTACATGTTGCAACGAAGAAATTTTGAAGCTGTTCCAGGAAGTCGGATTGACTCCCGGACCTAATCCAACAATACGAGAAGCTAAACTATTGCCTGTGCATAATGCTGAGTCGCTTAAATAAGATGTTTACATATATATATATATATATATATTTTTTTTTTTTTTTTTTTTTTGCCCCAGGTAATGATGTAATAATAATTCAGGAACAAGGAATAGGAAATATTAGAGGCAGAAAAATAGTTATACAACATAGAAATAAAGAATATGCACGGCATAATAGCCTATGTAAGTACAGTTCAATAATATTATAAATACTTTTAAATAATTGAAAAAAATCAGCCTCATGGACTTGTGAATACAGCTTTGGACTATAGTTCGTGTGGCCCTGGGTTCGTTCCCAGTCAGACCACAGGGATTTTTCTTAAAGGGAATTATTCCTGTGGCCTATAGTCTGGATTTAGTCTAAATTTTATATTTAAGGGCTCTCCTGGCACTTCATCATTCATAACATATTATATCATGCGGAAAACGTAATTTCGCCTTCCAGGCATCCCAAGTTCAGAAGTTAGTTACAATCCTTCCAATGTCAAGAGAGAATGTCGGAAAGATAATCTGGTAGCATTGATAAAAAAATTTAAATTGCTAAAAAATGATATTTTAGTTGGAACCAATCTCTCACAAGAAGTCAGTTGGTATGAAGAAAAGTAAGGCACAGAGTAAAGTATATATCATGCAATTTTGTGTAAAACACGGAACACATTTTATGAATTTTATTTGTTGTTTGTCCTTGACAGTATATCGCCATTTGATATAAAGTTTCACATTGTACAATGACACCTTTGCGATAATTTACAAGAATATATTTCATGTATATTATGCAAGTTATGACGTGTTTTGATAATTATACACGAAATATGCGAATTTAATTGTCAAGGTTCTTCCAGAGGAATGCAAGGAGTAAAGTCCATACAAAAAAAATTACGAAGAAAACGTAGATCGGAAAACAGACTTTTCATTCCAACATTCCACTGGTCTATGATTATACTGAATAGTTAGAATTATGCTAACGAAATTAAAGCCGTACATTATACGCAACTATTTTTATTTTTTCTTATTTTGTAACTTATTTAACTATAGTTCAGTCTGGATTCTGGATTCCACTACAGAGTATGTACTAAAAAAGGGTTCCACCTCGCATCGAACCAGTGCCTCTGCAAGCTATGTGACCAAAAATGTCAACAATACCACCTTATTGACTGTATAGCAAGAAGAGAGCATCTAAAATTCTATGCAGACGATACAATTTTTTTAGTAATTGTATTATAATGTATACAGTGTGCCTTTAATAAAACTTTATATAGTTCTGGATTCTCCAGCCGCTTTCGAGGGGTCTGTGTTGTTTGGTGCGGTAAGAGGGGAGGGCGAGATGCACGTACTGCCAGCAACTACACTCAATTTTGAAAACATAATAGTTACTACACGTTGAATTTTTTTATCTAGTAGTTCTGTGTTAGTGAATATGTTTTCTCATATATATGGAGTGTTCATTATAGAATAGTGTAGTTTATAATAGTTTATTTTATTATTATTATTATTATTATTATTATTATTATTATTATTATTATTAAGAACGGTGGACTAGTGGTTATGCCTCTTGCCTCTGGTCCCGAGGGTCGCGGGTTCAAACCCGGCCGGGGTCGATGGATTTTTTAGAACGGAAAAATCCAAGGAGTAAGTCCTCCGGGAGGGACTTTAAGCCGTGGGTCCCGAGTCTGAAGATTTTCAGGCTCGTAAAAAATCCTTAAGCCTGAATGAAAAGGCCTCTAAGCAAAATTTACCGGATTTTCCCGTCCTAGTACTACCTTGGTTTCCTAGATGTCAGTACGAGGCGGAACGCTGACCACGGACCACTCAAAATGACATCTGTACGAAAACAAGTGTAACTAAATTAGTATGGTTCAAATTCTTCCCTGTAGGGGGAGAGCGCCCAAATCTCTGTAAAAGGAAAACATGGGCTTACAAAAAAATTAAGAAAATGTTTTTTGCATGGCTACTACTTCCCTCCCCCACTCGGCAATGTTCCCTTCTGCCACGCGCCTTAGGATTCACCAAGACGGCTACGGTTACAAGAATTGAAGTATGCAGTGGTCATACCGCGATTTTTCTACAGGTTTTTTCAGTGTTTGGTTATGCGCCCTAGAGACATGTAGTATTTCTTCCTTGGACAGGGAAACAACAGCTGGAAGCGCTCGTCACTGAAGATGCCCTCCGCAGTTGAGGGGGAAACGTCTGGAAGAAACGCCAGTTATAGACCATGGCCACATAGCCCGGAATCTTTTATTACCATGATTACCGGCCGTGAAAGCCTGCATTCCACTATTTGTTTTAATTACATTTCACGGTCGCAGACAATGGAGCTACCTGACACGTTGGTTGGGAAACCCTATATTAAAGTGACTTAAACACAAAGCCTAATCTTCTGTCTTGAAATTTACAGGAATCTGCGATCCCGTCATTTCCAATAAAAGGTGTGCTTACCAACCTTTCTATATGTTATATCGCCGTTCCAGGAAACATTGACGTCACTGCGAACTTCATCCTTATTGATTTAATTTTTTAATGCCCCCAGTTTTTGTTCTTGGACATTTGTGGTGTTCTCTCCTGGTAATGGCGTAATTGTAACCCACTTTTGAGGTTGGGGCGCCTGGAAGGCGGGTTTACGTTGCCCCGATGATATGATGGGTGATGATGATGATAGTGGTGCGCCAGGAGAGTCCCTAATCCTAAGCTTAATCTAAGATGAATATGAATGATGATGATTGCTATGGCCATATGATTTCCGGGACCGTTTGGGCCTTAAAGTTTTCCTGACATTTGTGTTACAGGTGAGGAAAAACCCCGATAAAAATCTCACCCAGAAAAACTGTCCCGACCGGAGATCGAACCCGGGCTCGCTGCGTGACAAGGCAGCACGCTATTTCGAGACCACAGCGGTGGACATAATTGAATTAAATATAACACTGGATTCAAAAATCTTGTATACTTCTACTGAAAAAATTACGTATGTATAGTACCATTATTTCTTGTTAGATGGCAGCTGCGTCATCACGGAATAGAGAAAAGTTTTTGTCATCAGTACACGGTTGTGTTTTATAAGTGACGGTAAGTAATATTCACCTGTGCTACTACTCAACTTAGGTTTACAACATTTTTCTGATACTTATTTGGACTGTACATTGTGTCATTATTTATTCTTCGGTTTTAGAGGTATGTTTACATAAATGTAATATTTGGTGTAAATTTTTATAACATCTCGTGTTGTGCACTGTCTGGATGTATTATTTTGTTTTGTGCCGGTTGCCATCCAATATTCTGTCACAATTAACTTACTACCCAACTCCCACTCTTGGCTGTTCAGCCATTTTGTTACGTGCTGACCAGTATAGATCATAAAATAAGAGCAATTATGTCCCCCCTTCTAAACTAAAATACAATAAATTTACAGTTGTGACCATTTTTCTTCCGGAAGGACAGTATGTACTACCTGAGGCGGTGCGTTTTATATGTTCAGTGGTTCATTGAATCCCCAATAAAAATTGAACTTTAAAAAGAAAGTGAATCGTTGTAATGATGAATGATATCCTAATTATTTTTTTCAATGATATCCTAAAATATTTAGATGTTATGAACCTGGATTATATATCTGCCGTGGAGATCTCGCATACACAAGCTTTAGAAGTAGGAACCGGTAGGAACGTTCGTTTTATCTGTACGAATCCCCTGGATATCAGTTTACTGGATTGCGCGTGCGCGAGATATGCTTGACTTAATGCCTCTAGGAGTCATATAGAGGCTAGGAGTTGGCAAAACGTGCAGCTCCAATAATACGAAGCCTGGCGGTATTAGACGAGTCAATCCGAACGTCCAGCATTTTGTAATAGAATTCTGGTGAAACCAAATGAGTTAATCTAAAATTATTAAATTATTGTGGTATTGAGAGCACATATAACAAAATAAATGTTTTTAGTTTTAATACAGTGTAATATACAGAGAGGATCTCCTGAACCTACGGTGGGCTAGCGAGAGAAGCGCATGCGGCCACCGAATCCTCACTCCGCGTCACGCGCAATAGCAACTGCACGGCAAACTGTGAGTCATGAACTCGCGCCGCCGAGATATTGAAACTTAACCACCTGGCGATGAATTTAAGTTGCATGCTTGTAAGGTGAAATACACGTTGTGTATTCTCGTATTAGTGGTCTTAGTTCATAGTTATTATGCCTCCATCCGTGTTTACAGTACAACATAGTGTATTTATGTACAATAATTATGTGAAAACAGAGTGTTGCAGAGATCTCGACTACAATTTCCAGATGTAAATCCTCCAAATAGAGATATCGTTCGACGACTTGTAAACAAATTTAGAGAAACGGGTTCTGTGCTCGATAAGAAACCAAAGGTAACAAAACTTGAGAGTTAAACTGCGTCAATAGAATACATTTCTTCTCTATCTGAAAATTCCGATGGTATTTGAGTCTTATGCACATTGCTAACTTGATTTTAAAGTTAATTTTAAGAATAATATAATGAATCCCCAACGCGTTTAAGCAGGAGCAGCCATTGTGTACTATTTAGATCTCAAAAGTGTCTCGTTTTATTCTACTCTTTCACAGTAGTCAGAGGTGAATCCTGAAATTCCCACCATCAAACATGAGGGATTGCCCCGCACTTGAAATTAAGCACTTACTACTTATTGGATAATTAATTTTCTTCTATTAAGCAATGACATTTATTCTGTGGCACTAGTAATTTTATATTCATTTAGGTTTCTACTTTGTACTTTTTATTCTGATTTGTCAAATTTGGAACAAATGAATACATTTTTATTTTATTTATATACAGATATTTAATGTTTACACATCTTTCTGTGTCTAAAGTTTTATTTTTATTCTCCACTCGTCTCTATCCATCCACTCCATGTCCTCCAGTCCTCTTGTTCTCATTCCAGTTCTCATTTCTTGTATCCGCGAGTTTCGAGGTCTTCCTTTCCTTCTTCTTCCAGGTGGATATCATTCCAATGTTTTCCTGGTAACCTTTCTTCTTGCATTCGTCAAACGTGCATTTTTATATGTGAATTATATTGTAAGCCCATTATGTAAATAATTATTTTGTTTAACTATTCTAATTTAGAAAATGAATGAGACTAATTACATCTACATATACAGTGGCGTAACAGTCCAATTTTATATCTCAGCCTCTCCTTTGTTAGGAGTTACTAGACCAAGTGAATTTAGTTACGCTTATTTCCCTGGAGATGTCATGAATGATATGCGGTCAACATACCGACCCAATGAGACATCTAGTAGGCAACTAAGTTATTATTACGGTGAAGGAACTCGTTAAATTTTGCTTAGAGGCCTCTTTATTCAGGCGATCTTTTACGAGCGTGAAAAATCTTCAGACTCGGGACCTACTGCTTAAAGTCCCACCCGGAGGACTTACCTCTTGCAATTTTCCATCCTAAATAACCCATCGATCCTGGCCGGGTTTGAAACCCGCTAGTCCACTATGACCCACATGAGATTAGTTATTGTGAAATTTATATAATAATAATAATAATAATAATAATAATAATAATAATAGCTTTATTTTACCTGGCAGAGTTAAGGCCTTAAGGCCTTGTCTACCACTCAACCAGGTTTTAAAAAAGTACAAAAAATAGTCTTACATCTAAATTACAATATATATATATATATATATATATATATGGATAAGAAAGTTTTCTTGGGTTTCCCGCGTCTTGGATTCAAGTTCGGCTCCTGGCCACTGACTCCGACGTTTCGGCATGATCCCACATGCCATTATCAAGGAATGATAAGTTCGAGTCACGGGTTTAGGTCTTATATAATTAAACAAATAGAGTTTTACTATTTGTATATACGATTACAAGTTACGAATACAATACAATTAATATTTATATATTAATATAACCTAGTTGAGTGGTAAACAAGGCCTTAACTGTTAGAGATAAAATAAGTATATTATAATGTTATTATTAAAAAATTGAACATAGGCTCAATTCTGGAAACGTGTGCTATTATGCAATACAGGGACTCTTGACGTCACAACTCCTTTCAAAAAACGTTAAA
>JASPKZ010007270.1:1277500-1295000 GCA_030220185.1 Diploptera punctata
AAGGCAGCACGCTACCTCGAGATCACACCGGTGGACATAATAATATAATATAATATAATATATATTATCCTCAACTCGTATCGAACTCAGGTTCGGGTGGAGGGATGAGATGAGATGAATCCCCTGTATTTTTAGATGTCTGTGAAAGACAAGGGTGCCACCCGACCAGGCCTGACGCACCGTTACAGGGCCGGATGAACGAAATGAAACAAAATGCAGATGAGTATGGATAAGTCGTGGAATGAAATTTGTGGCAGAGGAAAACGGAAAAAGTCCCGAGAAAAACCTGACCAAGCTTCATTTTGTCGCAAAACTACTTGGAGTGACCCAGACTCGATCTAGATATCTTACAGGTGAGAGTCGAGCATCTAACCGCTTGCGCCATGGAGCTGCCGTTTAAGAAGTATTTCAGACTAAAAGTTTTATGATATCTTCTTCTTCCTTCCAAGTATTAGGCCAAGGCCTGTTACGATCCTATAGAAAATTTTCCCTCCAGCGTTTCATAGGACGGCCCAGTGATCTTCGTCCTCTTGGTATATAATTATAAACAGCTTTGGGGATCCGATTTGAACTCATTCTTTCAAGATGGTGTTTCCAATTTAGTTGGTACTGTTTAATATATTCCAAAATTGGCGTAGTCTTCAATTCTTTTAAGATATCGGTGTTCCTTTTCCGATCCCATCTGGTGTAACCCGCTGCTCTGCGCATGAATCTCATTTCACAAGCCGTTATTCTGCTTTCATGTTGTTTTTTTAGTGTCCATGCTTCACTACCATAGGTCAACACTGGTCTAGCCAAAGTGTTATATAAACGTAATCTGGTGTTTTTTTGTACAAGGGATGGTTTCATAACTTGATTAATAATTCCTAAACTTTTATTATAACTAGTAACTCTTTCAGGGATATCCTTTTCATCCCAGATAGAGAGATAATATCCAAGATATTTAAATTGATTAGATCTCTCTAAAATTTTATTCTGGAGACAGATTTTACTTTGTATGGGGTCCTTCCCATGAAATGCCATAATTTTAGTTTTGTTAATTGATATTTCCATATTAAATTTGGCACCTATTTTTTGTAAATTATAAATTGATCGTTGCAAATCATTATGATATCTAAAGATTACATATAATCAAAACTAAATGTACCTTTAAGTAACACAAAAAGTGTTAATAATATCAGGTACGATAATTTAAAAAATATATATATAATACAATTGTTAAAATCATCATTACTTCTGGAACAGAACTTTGGCCATCAACAACAAAAACAAATTATATTTTGGCAACGGAAATGGATTTTATGCCAGGGGCAACAAGAATTTCAAGAAGAGAAAAAGTTATAAATTCAGTTATAAGGGAGAAAATAAAGATTGAAGACACTATTTTAGATTATATTAAAACTCGGCAATTAAGATGGTACGGACATGTGTCAGCGAATGAAAGAGGATCGGCTGCAAAAATGTGTTTTGGAAAGCAAACTTGAGGGAAGACGAGACAGAGGAAGTCGTAAAACTTCCCGGAGTCAGGGAATATATTTTTACATGAAGGAGAAACATCTACAACCAGGAGATTGGATGGACCGACAAAATTGGCAATTAGGAATCGGACGATGTCAAAGACGTTAATCAACCGATAATGTATCTATGTACCAATTTAAGATTACTGTTACGAGTTACTTTTGAATACTCTTTATCAAATATATCCCATAAAGTAATTCTTTATTTATTTTAATGTTCGATTTATTGCTTTTAATCTACTGTATTGTTTATGTTATTATGATATCAATTTATATTTAGTTCAATGCAGATCTTAAATGTGATAGGAAAGTCAATGAACTCGTAATATGTGTGCATTACAATAGACGTTTATCGCACTGTTACTTTTACAACTAAAAGTTTTTTTTTTGTATTGTAAGCCTATGTTTTCCCTTTACAGAGATTTAGGCGCTCTCCCCCTACATGGAAGAATTTGAACCATACTAATTTAGTTACACTTGTTTTCGTATAGATGTCATTTTGAGTGGTATGTGATCAGCATTCCGCCTCATACTGACATCTAGGAAACCAATGTAGTACTAGGACGGGAAAATTAGGTAAATTTTGCTTAGAGGCCTTTTCACTCAGGCTTAAGGATTTTTTACGAGCCTGAAAATCTTCAGACTCGGGACCCACGGCTTAAAGTCCCTCCCGGAGGACTTGCTCCTTGGATTTTTCCGCACTAAAAAAATCCATCGACCCCGGCCGGGTTTGAACCCGCGACCCTTGGGACCAGAGGCAAGGGGACCAGAGGCAAGGAGCATAACCACTAGTCCACCGCGGCCGATCTAAAAGTTTTTAATAGAAAATAACATAAGAAATAACCTAATTTTGATAATTTCTGTACTCGTGTAATCTCTCTTTACCTCAGTTTCTCCTCCTCCTCTACAGTACTTTCACATGCCTCACACCACACAGGTATTTCCTCATATGCTGTAGTCTTTTCGATTATCTGGTTGAAACAAAATTTAATATCAACAGTGGATCTTCCTTATCTAAACCCTGCTCGTTCTTCTGCTTATTTATTTTTGTATTGTTCTTCCAACATATATTTTAATATACGACCATATCCATCCATCCATAGTAATTCTGCCCGAAGGCAGGTCTTTCACTGCAATCATAGCATTTTCATGATATGCTTGCAGCTTTACTAGGGAATTGTAAGTGTAGTAGCTTCCCGTTGTTTTCCACACCGGTGAAGGATGATGATGATAATGATAAGGATGATGATGACGATGATGGCCATATTATTTCGGGGACCGTTTGACGACCATTTATACGACTGATAATACTTATAGCCCTATAATTATTGCAGTAATTTTTATCCTTTTTTTAAAATTAAAATATAAAATTATGAAATATTTACCTATTTTTTATAATTTGTATATATATCTAATCTTCCATTCTATATGTGTGCTTTCACCAATTATACATCTTATAAATAATAGTCTTGCCAATTCCCATAATTTATTTGTACCATGTTTTAATCATCATCATCATCACTCCAGGGATTAGGCAATTGCCCGTTCCGACTTCATAATGCATCAGCCCAACGTCTTCTAGGTCTTCCAACATCACGTCTTCCTCTTGCTTGATAATTTCTTGCTAACAATGGATATCTCTCCTTACTCATTCCATCCATATGATCAATCCATTTCTGTCTGTAATTCGTGACCTTATCCAATAAAGGCTGTACTTTCAATTCTTCTCTTATATCATTTCTTATTCTATCAAGTCTTGTGCATCCTTTAACTTGTCTTAGGAACCTCATCTCCGCCGTCTGTATTCTGTCCTTCTGTTTTTTCATTGGAGCCCAAGTTTTAATAATTTTGCATATATCCCTCCACAACCAGTTGTCTCTCTGTGTAATACTTACTGAATAATGTACAGAATATTGCTAGCTTCCTCGTTGTTATTTGTAATTGCATATTTTTTTCAACACAAAATGTCCATTTCATTAAATTTTTCATAAGAAGGAAATAAAAAGTCTTAAAATTGTATTTCTATTTGTTTGGTATAAAAATGTACGATCACACATGTGTTTCGGTGGGATATGTCCACATTTATTAAAAATGAATAGACATCTGAAAAATCCACCATATACAGTCAATAACTAAATTAAATTTGAAGTGAAAAATATATACCTAAATCGGGATTTGAACCCAATATCTCTGGTTCTGTACACCAGTGCTTTAACGATCACGATTTAAACATAGATCTTTCTCTTATACTAACTTTCGTTCCACTAACGCCTAATAGCTTAAATCATTAAAGCACTGGTGTACAGAACCAGATATATTGGGTTCAAATCCCGATTTAGGCATATATTTTTCTCTTCAAATTTAATTTGTCATCGAGTGAGAAGTGATAAATGTAATATTAAATTTCGAATATTAGCTTTACTTGCTAGAAATGTAATGTGTTGATTTCCATTTTAAAGTGTTGTTATTTAAGAGACCGCTAGATGGTGTTAGTGGACCAAAAGTTTACTGCTACTTGGCGCAAGGGGATCGTATTAGTATAAGAGAAAAATCTATGTTTAAATCGTGATGCCTAATAGCTTAAATCGTTAAAGCACTGGTGTATAGAACCAGAGATAGTGGGTTACCCTCATGGGTACTCATCTAGGGGATATGTGGATGGCAACCACAAGGTGCCCAAGCTGAGCAAAACATTTCTTCCACTTACTTTTGTTTTGCACTCTTTTAACTTTACTATCTAACCTCCCTTGGTTAACTCTTGTTTTTTTTCGACCCCGACGCTATTAGGGCATCCGAGGGCTAGGGAGTTTTTCCTTTCTTCCATTTCTTCTTTCCTTTATTTTCTTTTCTTTTCCAGAAAAGCCTGACCAGAAGCTATAAGATGGCAGGCCCATCACTGGTCTTGCCTTCCTTTGGCCAGCAACCAATCGGAGGGACTATTATTATGCTTTCAAGCAACATGAAAGCAGAATAACGGCTTGTGAAATGAGATCCATGCGCAGAACAGCGGGTTACACCAGATGGGATCGGAAAAGGAACACCCATATCTTAAAAGAATTGAAGACTACGCCAATTTTAGAATATATTAAACAGTACCAACTAAATTGGAAACACCATCTTGAAAGAATGAGTTCAAATCGGATCTCCAAAGCTGTTTATAATTATATACCAAGAAGACGATCACTGGGCCGTCCTATGAAACGCTGGAGGGAAAATTTTCTATAGGATCGTAACAGGCCTTGGCCTAATACTTGGAAGGAAGAAGAAGAAGAAGAAGATAGTGGGTTCAAATCCCGATTCAGGCATATATTTTTATCTTCAAATTTAATTTGTGATTGAGTGAGAAGTGATAAATTTAATATTAAATATCAATAACTAAAGTTTTTATACTCTGGACATGTTAAAAACAAAAATCTTCAATTACTGCGTTTTTTTCGAACTGTAAATAAGTAGATTATTCCCCGCAGCAATATGAATCGTGTTAATATAGAATTAACTAAATTTTAAATGTTGTTTTATTTCCAAATGTTGTCATGTTTTCCAATCTTAAAAAGTATATGTTATATACAGTGCCAACGTATAATTCTTGCACACGTTTTATTTGTAGTATTCGCAAATTTGACCATGTTACACCGTCCTTGGAACAATTATCGTGGCTTCGTCTAAGAGGTCGTAGAACTGTCCATTCCCTATCCCTTCTCTATAAAATACATCACACATCATCGCCTAATTATTTATCACGCCGCTTCAGCAGACACTCCGACACACATAATCTTGACAGTCGATCCCATCAGCACATTGTCCTTTATATCCCTCCTCATGATACTGTATATTATTAATTATCTTTTACGGCCTCACTTACCAAAACATGGAATTCCCTTCCGCCCTATGTCAGAGGCTGCCAAACTATAACATCCTTCAAAAACAAACTAAAGAATTATTTAATAACAAACTAACTTATACACCTCACTGATAGTATTCTTTTAACAATTAATAAATTAATTATTTATGAAAATAATATTAAGAATAACATATCTTTCATTTGTTTTATTTTAAATATTGTATAATCGTAAAACTATATCTCATTATTTTCCTTTGTTTTTTATATACATTAGACAGGGACAATTTAATATGTCTTGCTTGTATACATTTTATTATTAGTTTTAGTCTTAATTTTAACTAACATTAACTGTTTGCATTATAGATCGTAATATAATAGATATTATCTTTTTGATCAAATTTTTATTTAGTATTTAATATTAGAGTTAATTGAGATTGCTATATTCTGATGTAATATATGTTTGTCCTGGGGAGTGGAAGAGAAGGCCACATGGCCTTAACTCCATCAGGCTAAATAAATCTAATCTAATCTAAACATGAGTAGAGAGAACATTTTACACCTAAGCCGGGATTTGTTCCCAGCATAAGTGCAAATATTTATTATGTGACCTGAACACAGGCTATCTGGAATAAATAACGTTATAACTAGGAAGCTATTGAATTACTTGTACTGGTATTGACTATAGTAGAGTGATCGGGAGGGGGCGGAATGAGATGAATCATGTGTCTGCATACCTATCGGGCGACTCGTCTGTAATATAAACATTAGGAAGCATTATAAGGTGCATAATACAATAAAATATACTTAGTTATGCATTGTTTTTCAAGGTAATGAAACGTTTTAAGACAGTCCGTCGCCGTGGCGTAGTCGGTAGAGTCCCTATTTTCCACCTCGGCGACCCGGGTTCGATTCCTGTCGGGGTGGGGGATTTTAAATCTCCACATTGGGTCTGGGTGTGTGTCCTGTCCCAGTGTCTATATGTGAGAATAAAATTAAGTTAACAAAAAGATAAAACAATAAAATAAAACAAGAAGGGAAAACAGTGTAAATGAAAAATAGAAAAAGAAAGAGTAAATCATAAAATCAGAAGAAAGGAATTATTTAAAAAAAGACAAAGATTGCCCTATCGCATGCACATTTGTTTTCGTTTTGGGTGGCATTTCACTACACGTAAGATAAGGTAACGCGCAATGTCAACTATCGACGTACTATGCAATAACTCCACTCTTTCACACGCTTTATACTAGCTTGACCTGTATCTATCTATCTATCTATCTATCTATCTATGTAACGGAATATTTCAACGCGATTTTCACTCACTTAAATCATTGGATCGACTTGAAACTTTGTATACTTGTAAATGACCCGTGACTATACAATAATTTCATATTTGTTTCTAAAATCCTGGCCAGAATCATCAGAAATTAAAAAAAAAAGTGTCTTTGTATCTATATAACGGAATTTTTTAAAACGATTTTCATCCACTTAGAAACATTAGATCGACTTAAAACTTTGTATACTTGTAAAGGACCGGAGACAATACAATAATTTCATACTTGTTTCTAAAATCATGGCCAGAATCATCAGAAAATCAAAACAATGAAAACTGGTATAATAGGTTGCGAACTTGTCGACTTTTTAGCCTATCGTTGTGGTAGCTCAGTTGGTAGAGCGGTGAACTCTAGTGGTATATAATTTCAGTAATCCATAGGTCGCTGGTTCAAATCCGGCTGGGAGGATTTTCTTTAGAAGAGTATTACTTTTAGCTCATACTACAATAGTATCGAATTTAAAAACGATATTTACATTTTTATCTTATTCTGTAAAATATTAAAACTAAAAAATAAATAATAGTTTTAAAAAACTAAAACAAGACGCTTTATTAGGAAACCGAACTAAAAAATGAAAAATAATTTTAATTTCCAGCACGCTTGGGATAAAATTAAAATGGTCAACAAAAAAATAATCTCCAACACATATAGAATAAAACTAGAGTTATCAACAAAAAGAAAATAATTTTACCATCAAAAGCGTGGGGTGCTTTTTATGATTTTTACATTTTCTTCTTAGAGACTTTACTTTTACCAATATCTGGTTATTATCAAATATATTAATTGATATAGAGCACCCCACGCTTTTGATGGTAAAATTTATTTATTTTTGTTGGTAATTCTAGTTTTATTCTATATGTGTTGGAAATGATTTTTTTGTTGACCACTTTAATTTTATCCCAAGCGTGTTGGAAATTAAAATTATTTTTCATTTTTTAGTTCGGTTTTCTAATAAAGCGTGTTGTTTTAGTTTTTTAACACTATTATTCATTACTAAATGAAACGTTTACTGCGACTGTCCTTTTACGTGATAGAGCTTTCTTGATAGCCCGATAGATATACAGCTACATGATACACCCCCATCCCACCCCGACGCGCGCGTTCTCATATAGTCTGTATTAATACAAATAAGCCTTTGAAATTGTGGAACAGATTCCACTCTCTGGTTATCACATTCAAAGCAGACACGAGATTTTCGGTTCTATTAGACTGATGGTTACCGGTATTATCGCCTCACTATGATGCTTAACAAGCGGCTCGCTTTGTTTCCCCGCAGCTGTTATATGTTATTGAAATACAAAGATCTCGACTGCCGCGACTATGACGATGTTGCCACATTGCTATTCTTCTCTCAGTTTCAATTAAAACTCGGAACGATGTGGAACATTCGTTCCAGTTATAAAATTGTATACCGTAATGGTACAATTATCAGTGATTTATTGTCATATGAAGCTCGAATAATAATACAATATCTACATATTATATTAGTTTAATATATATGTGATTTCAAGAATGTGGCGGCCATGGGAAAATATTTCAGACCGAACAGTTAATAATAAAATAATAATAATAATAATAATAATAATAATAATAATAATAATAATATAATTATAATAATATTTTCAGCATGATTTTGTATGGATATTAAATTCATTTAGACCTACAAGCTATATAATGTTGGAATTAAATTATTTAATAAATAATAATAATAATAATAATAATAATAATAATAGCTTTATTTTACCTGGCAGAGTTAAGGCCTTAAGGCCTTGTCTACCACTCAACCAGGTTTAAAAAAAAATACAAACAAAAAATAGTCTTAAATCTAAATTACAATATACAATATATATATATATATATATATATAAAAATATAAACGACTACAAGTTATGAATACAATACAATTAATATTTATAATGTATTTTGATTTACTCTAAATTTAACGAATTAAATATATATGTACAATATATATAAAAAAACAGGAAAAGATTAATGACATAGTATAAAATTAAATAAATAGAGAAAATTAATTATTAGACAACAGGTAACTGTATAAGCGTGACTTAAAGGTACCAAGTGTGCGGCAACCCCTGATATCTTGAGGAAGGAGATTCCAGGAGCGGGCAGAGGCTACTGTGAAGGAAGTAGAATAGGAGGAAGTGCTATGAAGAGGAATTGTTAGCAGACTGCTATCTTGTGATCTAGTGTCAATATTGTGGTAAGAGGATAACTTCTCAAATCTAGACGCCAGGTAAGTAGGGATGTAGGAATTCAGAAGCTTGAAAAGTAGTGAAAGAGAGTGCAATTTACGTCTGTCAGTAAGACGGAGCCAAGAGAGGTTATTAAAGTGTTCGGAAATATGGTCATAACGGCGGATATTGAAAATGAATCGAACGCAAGCATTATGAACACGCTGCAGTCTCTGCGACAAGTCATAGTTTAGATCATTATATATAATGTCACAATAATCGAAGTGTGGTAACACAAGATTCTGCACAAGGATTTGTTTTTAACGAAACTGGGAGAAAATTCTTTAAACGTCTAAGATAATGTAAGATGGAGAAAGTCTTTTTACATATGTGTTTCACTTGTGTTTGCCAGGTTAGATTTGCGTCTAGATGTAGTCCAAGATCTATTACTGAAGAAGAATAAGGGATAATTATATTATTTATAGTAATGTTTGGTAGTGTAGATATGTCAAAGGTTGTAAGCAGTCTTTGTTGTCCCATTAGAATTACTTGTGACTTGTTAGGATTTAGATTTAGACCGATACTTGAAGACCAGTTAAAGATGGATATGAGATCGTCATTCATTTTTGTCAAGCTGTTATAGAGAGAATGAGGAGGTGAATGTAGGTAAATTTGGAGATCATCAGCATAGAGGTGATAACGGCAGTGCTTTAGTACAGTTGGCAAGTCATTTATGTAGATTGAGAAAAGAAGAGGTCCGAGAACACTGCCCTGGGGGACTCCAGCCGGCACGTTGCGCCAAGACGAAGATCTAGAGTTTAATGAAACGTATTGTTGACGACCGTGCAGGTATGAGTCGAACCAGGATACAGCGCTGTCAGACAAGTGTAGGTGCTTGAGCTTTATCATAAGTAAGTCGTGGTCTACTGTGTCAAAAGCTTTGCTGAAGTCAAGTAAGGTTAAAGGAGTCAATTGACGTCTGTCCACGGCTTCACGAATAGCTTCAGTAATTTTTAGCAAAGCTGTGGTTGTGCTATGACCAGATCTAAAGCCGGATTGATAAGGATCAAGGAGGTGATTTTCTTGGAGATATTCAGTCATTTGCTTATGTACAATATGTTCCAGGGCTTTAGATAATGTCGGAAGGATGCTAATCGGTCGGTAGTCATTAAAGTTAGTTGGTGTACTTATTTTTGGTATAGGCCGAACTCTAGACTGTTTCCATACAGTAGGGAAGATAGAAGTTATAAGGGAAGCATTAAAAATATGAGTCACTGTGGGTAGTATAATGTCAATGATTTTATTTAGCATTAAAATGCTGATGTTATCTGTTCCTTGTGCATTGGATTTAATCCGCTTGAGTGCTTTTTTAACGTCTATAGGCGAAATGTCGTTAAAGTAAAATTTATCTCTTCCTATATGGGGGATGGGGATAAGTCTTTAAGAATGTCTATTTTAGTCTTGTTGTCTGGAGGTGTCATGGGTATTGAGGTAAAATGTTCATTTAAGTCATCTACAGAAATGTCTATAGAGTCAGTTGAGGGATTCAACTGTCTAAGTCCCATTGCACGGAGATTTCGCCAAGTGTCCCATGCACTTATTTCACGTCCGATTATACTGTGGGCGTGTCGTAGTTTGGCATTGCGTATAGTTTAATCAAATGAATCGTGTAGTTGTGTTTCTAAGTTGTTTGTACAGTTGCCAGTTCTCGTCATTTTTATGTCGTCTGTATGTTCGGTATGCTTTGTCTCGTTTTGACATAAGTTCACGTATTGAGTCATTCATCCAGGGTGCAGGGGGGCGGGAAAATCGTCGGGTTTTTACTGGTGCATGTCTATCATATAGTTGTAATATCAGTGTATTAAATGTGTCTACTTTTTCATCAACTGATCTAAGATTCCATATTGTGTACCAAGGTAGTTCTAAAGCGTCTGATTTTAGTTTAGTATCGTCTATGTTTTGTAAATTTCTGTACGTAATCAATTTAGAGCGTCTTTTAGGACATTGGAGTGAGTATTCTACGAATACAATGTCATGAGCAGATATGCCGGGAGCAGGAATTTGTCCATATGACAGTACAATACCGGTATATAGATTTTAAAAGATAATACCAAATAATAACATAAATAATCAATGTCTTGTGTCCTTGTGTAATAAACGCCCATAGCGCTATGAGAAACGTGACAACACCGCATGTCAAGCATTGCCGCGCGGCACCCGCTTTTATATAAACGGTTATCCATCAGAGTGAGGCAATAATACCATGGAACGCAGGTTCAAACACAGCATGTGAGGAACTAGAATCGATCGAATTGATGGGGTATAAAAATCCCTAGAACAACTTCTTTCGAGAAAAAGAAGTAGACTAAAAGTAAGATATGTACAGTGTTATTTACAAATATGGGTCGCACGGGAGGCAAGCCGTAAATGCTATCGACAGTCCGTATCAATAAAATAATATCTAGTAATAATATGAAGTAGATAGAACAAAACACAAAATAAAAACAACACAACAGATGGCAATAGAATTACATTAAACATTAGAGTTATTAAGCAGGATATTATTACATATTGATTTTATATTTATTTATTCATGAATGCGTGTTGTTCTTATTTTCCGCGTTTTTTCCAGATAAAAACTAAGGGTCTCGTGTCGTAAATTTACGGCACGTATAGATTATGAAGCTTGAAATAAAATATCTGCGAGTAAAATTTGTGCGAGTTTCACGACCACATTTGAATTGCTACGGTAACGGTATCAAATTTTAAACAGTGTCATAATTTTCTTGTAAATGCAATTAACCAACTAACTCACTGGCACTATCGAATCCGTAGGTTCATGCCCGCGCGGATATAAGCTCTCCATACATACCTATCCTGAACTAACATTTTCCAATCACTCCCTGTATAATCTACTTCCCTCAAATCATAGTTAATGTTATTCTCCCACCTCATTCTTGGTCTACCAACTGGGCGTTTTCCCTCTGGCTTTCCTACAAGAAGCTTCCATGCAAGTTTTTCATTCCCCATACGTGCAACATGTCCTGCCCATCGCAGTCTACGAGACTTAACTGTTCTTATTAAATCTGGCTTCCTATAAAGACCATGTAGTTCATTGTTGTGTAGTCTTCTCCATTCACCTGCCTGTTCATCTCTCTTTGGTCCAATAATTTTCCTAAGAACTTTATTCTCAAATACTCGTAATCTCCTTTCTTCCCATAAAGTAAGAGTCCGTGTTTCGCATCCATATAATAATGTAACCGGTAGAATAATAGTTTTATATATTTTCAGTGTAACTTTTTTAAAGGAGTCTCTGTAATGCATAATAGCACGCATTTTCAGAATTGAGCCTGTGTTTAATTCTTTTTGCATCTCATTCCTATTTGTGATTATTGTTCCTAGGTATTTGAATACAGCCACTTCCTCAAATTTCCCTCATTTGTCATTAGCTGTCCATTTCCATTATATAATGTATTTCTATGTGTTGTCATATATTTAGTTTCATTGATATTTACTTCCAGTCACAATTTCTTAGTGTTACTCAATAGTGTGTGCATGTTGACCTTTAGAATATCCTCCCTATCGCTCAATAATACCACATAATCAGCATAAACTAACAGGTTATTAATACCAATTAAACTTTTCTTCTATCTATCTATCTATTTTCGGGTTTTTATAGCTGCTGCCGTCTTCGCGTTCCAAATCTTCAAAGCCTACGATCTTGGGCATCTTCAATGCTTAGCCTCTTGCTTACATTAATGTCTTCATGTTTTCCTTCCATGTTAACTTTGGTCTCCCTCTTTTCTTCTTTCTGGTCGGATGTCATTGATATAGTTGCTTTGGCCATCGCTCACCTTCCATTCTTAAAACATGTCCTAACCACTTTAATTCCGTCTCCTCAATTATTTCAATTATGCTTTCTTCTGCTTCCATTATGTTTCTAATTTCCTTATTTGTGACGTTCTAATTTTGACTTTCTGGCACTTCTGCGTAAATAATCAATTTCTATAAACTATTCTTACTTTGTTTTAATAATAATGATAATATTATTATTATTATTATTAATATTATTATTAATATT
This sequence comes from Diploptera punctata, assembly GCA_030220185.1. Lineage (NCBI taxonomy): Eukaryota > Metazoa > Arthropoda > Insecta > Blattodea > Blaberidae > Diploptera > Diploptera punctata. The sequence goes on from JASPKZ010007270.1 coordinate 1,290,460, forward strand.
ATTATTATTATTAATATTATTATTATTATTATTAATATTATTATTATTATTATTATTATTATTATTATTATTATTTTTATAATAACAATAATAATAATGAGGAGCGCACAATGTCAAGTCTTTATTCACCAGCGTCCACCGTCCACAGTAAGCCCTCAGGCACAGGTCTCACCTCCGACACGACACAACATGGTAACGGTCGCAGTGTTCAGCCCACAGCTCACAGATGCACTGGGAATCTGGTTCGTAATTTTTCTTCATCCTACAGATCTTATAATGGAACCCATGTGTCGCCATTCTCGTCATCAGATGCTGTATTCTGCTTGTCACCAATCTGTTGTCATCATAGCGTCCGTAGACTAGAATTCAATTCAGATTTGGTCTTTCTTCCATATTAATTCCTCTAGTGCGGTGTTGTATGCGTCTGTGGACTGCGGATATAGATCTTGTAGCAGCTTTTCAGTATGGAAAGGCTCCCTCGTCAGTTCATATACGAGGCGTGATAGTGTGTATTTCGACAGAGAGCCTGTTTTAGATACGTGACTTTCACCTTCTCTATTTGTAGGAGATCTCTCTTTGTTAGGTGAGTTCATGTGTTGTCTAGTTATTTTGTTTTAAGCTACCCTTTTCGCTTCTTCTTATCCTAATTATTGTTATATCTTCCAAAACAATCTTCTTTAATCTTCCTATTTTTTCTCAACATGTTGCCTTCATAATTCGTTTTGAGAGAATTGTGCCAGAGTATGTGACCAAAAAATGTATTTATACTATTATTTTTAAAGATACGCAAAAATTAAAATGTTACTGTCTCTGCGAACAAAAATCGCACAAGTAATTCTTCGCTGTATCGTATCCACTGACTTCTGTATGACCTATCTGAATGTGTACTGTAGTGCACATGTACTACAACTTGCTGTCCTGGCCAACATCACAACACATATATTTCGTCAAGTGCTTAATTGGATTGTTTAAAAGTTAATAATAAAAATAAAAAAAATATTCGAAGAATGAGGAGTTACTTTTACTATTAGGAGTAATTCCAATCAGTACTGATCGGAGTTACACTAATGTGGCATTTTATAAATAATTTGGCACAATTTCATTTTAGAATTATATGTTGAAACTACAAGTAATTATTTAATTTTAATATTCATTCTGTTATCACAATTATATGGTCACACGTAGAAATTCAGTATATAATGGAAATGGACAGCTAATGACAAATGAGGGAAATTTTGAGGAAGTGGCTGAATTCAAATACCTAGGAACAATAATCACAAATTGGAATAAGATGCATAAAGAAATTAAACATAGGCTCAATTCTGGAAATGCGTGCTATTATGCATTACAGAGACTCTTGATGTCCCAGCTCCTTTCAAAAAACGTTAAACTGAAAATATATAAAACTATTATTCTACCAGTTATATTATATGGGTGCGAAACATGGACTCTTACTTTAAGGGAGGAAAGGAGATTACAAGTATTTGAGAATAAAGTACTTAACTTTAAGGGAGGAAAGGAGATTACAAGTATTTGAGAATAAAATACTTAGGAAAATTTTTGGACCAAAGAGAGATGAACAGACAGGTGAATGGAGAAGACTACACAACAATGAACTACATGGTCTTTATAGGAAGCCAGATTTAATAAGAACAGTTAAGTATTGTAGACTGCGATGGGCAGGACATGTTGCACGTATGGGGAATGAAAGACTTGCATGGAAGCTTCTTGTAGGGAAGCCAGAGGGAAAACACCCAGTTGGTAGACCAAGAATGAGGTGGGAGAATAACATTAACTATGATTTGAGGGAAGTAGATTATACAGGAAATGATTGGAAAACATTAGCTCAGGATAGGGATGTATGGAGAGCTTATGTCCTCGCGGACATGAACCTACGGGTTCGATAGTGCCAATGAGTAAGTAAGTAAGTAAGTAAGTTATCACAATCTGAAAGAAAATAATAAATTTAATTGCGGAGATATTGCAGAGATGCTTCTCAGCTAGCATTGACATTATGCGCAATACCTCAAACACTTCACATATGATGCCAGTAATACACGGAACTGGCTTCTGAATAAAATCGTAATCGGAATGCCCTCCATGATGGAAATTGCCCCACTTTACCCTAATACAAAAAAGTGAACTCGTACGACATAATTACTTCTGTACAGTTCTAAGAACCGCCACTGTTTTCACTTCCCCTATCTGTTGCTCCTCCTACCTAATAATAATAGAGTTACCTCTGAAAGTCACAATTGTTTAAAACAAGGAGATGCACTATCTCCTCTACTTCTCAATTTGGTATTAGAGCATGCATGAGGCCTATTTATTTAGAGGATGAAAAAGGCCTACAACTCAATGGTAATAATAAGCTGTCAGTTTATGCTGATGATGCAGTATTATTAGGAGATAACGATGAGATGCTAAGGATCAACACGCACATTTTATTTAGTGACACTAATAGGATGGAACCAGAAGTGATTACCAATAAAACTAGACATAAGGTTACACATAAAAATACATTTAATAATGGAAATAGAAATGAAAATTGAGGAAAATTTTGAAGAAATGGCTGAATTCAAATACCTAAGAACAATAATTACAAACAGAAATGAGCTACAGAAATATATTAAACAGGCTCAATTGCTATTATTCATCACAAAAAATAACATTAAACTGAAAATTCATAAAACTGTTTTACTCCCAGCTATATTACATGGATGCGAAAGATCGACTCTTGCTTTAAGGAAGGAAAAAAATAACGAGTATTTGAGAACAAAGTTCTTAGGAAAATGTTTGGAACAGTCAGGCGAATGGATAAGGCTTCGTAACAGTGATCTACGTGATATTTATGGGAAAAAATATATATACTCGTAATAAGAAAAACCGGAGGGTAAGCGCCCAATAGGTAGGCCAAGAACGAGGTGGAATAATAAAATTAGGTATGATTTGAGAGAAGTAAATTATACAGGAGATGATTGAAAAGTATTAGCTCAGGATAGGGATGTGTGGAGAGTTCATGTTTGCGCGACCATGAACATATAGGTTCTATAGTGCCAATTACTTAAATATAATATTAAAGTGATCCCACAACAGGCCCGGAGGCCCTTGGGGTAGTAGGAGGTTAAGGCTCCCACTTTTTTCTAGACAATCGGCACTTTATGTCAGCCGGGTTGTCAGCCCTGCGTGACGGCCGCCTTTACCCCCAGAACAAGCGTCTGGTACTCATTTCCGTTAGAGGCTGAGTCGACCCCAGGGCCATAGTGCCGCCCGAGAGTTTGGGTCAGTTTAAAAATCCTGACCCCAACGGGACTTGAACCCTCGACCCTCCGGCTTGTAGCTCAGTGCCTTAACAACTACGCTACGGCGTGCCCCACTTAAATATAATAATAATAATAATAATAATAATAATAATAATAATAATAATAATTATTATTATTATTGTTATTATTGTTATTATTGTTATTGTTATTATTGTTATTATTATTATTATTATTATTATTATTATTATTATTATTATTATTATTATTATTATTATTAAGAACAAGTGTCAGATTTCTCTTACTCAGGAAGTGTATTTGCAGAGTATAAGAGTGACATTGATTCAAAATTACAAAAATATAATAAAATGAATGGGGTAATACGAAGACATTTTGGTAAACAGATGAGGACAGAGACAAAACTAAGATTACATAACATCACATCAAAAGCTGCTCTAAAATACGGAAGTGAAATTTGGATTTTAAATAAAAGAAACTCTCATAAACTTCAAGTAAGCCAAATGCGCTTCTTACGATCATTGTTAGGAGTTATCAGAGGAAAACTTGGAGTAACAAGTTTAAATGAAGATATACAAAGATACCAACAAGAATGGAAAAATCATCCGAGGAGAATGGCAAGAAATAGACTTCCAAAATTTGCATTCCAATATACCCCAACTGGACATAGGGACCAAGGAAGACCAAAACATCGGTGGAAAGATCAAGACCATCTTCGCTAGGTTTACCGTACAGGCCACATGGCCTAAAACGAATTTGTTCATGATGATGATGATGATTATTGTTATTATTATATTATTATTATTATTATTATTATTATTATTATTATTATTATTATTATTATTATTATTATTATTATTATTATTATTATTATTGATAATAATCAGGAATGAGGTGCAGAAAGAAATTGAATATAGGCTCAATCGAGAAACGCGTTCTGTTACACATTAAAGAGACTCTTGCCATGCCAATTTCTTTCAAAAGAGTCAATATATATATATATATATATATATAATTGGCGATTTTTCCATTTAGGCGTTATTATATGCATGAAAAACATGGGACTTTACTTTAAGGAAAGAAAAAAAAACAATTCTGGTAGGAGTGATTGAGAATCAAGTCGTTGGGAAAGCTTTTGAACGAAATAGACTCTAACAGACAGGTGAATGGAGAAAACTAATTAGCAGTGAGATACATATCATTCATGGGAAATCATATCTATTAAGAATAGTTAATATTAATAGACTAGGAATGAGAAAGGAG
>JASPKZ010007270.1:1300000-1567500 GCA_030220185.1 Diploptera punctata
CAATTAGAAAAAGCAATATCGAGTTCATTAATCAGAAAAAATCCGACCGTTAGGAGTAGAGTTAATCTGAAACTAAAATTTTAAAATCGCTCAAACCGAATTCAATTTTTAATTCTTTGTAACGAAACTCAGTACATGCTATTGAAATAGAGCGAGGAAGACATTCTCCAAAAATCAGTATAATCCCACTATTTACAAGTGGAGGTTTATTTGAAAACCGAAATTTAATAACCTTTCTAGCAATCATTCGTGATTTGTCACAGTTTAACTGTTTGTATACCATTTAATTTAAACAATAATATATCCCTATATTTATTTGTTATAAATTTACATCTATAAATTTATAATTAAAAATGTATATCCGTGCTGATTACCGGCGTTGCCCGGGAATCTATATTTATCCCGATCTTCTTGGCATAAATGAGCTGAAAGACGAAAATTAATGTATTTTATGTTTGGTTGAATAAATAAAAGAAAAAATAATTAAAATTTGTATCGTAATTATTTTTTGAAACCCCCTGCTGATTACTCGGCGTTGCCCGGAAATCAACTTTTCCCGATATTCTTGGTATAAATTAGTTGAAAGAAAAAGTTCGTTATTGTTAGTTATCCGTACAAGAATACACGCCGTTCGCAGCTACGCTTACCCGGAAATCTACTGTATTTATACCGATCTTCTTAATATCAATGAAACACAAAAATGGTTATTGTGAATTATCCGTTAAAGTTAAACATTTTCTGTCGGAGACTTTTTTGTAGAGTTTTGTGAGATATTAAATTCTGTGTATGTTAATGTTGTGTATTTGTTATGGTTTAGGCAGCGTGAGCTGTTTAAGCGTTCAAAAAGCGACTTTTTCACGTTTATCACTCTAGGATGATTTTTAAGGGATGAAGAGGTATTACAACTCTCTTATAGCCTATAACCTTCCCAGGAAACTCCTGAACATTTTGCAAAAAGCCCATCACAATCGGATGAACGGTATGGCAGCGCATAAAATACAAACAAACAAACAAACAAGCATTCATTTATGTATATACAGTATGTCAATTAGTTATTCATACACTTAGATTTTATAATTGAAATAGCACAATTTTAATTCTCAGAATATTGCAATTATATTTTGCCATTAACTAAACATTTTCAGGTGCACTTCTTTACATAATATAAACAAATCAACAAATTCTATAAACATTTAACGTATAATATATTAAAAAACTTTAAAAGTTGTTAATTTTATAGTCACTTCAGTCAGAATGGGGGAAAAATAAAAAAAACGAAGAAAAAAAAATAACTGTCCTTAATACTTTGTAGGGTAACCTTTAGCTTTAATAACAGCTTGACATCTACTCTGCATGGATCTAACAAGCCTATCACATATCTGAGGACTGATTTTGCACCATTCTTCAGTAACCACCTTCTTCAGTTCTTCTTTGGAAGAAGGATTTCTGCTGTGGACCCTAGGTTTCAAAAACGCCCATACATGTTCTATAGGGTTTAAGTCAGCAGATTGAGGAGGGGTTTTCAATTGGTTTGGCACGTTCCATATCAACCAAGTCTTATTTAAGTCCGCCGTATGTTTGGGGTCGTTATCTTGTTGGAACATGTACGAAGGGAGCATATCCAATTTTGCTGCACTTTGTTTAACATTCTTACGAAGAATATCGTTACACACAAATTTGTCCACAACATTGTCAATGAACTGTATATTTTCAACCCCTTTCAACGACATACACCCCCACAACATTATACACCCACCCCCATGTTTTACTGTAGATGTTGTATTGGTCACATCATTAACCGCATTGGCTTTTCTCCAGACTCTATGAACGCCATCTGAACCGAACAGGTTCATTTTAGTCTCATCAGACCACAGAACATTATTCCAAAATGCCTGCCCCTTATTTTCATGTTCTTTTGAAAACTGTAGTCTTACAACACGGTTCTTCTTACTTACATACGGCCTTTTTCTAGCCATTCTTCCATGATAGCCATTTCTGCATAACACCTTCCGAACTGTCTCAGTACATACTTTTTTAACAGTAGAAACTTCTAGAGTGGACCGCAATTTTGGAGCACTAATTCTGGGGTTGAATTTCATTTGTCTCACAATGGTTCTCTCCTCCTTTTCACTTAACTTCTTTTGTTTAGGTTTTCTCGGAACATTCTCTACTGAACCTTTATACTTGAATTTATTTAGTATATACTATACTGTTGCATGACATTTGCCTGTCAGTCGCCCTATTTTTCTCAAAGAATATCCCTTAAGTGCAAGATTTACAATTTTATCCTTGAGATCAGAACACATTTACCCATTTTGGAGGCGACTGACTGCCAGTGTACACAACCAGCACTGTAGGCAGATGTAAATAAATGCACAACTTAGATTATGCATGTTGCATTAATGTTTAAACAAGTTAGACAAGCAAATACACTGCAGCGTTTTCTTTAGTGTATGAATAGCAAATTAGCTTGCATTTGGGTGTAATAAAGATTATTTATTTTGATAAAATTATGTTTATTTTATAATTAAGTTTTAAACTACATATTTAGATATAACTTAGTGTTTCCTTCAAACCACAATAAATAGTTTTTCTTTACTTTTAAAAACTTTCTGAAAATTGGATTGTCATTAATGAAAATGCCTATGTATAAATACCAAATATATATATATATATATATATATATATCCCGTGAACTGGCAAATTCAAATCATAAATTTGAACTTATTGAGGAATTCGTTTAGCTTATGCAGTTCTGCATGACGGACTCCCCCCCTCCTGTTTTAAACGATTAAAATTAAAACAGAAGTGTAATTATTGTGAAAGTCGAATGAAAGATATCACAAGAATATTAATCACATTGTATGCCGGTCCAGTGACCGTTGCAAAGTCGTAAAGTTTTATGACGAGATAAGAATTTACATGCCATAAATATTTCTAGAAATTATGAAACACAGTTTCTTACTTCGAGATTTCATCGATACCAGTAACAACAAGAGTCCGGGTGTTTTTTATAAAATACACTTGATATGCATATGTATAAAACTTAAAATGTTGACGAATTACTGAAATATGACTTATTTATAAATTACGTTCTCCATATTATAACATACAAATCTTCGGTTGCGTTCAATGATATCCATCTACGTTTTAAGAATGAATACATTTTAAGGCTTTAGCCTTTAAAAATAGCTATGAGAATGTTGGATAATAGTGAACAATGTTAAATAATGGTAAAATCAAATGTTTCTAACCTCTCCTCATACAAATCTTCTAAGTAGATCGCCATTTCGAGACCATAACGGTCTCATCTCCAGTACTATTTTGGCGACTGATGTTATGTCGATTGGAAGAAACTCTTCTTCTTCCCTCTGTTGGTGGACCGACGAACCTCTGGATCAGGTCAGAATTTGCGGGAATTTCGAAGTTCATAAGTTTTCCTTTGTTTTTCTGAATGTGGATCTTTTCCCAAACCGTGAGTTCCTTTTGTTTGTCTATTTGTTCTATTAGACTGGCTTTTGATTCAATTAAATGTTTGGGGAAAGATCCACATTCAGAAAAACAAAAAAAAAACTTATGAACTTCGAAATTCCCGCAAATTCTGACCTGGTCCAGAGGTTCATCGGTCCACCAACAGAGGGAAGAAGAAGAGTTTCTTCCGATCGACATAACAACAGTCGCCAAAATAGTACTGAAGATGAGACCGTTACGGTCTGGAAATCACGATGTACTTAGATTTATATGAGGAGAGGTAAGAAACATTTGATTTTACCATAAATTAAACCTCATAGTGATTAATTCCTGTAAACCTCATAGTGATTAATTCCTGTTAAATAAGTTAAAAATTCAAAATATAGATAAATATTTCTTATAATATTGTCCACCACTGTGTCTCGGGGATGCGTCATTGCCTCGTATGCAACAGAACAGGTTTCGTTACCCCGTGAGGACAATTTTTTTGAGTGATGGTTTATTTGAGGGTTTTCCTTACCTGTAAGACAAATGTCAGGAAAATTTAAGGTCCAAACGGTTCCCGAACACCATCTGGCTATCATAATCATCATAATATTCGTCATATTTAGTATGAATGTGTCAATTTCGCCGTTTTAATATTGTTTTGTCTCTGAGGAGGCACATTCCCCGACTTTATGTTAAAAAAATTATGTGTGATTCAAAGATTAAAGTCCTTCTCCAGACAAATGTGCCATCGTATGGCCCTGGCAGGGTGGATCATGTAAAGATTAGAGAAGAATTTCCTAACATTTCCTCTTCCTTCAGACTCTATTTAAGGAACGGAGCATTCCGAACTCCTATTTAATTTTAACCCTAGTTTATGAGTTTCAAATATCAAGTAATTTAACAAGGGATATAGCTTAATCCGACACAGGAAACATTCGCATTTAACTTGCCCTTTGCTGTGGCTTAGTCGGTAGAGCCCCTACCTTCCACCCCGGCGACCCGGGTTCGATTCCCGGCGGGGTAAAGGATTTTAAATCTCCGCCTTGGTACTGGGTGTGTGTCATGTCCTTGCGTTTGTATGTGTGAATAAGGAAAAAATATTTTTTAAAAAAAAGTAAAATAAGAATGAAAACAGTGAACGGGGGGAAAAATGTATATACACTCTAATTCAACCCAGGACTTTACTGTTGTGTGTTTGGAATAGGGAACAGGATTGCCATTTTAACAGTATTTTCATGAGAGAAATCGTTATATAAAACTGAAGATTGCAACACAAGCAGGTACATAGTTGTAAGTTGTAGCCGTCCAAGCCACCCCCTCTTAAAGAAAAAAACAGTTACCACTTGTCACTGAGCTCGTGCGGATCTGTACTATCCTGTGTGAAAGTGTCGACTCTCATATTTACTATAAAACTAGTTTGCATGCCTAAAATGAAAACTATGTTTTTTAAATGTATAGTACATAGATTTGGTAAAAGTACTGCTAACCGTGTCCCTCCTCCCCTCCATAAACAAACAAATACCGTTATTATGAGTTTGGCAATATCTAGCCTCTGTACGTAGGCGGACACTGGCTTAGCCCATAAGGTCTGTAATGACTTCCTGGGATGAATTAGGGTGTAGAGAGAGCGTTGCGTCGGAATACTGGACTTGTTTGTTGTTATTATAAAGTGAGTGTCTGGCGTAGTATAAACAATGCCAAATTACAAACGGAACGAAACACGAGTTATTACTTCAATAAATATAATTACTAAGACAGTATGAAATTCTATAAACGCACTATGATAATACGGCTGAAAAAAGTATCGGTATCAGGATAGTATTATCGCCTCACTCTGATGGTTAACAGTTATATAAAAGCGGGTGCCGAGAGGCAATGCTTGACATGCGGTGTTGTCACGTTTCTCACAGCGCTATGGGCGTTTAGTACACGACAGAAGACATTTATTATTATTTAAGTTATTATTTAATTTTTTATGTTATTATTTGGTATTGTTTAACTTTTAGAATTAAAATTATATATGTACTCATTTATCAAATAATTTAATTCCAACATTATATAGCTTGTAGGTCAACATAAATTTCATATTACACCATCATGCTCAAATTTACACAATATTATTATTAATATTATTTATATTATTATTATTATTATTATTATTATTATTATTATTAATCGTTCGGGCCTGAAACATTTTCCCATGGCCGCCACATATTGAAATCACTTATATATTAAACAAATATAATTTGTAGATATTGTATTATTATTCAAGCTACATATCACAATAAATCACTGATAATTACAACAATTAATTACGGTATACATTTTTATAACTGGATCGACTGCTCCACGTTCCGAGTTTTAATTGAAACTGAGGGAAGAATAGCGAAGTGGCAATAACGTGATACTCGTGGTACTCGGGATCTTTGTATTCTAATAACATATAACAGCTGCGGGGAAACAAAGCGAGCCGCTTGTTAAGCATCATAATGAGGCGATAATAACTAATTTCTATACACATTGTTTACAAAATGCTTGTCTTTGTCGAGCGTCTCCACTGCCTGCTCGGAGCGGAGAGTGTGCATGTTCGACTCTCCTCAGTAACTGACCTGTTTACGTGACGCGTGGTTATATCAGAATGCCGAATAGTATATTACGATGCGAGGTTGGGAAGTAGTTTTTAGAGAATGAAGGAAACATGTTTAAAAACTGATCGATAGCGAGGCTTTAATTTCCGAGATTCTGTAAAACACTTCACAAACGTGTGTTGTACATTATTTTTTGCGCAGTGGTGTTTTCAAAATATGTTTTAATAGGAAATGTGCACTCAGTTGAGCATTAGGGACAGCACACACACCCAGACCCAAAGTGGAGATTTTTTGAAATCCCCACCCCGCCGGGAATCGAACCCGGGTCGCCGGAGTGGAAGGTAGGGACTCTACCGACTACGCCACGGCGACGGACTGTTTTCAAAATAATAAATAATAGTAAAATAATAACATCTTTGTTGGAAATATTTGCGTTCATTATAAATAATTGACTAACGTAAACAGTTTATGAGTTGAAACAACAGGAGGCCTTGAGAACAATTATTGATATCGTGGCCGGAAGTACGTATTTATTGTTTTATATTGTTTCAAATAAAGTTCAGTTAATTTAATATGCAGTGATTTGTTTTGTATAAGGTATATTAACACTACCTTCTGAATATTTTTTGTAGCTATATACATTGTACGTTTTATACATTGAGGAAGTGGTTTTATTTCCCGCACGTGGGTGTAAATGTAATATTACAGTATAGTTATTTAGATTGGCAACCCCGAAATGTAGGAAGTTGAACTATCAATAATGGTCGTCATTGCAGATCAGTACGACAAAACGCACTATCGCGCAAAAACAAAAATTGTGCAAAGATGAGTCCATTCATACACAAAACGCACTGTACTAGAAGTCTGTCCCAAGAGTGGGCGCATCAACGTGCAGTTTGTAAAAATAGCGGTCTAAGTGTGATGTAGCCTAGCTTATAACCAATAACTTTTTTTCAGCCCTAATAATAACGATAAAAATGGTACCCCAATAATTCTAATAGCAAATCACTAAAGAATATTTTGTATAATTTCGGTCCTCGTCTAAAAAGTCATGACCTCTTGGCGACTTATCTTAACTTAAAGTCAATATACTAGACCCGATTTATTAATGACATATCACATTATCGAAGAGCAATCTGCAGTTTTGTACGTTTTTCCGATAATAATCATGGCTGTGTCCAGTCATGTGCGAGACCTGTACTTTTTACCTAAATTGTTGTCTGCAACTTCAACCAGGTAAGTTGATTTATTTTAATTAACTTTGACTCTGATTTCTTTTCTGGCAAATATTAGCACAGTTGGTTAAGGCAATGCGCTACAAGCCAGAAAGTTTGAGGTTCGGGTCCCAGTGGGGTCAGGATTTTTAAACCGGCTTAAACTCCTGGCGGCACCATGGCCCTGAAGTTGACTCAATCTCTAACAAAATTGAGTGCAAGACGCTTGCTCTGGGGGTAAAGACGTTGTCACGCAGGGCTGATATATTTTCCCGATTGTTTAAAAGGTGAGAGCCTCAAGGGGGGTGATGGGAGAAAAATTTACCATTTGAGACCAAAATTGGCTTTTTTGTTTTTGTTTTTGTATTTAAAAATAGCTTATACTCAAATGTATATGTTGGCAAAGTTTCAGAGGCCTATGACGCTTCTAAGTGCCCTAAAGTGCTGATTAGGTCTTAGGAAAATTTTTGGACCAAAGAGAGATGAGTTGACAGGTGAATGGTGAAGACTGCATAACAGTGAACTACATGGTCTTTATAGGAAGCCAGATATAACAGTTAAATCTCGTAGACTGCGATGGGCAGGACATGTGACACGAATGGGTAATGAAATAGGTGCATGCAAGCTTCTTGTAGGAAAACCAGAGGGAAAACGCCCAGTTGGTAGACCAAGAATGAGGTGGGAGAATAACTTTAACCATGATTTCAGGAAAGTAGATTATACAGCAGATGATTGGAAAGCACTGGCTCTCAGAATAGGGATGTGTGGAGAGCGGCCACGAACTTACGGGTTCGATTGAGCCAGTTGATTAGTTATGGTAGGTATGAGTATTAGTTATCGGAAAATAGTGAGTTATGGAATGAAATCCTATGCCACAAGCATTAATAAATACCCCACAACTCCATGGTTTTTGTTATTCTTCCCAGCATAATTGTCGGGTGCTAAACATGAAGTTCCACGTTTTCCTTTAGGCCTACATAATCTGCAATGAAGGAGTAGACTTTATCAAAAATGTTTCGTGCTATTTCTTCATGTTATAAACAAATCTCGTTTTTCCACTACGCAAATAGTGCACATTAGATACTTTTACATAATTATATTTGACGTAAGTAAAACATGTTTTGTTCGGTATCTGAGGCAATTTCAAATTTTCCGTGAAATCAATCGAAATGACTACAGCGGATGGATCCACTTAAGTTTGTTCCGTAAAACTGCCTGTAATTTATTTTAAAACTTGCTAGTACGTTTTTCAAATAACTATTAGCTCCACTACTGTGGCCAATTTAGCACTTCATTGATAGCAGGACTTTTTATTTTTATTCCAAGTTCTTCGCAAGTGTAACATATATCAACTTGTGGTTAGCCAATTTTACACTAATATTTTCTCGATTTCTTTTAATAGAACTGATAGTCTATCTGAATGTCTGGATTAAGACATTTAAGGGCACCCAGTATTAATTTCCGTGCAATTGGGTTTAAAAATATGCAACATACAAAAATCATTTTTTTAGCTTATTCTTAAGTTACTTGCGTGAAAGTGATTTCAGTAATTAAACAAGTCTTCCTGAACCAGTTAACGTTTTAGGCATTTCTCCATGAGCAATTTAAATTACAAAAAAAATAAAAAATCCAAGTTCTTAAAAGTATTGTCTTGGTACAATTTTCTAAAAAAACACTTATCCAATTGTTTCCAAACTTTAGTATGTTATTGTCGGAAGTTCATTTGACGATAATAAGGTTTGCTTGTGTGCAGATATGGATTTCGATTTATTTTAAAAAAATTGAAAGACCAATTTTTTTTTGTTAAAAATTTTGCATAATTTTTTTTTATTTCAAGTACCACCAAAAGCACAAAGATACATTTACCTTATTACTTTAGAGCTCTTTAAATATCCATGTCAAAAATGATTTTCCTATCTTTCATAGTTTCAGAGAAAAGTGTACCAAAATATGAAAAAAATACAAGATACGGGAAAATGTAAAAAACAAAAAATGTTCACATTAGCAGAACACATAGACGCCATTTTAAAAATCAATTTTTTTTTTGGTTTAAATGTCCTAAATCTTAAAATAATATTGCACATCGATAAAATAGACCTTTCTGGATTTTTTCAAAGCAAAAAAGAAAAAAAGTCGATTTTTTTAAAACCCAAATAAGTATTGGGTGCCCTTTAATGTCTGCCACAGAACATTTACATTGAGTCTAGACTTCCTCTCTTGGTTGGTATAATATTCTACTTGACCAGAGATTATGTGAGCTTTTACTTTCAACACAATATTTATTGGTAAAGCATTTCAAGGACGCCATTTACTTCTTTTATCTTGAGGAGTTGTCTTCCTTCGACAAATTGCATACCCTGTCTAATTCGATCACTGCTGACACCGAAAACACTTATTAAGGCTGTTTTACACACCTTAACATAACTTTCAGATATTGATTCTCTCTCTTTTTTTCTGTCTACTTCCGTATCATTCCTAGGTCTCTGTCTAGCTAATGGTTTCAATTCAAATAAACTTTGAAAAAACGCATATTGTTTGTTTCATAATTGAGAAACTTGTTATATAACTCAATCTTGCTCCCCTCTGTTTTATTTTTCATACATTTTATCCTGCATTTACAAATATAATTATATCAATCTATATCTGTATGTACATATTCGTGGCATTTGCTATGATGCTATGTAAACGTACATAATAAAATAGTATTTGTATACAAACAACATGATCTTTGAGATTATAACTTACCTGTAGTTGTTTGGGCCCTCCATGGTATCTTTACCTTGTCGTGGTGGAGTGGCTTGCGTGCTTAAATGATCCTGAGAGCTATGCCTGCGGTAGCATTGCTGCCGATAGGGTTACCCATGCCGGACTGGTCGAAGGTGATAAGCCAGACGAAAAAAGTACCTTGATCGAAAGAGTGACGATATTTCACCGTAAAAATACAACCGTCAAGAAATGCCGTCCATATTCAACTGGGGTAAAATTTTCCGCAGGTCAAATAGTCCCCCATTCGCTTCTCCGGGTGGGGACTACTTTAGGGAACATGGAATGTTAGGACTTTATACAATAGCGGGGCGCTAGAGGTATTAACCCGTGAATTAGATAAATCACCCTTGGATATAGTCGCTTTACAGGAAGTTAGATGGCCAAGAGAAGGTAGTCAGGAATCAGGAAGCTTCGCATTATACAACGGAGGTAAAGAAAGATCTGAATTTGGAACGGGTTTTTTTAGTCCGAAGGAGGATCCTATCCGCTATCCGAGATATTAAGTTTGTAAGTGATAGGATATCATACATAATTCTAAAGCTGTAAACGACATGATTTTGTAATCGTAAATGTACATGCTCCCACAGAAGCATGAGTTCTATGACGAATTAGATTGCGTATTTGATAGCCTTTCACGATATCATATGAAAATTGTCTTAGGAGATTTTAATCCAAAAGTGAGACGGGAAGATATATTCAAACCAACAATAAGCAAATTCAGTCTTCATGAAGATAGTAACGACAATGGGGTTAGATTAGTCACATTTGCCACATCGAAGAATCTCATTGTTAAGAGCACAACATTTCAGCATAAGGATATTCATAAATACACCTGGACGTCCCCAGATGGAGAAACTCGGAACCAGATAGATAATGTATTAGTGGATAAACGCTGGCACAGTAGCGTCATCGATGTTAGATCAGTTAGAGGGACAGACTTGCAATTCGGGTCATCATCTGGTCAGAGTGAAAATCAGACAACTGCTATCGCTTATGAGAGGAACAAACGCTAAAGATGATTCTGTAAAATTTCAATTAAAAAACTTGAAAAATGATGAAATGCGGCAAGAATACTAAATCAAAATTGCTAAAAGATTTGAAGTACTGGAATCTTCCGATGACAATGTGGCAAACGAAGAAGAAACTCATATAAATAGATAATGGGAGGCTACAAGAGATACTATTAAATTGTCAGCATCAGAAAGCATTGGTTGTTTAAAAAAGATACAAAACAAGAAATGATTTGATGAGGAATGTGCCGATATTGTAAAGAAAAGAAAGCTAGCAAAAATGAAATGGTTACACGAGCCAAATGAGGTAAATTTAGAACAATTGGGTAGTATTAGACGGGAAACCACCAAGTTACTAAAGAGTAAAAAGAGGGAATATTTGAGAGAGAAGATTAATGATCTTGAAATGAACGCAAAAAATAGGAACATTAGAGAATTATATCAGGGAATTAGTATAGAGAAGAAAGGGTTTCAGGCTAGAACAAACATAATTCGGAATGAAAATGGGGATATGATTGCAGATTCCAGGAGCTTATTAAATAGATGGAAAAGTTACTTTAATCAGCTACTAAATGTACATACAGAACAGGACATTGAGGAGGATAAGTTACAGATAGCAGAAATGCTAGTCGCAGAACCAAATGCATTAGAGATTGAAATGACCATTGAAAAATTGAAGATGTATAAAGCATCAGGTTCAGATGAGATTCCACCAGAACTGATAAAATCAGGGGGAGAAAAATTGATGGACAAGATACGGTGGTTGCTTAGTATGATTTGGGAAAAAGAAGCTCTTCCAGATGATTGGAAGGAATGAATTATCGTATCAATTTATAAGAAAGGAGATAAAACTGATTGCACAACTACAGAGGCATCTCATTACTTTCAACTTCCTACAAATTCTTACAAATATGTTAGTAAGCAGACTTACTCCCTATATTGATGACATTCTAGGAGATCATCAATGTGCATTTAGAAGAAACAGGTCTACAATAGATCAGATTTTTAGTATAAGACAGATTTTAGAAAAGAAATGGGAATGTAATAGTACTGTTCGTCAACTATATGTAGACTTCAAAAAAGCATATGATTCAATTAAGAGGAGAAGTTATATAGTATCCTGCTGGAGTTCGGAATTCCTGAAAAGTTAGTTAGGCTTATACGAATGTGTCTAAATGGCACAAAGAGTAGGGTGCGTGTAGGCAAACAGTGTTCAGACACTTTTGAAATCCAGAATGGGTTGAAGCAAAGAGATGCACTATCTCCTGTACTATTTAATTTTGTACTAGAGCATGGCATTAAATCATTAGAGAATGAGGAAGGCTTACAACTCAATGGTATTAATAAGCTGTTAGTTTATGCTGATGATGTAGTATTATTGGCTGACAGCGAGTAGATACTAAAGGACAACACGCACACACTATTGAGTAACACTAAGAAATTAGGACTGGAAGTAAATATCAATAAAACTAAATATATGGTCACACGTAGAAATACATTATAGGCCTATAATGGAAATGGGCAGTTAATGACAAATGAGGGAAATTTTGAGGAAGTGGCTGAATTCAAATACCTAGGAACAATAATCACAAATAGGAATGAGATGCACAAAGAAATTAAACATAGGATCAATTCTGGAAATGCGTGCTATTATGCATTGCAGAGACTCTTGATGTCCCAACTCCTTTCAAAAAACGTTAAACTGAAAATATATAAAACTATTATTCTACCAGTTATACTATATGGGTGCGAAACATGGATTCTTACTTTAAGGGAGGAAAGGAGATTACAAGTATTTGAGAATAAAGTACTTAGGAACATTTTTGGACCAAAGAGAAATGGACAGGTGAATGGAGAAGACTACATAACAATGAACTACATGGTCTTTATAGGAAGCCAGATATAATAAGAAGTCCCGCGCCGTAGCCGAGCGGTTAAGGTAGGAATCCTTGGCGCAGAGCTATGGGACTTGCGCTGGTTCGAGTCTCCATGGGGGAAGAAATTTTCTCATGGTATTTCGGCCAGTATGGGACCGGTGCCCATCCAGCATCGTGAGGCAATTGGGTAGCTACAATAAGTAGCGGCTCCAGGTTGAGGAACCAGCTATAACGGCTGGGGGACTCGACATGCTAACCACATGTCACCCCTACACTGGCTGTTGATCATCTACCTCTGTGATTGACACATGTGGATGTGAAGGGCCAGCAGCCGGCTGGTAAAAGGGCAACCGCTGAAAAGTGGAAAGACCCTCAATCGGCAGATATAATAAGAACAGTTAAGTATCGTAGACTGCGATGGGTAGGACATGTTGCACGTGTGGGGAATTAAAGACTTGCATGGAAGCTTCTTGTAGGAAAGCCAGAGGGAAAACGCCCAGTTGGTAGACCAAGAATGAGGTGGGAGAATAACATTAACTATGATTTGAGGGAAGTAGATTATACAGGGAATGATTGGAAAGTATTAGCTCAGGATAGGGATGTATGGAGAGCTTATGTCCGCGCGGCCATGAACCTACGGGTTCGATAGTGCCAGTGAGTAAGTTAGTAAATAGTTGTTTGGGTTGAACTCTTTTCCCTTTTCAATTAATATATGCTTAATTTTTTACTCTCGCACATTTTATAACATAATTTTTCCGATATTTCAACCTATTTTTTTCATTTACCGTACTTATTATGTTTTCAGAAACATTGTCACTATTGTCCGCAAACTTTAACCCCAATTAAGCAAAGAATTCCATTCCAGCCAAGATTAGTAGGCCTACACAATATAAATTTTCTTTGATTTAACAGTGTAAAATACTGAGAAAGCCCAAATCTCATGTATATATGGGATTTCTCTTCATATTTTTTTGGAAATATGAGGTCACGATCTTGTCATTTAAAATACGAGGACTTGTGCACTTACTCTTTATTTTGTGAGTTTATATTCGTAAAAAAAAGCACACTCATCCATAACTCATTTTTGTATAAAAATAGACATGTGGGATTTCTCAACATAGCTATTCAGTTACTCTTATTTCCCTACCGATGTCAGGGATTGACAAGTGGTTAGCTCATCGCTTCAAAGAGTTAAATAGTAAGCAACTAATGTATTACTTTGATAGGAAAGTGAGATTAAATTTTGCTCAGATGCTCAACAAATTTAAGGTTGAGGTTCTTTTACTAACCGAAAATGCTTAGACTGGGACCCACAGTTTAAATTTCCTCTCGGAAAACTTATCCTTAGAGTTAAAAAATTCATAGACCTCGGCTGGGTTTGCAACCTTGACCCTCGGGACTAGAGGCAGGGAACTTAACCGTTAGACCACCGAGACAGACATGCATTGATAGTAAATTAAAATGATCCGAATGAAGCAAGTTCGTGCGTTGGGTGGTCGATATAATTCGTATCACGCCAGCAGATCGTAAACTGATAAGATAACACGCGTCCTACATTGTCTCCATCATGAAATGCATTTCATATCATGTATCAATTTAATATGTACGGTCTTATAAAAATCACCGAAAAATGCGACATTACAATGCTATGTATTTTAATATTTCAAAAACCGAGTAGCAATCATGGTGTTGTGGTCAGAGCTTCTCATACAGTTCGAAAGGTCCATGGTTCCATTCCCTCTTATAGACAACATATTTTTCTTTAAATAATATAATTACTCTTGCGGTGTTCCATATACATAGTGTTCTTCTGCCCAAGAGCAGGTCTTTCACTGCAATCTCAGCATACTCCACTCTTTCCTTAACTCAGCTTTCCTTTTTGCATCCGCATACAAACCATTTATTTTAATATTGTCTATCATCTGATGTCTTTTTCTGTCTCTAATATTCTTTCCGTTGACCATTCCTTCTAGGGCATCCATCAGCAGGCAGCTTTTTCTTAGCCAATGGCCAATCCAATTTATTTCCCTCTTCTTTATGAGTTCAAACATTTTTCTACTTTACCCACTCTGTCTAGCACATATTAATTTTTTTATTTTGTCTCTCCATTTTATACGTTCCATCCTTCTCCATATTGACATCTCAAAAGGTTTCAGTCGCTTTTCATCATTCCGTCTTAATGTCCAAGTCTCTGCACTATACAATGCTACACTCCACACAAAGCACTTCACTAGCCTCTTCCGTAACTCGCCAAAGTCCGCAGAAAATGCTTCCCCTTCTTGTTAACAGTTATTTTGCTATTACTATCCTCTGCTTTACTTCTTCACCGCAGTTCATGTTACTACTGATAGTACAACCCAAGTATTTGAAGCTCTCCACTTGCTCAATGCCTCATCTTTAATCCTCATTTTTATGTTCCTTGGTTACCTTCCTATAATCATGGCCTTCGTCCTATTTATATTTATCTTCATCCCATAATCCTCGCACTTATCATTTAGCTCCATCAGCATGTTCCTCAGTGTCATTACATCTTCTGCTAGCAAAGCCATATCATCAGCAAATGTTATGCACTTAATTCTTCTTCCTCCCATGTTTACGCCTCGCGTATTCCTGAAGCAGTTATTCATTAGGTCTTCCAGGTAGATGTTGAAAAGAGTAGGTGATAGAGGACATCCTTGCCGTATCCCCCTTCCAATTTCTTTTCCCTCTGACTGATATCTCATATCCACATCATTTCGTGATCGTTTTCTTTGAATATTGAATAACTGCACTGTTCCTCGAAGATATACATTTTGTTGTGAAGAGTCACCTAACTTCCAGAAAGAGTCAAACAGATTCCCAAACTATGTTTATGTTATTCTTGATGAGCATGTCAATCGACATGAGCAGATTCTGTATTTAAAACTTTACTTTTAACCGTTTTCCCTTCCTTGGTTGTATAATTCTGTCCTCTTATTTCCAAGACATTGGTCTTCCAGCTGTCCACATTTTTCGCTCTTTTCCTTCCTCTCTGTTTTTTGAAGGTGAATCGCCCTTCAGTACGATTACCTCTCTCACTCCAGCAATAAATAAAATATAATTATAATAAAAATAATAGTTACAGATGCAAAGGGTAGTGAAGAGAAAATAGCTTATAATATATCATTATCATCATCATCATCATCATCATCATCTAGGGATTAAGCCTGTTGGCTCGTTCCGGTTTCATGAAAGCTAGAATTGTTAAAATTGTTCAGACCATCTTCTGTGTGGGCGTCCAACATTTCTCCTTCCGTGCGGTTTATAATTTAGCAATAATTTTGAAAATCTTCCTTCTGGTATTCTATCAATATGTTCTTTCCAGTCATTCCTATATTTAATTATTTGGTCTGTAAGTTTGAAAATATTTAGTTCCTTTCTTATATCTTCATTTATTTTTTTATCCAGCAGAGTATATCCTGCTATATTTCTTAAAAATCGCATCTCAGCTGCTTCCAATCAATATATTAATATATGAAATATTATTTCTCTATACGTTATATTATCTTTAAGTCACATATACAAATTATGTAATTATTGTAAAAAAAGCTTTCGTAACATGTTATATTACCTTCATTTTCTTTAGAAACGCTCTTTTCTAACCATAGTAATAATGAGTTCGTATAATAGAACATAAGAACTTGGAGTGTGAACTTGCTTCACTTGTTTTTTGAATTAATAAACAGCTTATTCAGTGGCCATGTCAAGTGCTGCCAACTGGAGACAAACAACTCAACTATAGTCTCCATTCACTAGTCCTCTGAAGTAGCGCCATGTTGGAGAATATAACAAAACTCCATTCTAAAATAAAATTCACTTATACAACTTGTATTCTGAGTGTCTCATATATTAACGAATTCATAATATATCATCATCAGCAGCAGCATCAAGGATTGTTCAAGGTTTGTTCCGATCTCACGCTAGAATTGGTCTGTCCATCTTTTACTGAATCTTGATAAATTTCTTCGTCCTAATGATTCGTAATGTAGAATCTGTTTCGGAATTCTATTGTTATCCATTCTATTGATGTGGTCCATCCATTCATCTCAGAATTGTGCATTTCTATCTAATAGTTTGAATATATTTAGTTCACTTCGTATTTAACCCCTAAAATTCGTAATGTGTCCTTTTGGATACATCAGTCATATTTACTTTAGGTGCACTTTCAAGTGAGACCTCTGCTGATAACTCTAGAGTATATTTATGTTATATTACTCTATTTTGGCATTCCAATATACCCCAACTGGACATAGCGACCAAGGAAGACCAAAACATCGGTGGAAAGATCAAGACCATCTTCGCTAGGTTTACCGTACAGGCCACATGGCCTAAAACGAATTTGTTCATGATGATGATGACTCTATTTCTCTAGTGTCTATTAAAACAAAAATCGAAAAGTTAGAAATCATTCTTCATCTGCCGGGATTTTCTTAACGAATCTGGGTGTAAAAATTTCAAATGAAAAATGAAATATATTCTCTGAAAATTAGCTGAATTCGAATATCAGAAGAATTTAAAAATCGATCTAACGGCCGCCATTTTTGTTTATTTTCGCAACGGAATATAAGATTTGAATAAAAATGCATCCATCCATACTAATTCTGCCCGAGGGCAAGTCTTTCACTGCAATCATAGCATTTCCATGCTATGCTTGCAGCTTTTAGGGAATTGTAGGTGTGGTAGCTTCCCGTTGCTTTCCACACCGGTGAAGAATGATGATAATGATAAGGATGATGGCCATATGATTTCAGGGACCGTTTGGGTCCTCAAGTTTTCCTGACATTTGTCTTACAGGCGAGGAAAAACCCCGATAAAAACCTCACCCAGAAAAACTACCCCGACCGGGGATCGAAGCCGGGCCCGCTGCGTGACAAGGCAGCACGCTACCTCGAGACCACAGCGGTGGACGCTAAAGAGCATAGGCCTATTTATGTTTTATTACTCTATTTTTATTGTGTTAACTAATGTCTATTAAAATAAAAATCGAAAAGTTAGAAACCATTCTTCATCTGCCGGGATTTTCTTCAAACGAATCTGGGTGTAAAACTTTCAAATGAAAAATGAAATATATTCTCTGAAAAATTAGCTACATTCGAATATCAGAAGAATCCAACATTTAAAAATCGTTGTAACGACCGCCATTTTTTTTATTTTCGCAACGAAATATAATATTTGAATAAAAATACATAATCGAGTTAATTTATCACCAGAATCGGACCATTCTCAGTGGTATTAATCTGAAAGCTAAAATGTTTCTCAGGACTTCTTCATCGCTCTAGTGATCAACATTTTGTATTTCTCTGTTTTCAGTTTAATTGAAGCCATGACTTTCATAAGTGCACAAGTCCACTTTTTGGCACCTTCAATCTCTTTACCATATCCTTTCTACATTCATAATATTGAAGCCATGACTTTCATAAGTAGACTCGTGCGCTTATGAAAGTCATGGCTTTAATTATTATTGAATGAATACATATTCCAATAACCATCAAAATTGGACCATTAAGAGAAAAAGTTTAGGCCTACCTGCAACCTAAAATTTGGAAATTGCTCTAGCGGCCGCAACTTCTGTGCCCTCGCAAAAACAAAGGATTAATATACACTTTAATTAACAAAAGAAAGACATACTCTGTAAAACAGTAAAATGGGACCATAAATGAATTTTGGTCAGGAATGAAGCTTCAAAATCACGCAATTGAATTCAGTCCTGTTAAATTCCTGTACACTTCCATGCCTCCGATTCACTAAACAGCATCATTAATCAATAACCTTTCCGCAGGAATAATTGCCTCATTGATCGCATTAACACGTGGTTTGCTTTTTTCTTTCCTAATAATGTTTATGATATTGTTAAAAGTTTATATGAAAAGAAACCACTAATTATTGAATTCGTAGAATTATATGTTGTTCAATCCCTTTGTCACTGGAAACATGACACCTGCTACAATTAATCTACATGGAGTGAAAAGTTTAATTACAAGAATAGGTAGTAATAATAATTATTTTATTTATATACAGAATTTTAATGTTTACACATATTTCTGTGCCTAAAGTTTTATTTTTCTTCTCCACTCGTCTCTGTCCATCCACTCCATGTCATCCAAAGCTCTTGTATAATAATAATAATAATAATAATAATAATAATAATAATAATAATAATAATAATAATAATAATAATGATAATGATAATGATAATGATAATGATAATAATAATAATAATAATAAGAAAAACAATAATAATAAAAACAATAATAATAATAATAATAATAATAATAATAATAATAATAATAAAGGAGATTTCGAGTATTTGAGAATAAAGTTCTTAGAAAAAATTTTGAACCAAAGAGAGATGAACAGACAGGTGAATAGAGGAGACTTCATAACAATGAACTACATGTTCTTTACAGGAAGCCAGATATAATAAGAAAAGTTAAGTCTAGAAGATTGCGATGGGCAGGGCATGTGGCACGAATGGGGAATGAAAGACGTGCATGGAAGCTTCTTGTAGGAGAACCAGAGGGAAAACGTCCAGTTGGTAGATCAAGAATGAGGTGGGAGAATAAATTTAACTATGATTTCAGGGAAGTAGATTATACAGGGAAAGATTGGAAAACATTAGATCAGGATAGGGATGTATGGAGAGCTTATGTCCGCGCGGCCATGAACTTACGGTTTCGATAGTGCCAGGGAGTTAGTTAATATTGTGAAAACCTCACGGTTGTGGTCTCAGGATAGCGTGCTGCCTTGTCACGCAGTGGGCCTTGGTTCGATCCCCGGACGGGACACGTTTTCTGGGTGAGGTCTTTTCGGGGTTTTTTTCCTCACCTTTAAGACAAATTTCAGGAAACGTTAAGGCTCAAACGGTCCCCGAACATCATCTGGCCATCATCATCATCATCATCATCATCATCATTCGCCTAAGATCAAGTTTAAGAATAATGCCTCTCCTGGCGCATCATTGTCATTATCTGTCATATCAAGGTGGCAGCGTAATACCGCCTTCCAGGCGCCCTAACCTCAGAAGTGGGTTACAATGTGTCAATGCCAGGAGAGAATACCAGAAATGTCGAAATGACAAACTAGTGGCACTGAATAAAAAAATAATATTATTGTGAAAATGTTTAATATTCTCAGTTATTGAGAGACACGGTTAGGAAACTGCCATTGTTTAAATGTAGTGTTCATTGATTTATTTATCGTAAGTAAGGTCACGAGAGATTTCCAAATCATCGACAATTTATCTAGAGGATTTGGAAATCAAGAGTGGCATTTGGTAGAACTATTTAACGAATACAATTAAGTTGTTTACTCAAAAATCATTATTTAAATATAGTTACCGGTATTTTAATATATATATATATATATATATATAATGTAAACGGCGATGTTTGAAAACAAATCAGAAATATGTGGAAATCAAGAGTGGCATTTGGTAGAATTATTTAACGAATACAATTAAGTTGTTTACTCAAAAATCATTATTTAAATATAGTTACCGGTATTTTAATATATATATATATATATATATATATAATGTAAACGGCGATGTTTGAAAACAAATCAGAAATGTGTGGTTATGTTTATTCACCGCAACTTGATCATATTATTTATTGCTGAATAGGATCGCAAATATTATAAGAATGCACCCTAGTGGAGAAATAATGAAATACATCAAACTGCATACTATAACCAACATCATCAGCATAAACTAACAGCTTATTAATACCATTGAGTTGTAAGCCTTCCTCATTCTCTAAAGATTTAATGGCATGCTCTAGTACAAAATTAAATAGTAGAGGAGATAGTGCATCTCCTTGCTTCAACCCATTCTGGATTTCAAAAGTATCCGTAAACTGTTTGCCTACACGCACCCTACTCTTTGTGTCATTTAGACACATTCGTATAAGTCTAACTTTTTAGAAATTCCGAACTCCAGCATGATACTATATAACTTCTCCCTCTTAATAGATAATAAAAATATTAATTATTATGTTAATTTAGAAATAAGATATCTAATAATGTAACAATTATTATGTTTTTTTATTATTTGGTATTGCACATATTGACATTTTTCATGCATATTTTAAGCATTTTTCATGCATATTTGCATGCATATTTCGAGCTTGTTATGTCGCAAATAAACCTGTTTCTAGTCATTAACAATGTGTTTGTGAGTCCAGCAGTCGGCTTGTGAGCCAAATGGCATGTTGCGCCATGCAGTTTAATTGTTCCTGTCAAAAAATCTTCATTTCACTTCTCCATACTCGTATCATTCATTTCGTTTCGTTTAATTTCTTCTACTCATGTGATTGTGGCACGGATCTGCTCAGCCGGCATCCTCGTACCATAACAAAGACCTTCAATAATAGGAGCTTCATCTCATCTCATCACCCGACCTGACATTATGCCAAACATGAAAAAATGATTTGCTTTACAACAGTTACAAAGTTTCTACTATTTTCCAACCAACAAAACTGATTTTTTTAAGAAACATCTGCCACATGTCACTACTCCCCTAGCTGGTCTTGTTACATTATTTCTCTAACCATTTCCTGATTTAATATTGAAGGGACTGGACGACTTGAATGCACGTGTGCCATATTCATTTGATCCTATTGCTGTTTGCGCTAATAAAATTATTATAGATCCTGAGTTTGTTCTAATTACAGACTTCCAGAGTTACGATAACTTCCTTTGCGAAATATCTCTCATGAAGTGGGGACTAATAATAGACCTTTCCTTAGACTTGTTGGTTTAAATTACATGAAAAAGATTGTATTACATTGCAACAACTGTAGATGTTTCAACCGAAATTCTTATTATATATTAAACTATATGTTATTTTTATATTAACGCATCTACCGTTATATTATTAATTTCATTATGAAATTATTTAAATTATAAATATTTAAATAAAAAACTATTAAGATAGAGTCCTATATCTTATGTATGATATGAAGAAAAAAAAAAGAATGCTTGAGTCGGGATTTGAACCCGAGTCTCTAAACTCTGTACATTTAGCGCTTTTCAAATCCCAACTCAAGCATTCATTTTTCTTTTCATATCATATTTGTCATCATTGCCAAATGTCAAAAATATACTTATAACATATATATATATATATATAACTCCATGGCGCGACAAGCATAGAAAGTCCTTCGCCTACTATCCGGCTGCTTGCCTCACATCCACGTGTGTAAATCGCAGAGGTAGAGGATCGTCCAGCCAGTATAGGGGTGACATCAACATGTCGAGTCCCCCCGGCCGTTGTAGCTGTTTTTTTTTTCTTCTTCAATCTGGAGGCGCTACTTATAGTAGCTATCCACATGCCCCACGATGCTGGGTGCGCACCGGTACCATACTGGTCAAAATTCCTTGAGAAAATTTCTTTCTTCGTGGAGACCTTAACCAGCACAAGTCTCTTAGCTCTACACCAACGCATCTTGCCTTAACCACTCTGCTACTGTTTATATATATATATATATATATATATATATTAAGCTTGCATTGCTCAATGTTAAAAATTGTATTATAACATCGAAAAACCATCACTGCTATAAAGTAAAAATATTCTCTTTAATTTGCTTACTTGTTATAGGAGCTACTAGGTGGCAGTGGAGACCGAGTTCCCGATACATCTCGTAATAGTAGAAAATATATCTTAATATATAAAAAATTCGTGTCACGTTGTTTGTCCTCGATGGAATGCTAAACTACTGAACTGATTTTAATAAAATTTTGCACACTGTGTGCAGTTTGATCCAAGTTGAGACCTAGGGTAGTTTATAACAAAATTTATAGTCGCATTATTTTTTATTGCAAATTATTCGTTTATTATTAACAAAGAGTTATAATTATCTGTGAGTTCCATACGATTCTAACAGATGGCGGTGTAAGGTAATTTGGTAAGGTAATTGGTTTATTATTTAACAAAGAGAGATCCAGATGGCTGTGCTTTTTGTTGCAACCGCGAATTTCAATTGAATTACAAATATTTTTTTTATAATTTAAGTGTGTTCAGTGTTTATTTTCAATATTATTAATTTCGTGTGTATTAGTTGTAAGTAATCTGGCTGAAAGACAGCAACTTAATTTAAATTTTTAACGTATGCCTTAGCCACACCAACGCGTGGCCGGGACTTCTAGTAATATATACTCGTATATAACAAAAAAATTCAGAGGTTCGGGTTCATATCCCGTCCAGGCATTTATTTTTCTTATCATGTCATATATATATATTTTAATTACAATATTACCAATTATTATCATTATAAATTACATGGAATATGAAATATCGATCACATGAGACTATATAAAGTAGAAAAAGAAGCAGGTATAAGGCGAGATTTAATTTTGGAAAATGATTTGAGGCCAATTATACACAGTTCAGAATAGAAATGCTTAGTACTTTATAATGCAAATGATGAAAAAGAGGATAATGAGGTAAATCATAGAATAAAATTGGGAAGATTAACCATAAGCTAATTTAATCATCATAATTCTTTGACCTCGGTGAATAAACTGATAAGCCTGGAAAACTAAATTTTACAAGAGAGCAAAAAAAAAAAAAAAAAAAGTTTCTAAATCAGAAATTTGTTAAACCTAAATTCAAGTTACCTAATATTAAACAGTTTCTTAATCTCTTTCACGTCTACATTCTCTAATTAAAGAAAACAATTAATTTAGCCATTAGACTTATCCTGTTATTCACGCAGCAAAATTTGTGCACATTCACTTATAAGTGAAAATGTTTTTTGATATACGAACATGAAGACCACTGTTTCATTAAAGTTGATAACATTCATTATTACTGCAATGTAAATATTAATCAGAACAATTAGCTATCCAGATATTTGAAATGAAGAATCTGTTAGAAATGAGTTTTTTTTTTAAATAAGTTAAACGTACATTTTTTCAGGAAACATTTTAACACTTTAAGGATATAAGATTTCCATATCAGGATCAATTTCATGTAAATCTGGATGTTTACAAGTAATATTATTTGCCACATGCGAATTCCTATAGAAATCGTGAAAAACTGTACAAATTAGTGGTAAAACTCTAATCAAATCCATTTTCTTTTAGGCACTTATTGGTATTGAATCTATACTTTTAACTCATTCGCATCAGGTTTAAATGCTCAATGCATTTTCCCAGAACCCGGATGTAAATTACCGTAAATTATATTGTCTGTTTTCAGACATTCAAAACAAACAAAAGATGACGTTACTTGATATCACAATAAGGGTGAAGGCAAAAAGACATTCCTCTACTATTCATTAATGTTAACAGACGATTACCCTGCCAAGGGATGTACAAAATATTGCAAAATATATAACAGCGAGTGTACCTCGTCTTCCGAGTTGAAGGCCATTTAACTGCCGGCGAGTCTACCTCGTTTTTTGTGGGGAATGGGTTAATATTATTTTTTTATGTTCACAGAGTTGAGGTTACAATTATTTTAATTATGAAACTTTTTATACCTTTTTTATACCGTCATCCTCAACTACAATAATTCATGTCACTACCTTCGTTACATCAGAGTCCTGAAGATGAAGCCAAGACTTTGAAAAAATAGAAATGTAATGATGTAACGAAGATTGTGACATGAATTATAGCTGAGGACGACGGAGTAAAAAAAAGGTGAAAAAGTTTTATAATTAAAATTATTGGTATTGTTCCTTCATGTATTGCATGAATAATTAGCTTTCACTTTTTTCTTACTCATCGATTAAGATTAGTTCATTAGATTTTTCAGATTCATCAAGGGTAGTTTTATAGAAAACACATCCTCATTTCTAAGTGTTTTGCAGCCATTGTACGCCTCTCCACAAAAACTTTCTTCTCGTTCACTTTCTTCACAATGATAGGTCCATTTACGTTTATCAATTCTGAAAAATCTAAGAAGTCCTCTGTCTTCATTATAACGACTTTGAAGAGGATTTTCTTCTTACATGTTCTAATGAGCTGAGCCCAATAATTTGGATGATTGATTTTCATACGCGTTTTCTTCTTTGCCCTTTCTATCATAGAGTGGTCCCCATCTCACTCTATGTGTGTATACCCACTGACAAGAAATTTATTATTAATGCAAGTTATGATCTTTGTAGAAGATTTCCGGGCTGTTGGCCGTGGTCTTAGGCTTGTAGTTCCCCGACGTTTCGCCAGAGACTGCGTCCGGCATCCTCAAGGGTTGTCTTGAAACTGGCAATTTTGTCGACTACCTGCCCTATTTATACATTTATCCGCAACGTAAATAGGGCAGGTAGTCGACAAAATTGCCAGTTTCAAGACAACCCTTGAGGATGCCGAACGCAGTATCTATTTAAATAGGGCAGAGAGTCGACAAAATTGTCAGTCTCAAGACAATCCTTGAGGATGCCGAACACAGTCTCTATTTAAATAGGGCAGAGAGTCGACAAAATTGCCAGTCTCAAGACAACCCTTGAGGATGCCGGACGCAGTATCTATTTAAATAGGGCAGAGAGTCGACAAAATTGCCAGTCTCAAGACAACCCTTGAGGATGCCGGA
This sequence comes from Diploptera punctata, assembly GCA_030220185.1. Lineage (NCBI taxonomy): Eukaryota > Metazoa > Arthropoda > Insecta > Blattodea > Blaberidae > Diploptera > Diploptera punctata. The sequence continues at coordinate 1,325,465 of JASPKZ010007270.1, forward strand.
CGCAGTATCTATTTAAATAGGGCAGGTAGTCGACAAAATTGCCAGTCTCAAGACAACCCTTGAGGATGCCGAACGCAGTATCTATTTAAATAGGGCAGAGAGTCGACAAAATTGTCAGTCTCAAGACAATCCTTGAGGATGCCGAACGCAGTCTCTATTTAAATAGGGCAGAGAGTCGACAAAATTGCCAGTCTCAAGACAACCCTTGAGGATGCCGGACGCAGTATCTATTTAAATAGGGCAGAGAGTCGACAAAATTGCCAGTCTCAAGACAACCCTTGAGGATGCCGGACGCAGTATCTATTTAAATAGGGCAGGTAGTCGACAAATTGCCAGTCTCAAGACAACCCTTGAGGATGCCGAACGCAGTATCTATTTAAATAGGGCAGAGAGTCGACAAAATTGCCAGTCTCAAGACAATCCTTGAGGATGCCGAACGCAGTCTCTATTTAAATAGGGCAGAGAGTCGACAAAATTGCCAGTCTCAAGACAACCCTTGAGGATGCCGGACGCAGTATCTATTTAAATAGGGCAGAGAGTCGACAAAATTGCCAGTCTCAAGACAACCCTTGAGGATGCCGGACGCAGTATCTATTTAAATAGGGCAGGTAGTCGACAAAATTGCCAGTCTCAAGACAATCCTTGAGGATGCCGAACGCAGTATCTATTTAAATAGGGCAGAGAGTCGACAAAATTGCCAGTCTCAAGACAACCCTTGAGGATGCCGGACGCAGTATCTATTTAAATAGGGCAGGTAGTCGACAAAATTGCCAGTCTCAAGACAATCCTTGAGGATGCCGAACGCAGTCTCTGGCGAAACGTCGGGGAACTACAAGCCACAAGACCACGGCAAACAGCCCGGAAATCTTCTACAAGATCATCATAATAAATCCGGCCGTGAAAGCCTAAGTCAGTATAATACAAGTTATGTTTATTTTGTGGCCAGGAACACAGCTGGTACATAGCTGTTTTTATTTTAGCCCCCACAAGTGTCAGAGTAGTAAGTGACTTCAAGCACATTTGTGAGTAAACTACCAATATGTTTGTAGAGTCATGATGCTATTTCATTACCATCACGGCCTGAAATGGATTCATCCTATACATAATAAGTTTCTTGATTTGTTTCAAGTCCATGAACAGTTAGATTGTAAGTCCAAGCTGTCGTTTGTAGGAACTAACTGATGTGGTCAAATATGATTTTGTCAAACACAGTTCTAAGTCAAACGCGAAGGCTTTTTTGATATGTCTCTTTTTGCTCTCTCCTTATCTACCTTTTTTAGGACTGATGTGCCATTTATGCAGCTGTATGGTGAAATTTTTGTTCATCTGTTAATTTTTGCTTGCCATCTTTTGCAACCACGATAGCTTTCTTAAATATGTCACATTTTTTGCATGTATCGACTTTTGGCTTTTTTGAATGAAAGACCAAGATCATTAAAACACTTAAAATATATAGTTTAAGAAACAGGCTTATTTGTACATCCTTTGTAAAGTTTGTACATTTTGTAAATTGTTAATTCATTGCACAAATATGTTCTGGATGATTGCTGCCTACAGTAACGGCTTTTGAAGGCTGGAAATGATTGAATATGCTGCTTTACAAATTAGATTGTTTCAGGAGGAATCTTATTTTTAGGAGACTCCCTTCCTCGACAGTCAGATCAAATGATGGCTGAAGAAACACTAGACTTTTGATGAACAAGATTCCTAAATTCCAGTATTTATCAAAGATCTATCTATCTATCTTCGGGTTTTTACAGCTACTGCCGTCTTCCCGTGCCAAACCTCCAAAGCCTACGGTCTTGGGCATCTTCGATGCTTAGCCCTCTAGCTTTCATTACTGTCTTCATGTTTTCCTTCCATGTTAACCTTGGTCTTCCTCTTTTCTTCTTTCTGTCAGGATGCCATTCATATAGTTGCTTCGGCCATCGCTCGTCTTCCATTCTTAAAACATATCCTAACCACTTTAATTCCTTTTCCTCAATTCTTTCAATTATGCTTTCTTCTGCTTCCATTTTGTTTCTAATTTCCTTATTTGTGACACGTTCTAATTTAGACTTTCTGGCACTTCTTCGTAAATAATCCATTTCTAGAGCTATTAGTCTATTCTTGTAGTACTTATTGATTGTCCATACCTCACTTCCGTACATTGCAACAGATTCCACCAATGTTTTACCAATATATTTTTTTGTGTCTTTCCAAATATGCTTATCCCACCATATGGAATTTAATGATGATATTATTTTGCTACTCAATTCAATTCTATGTTTTATGTTCTCTTTGCCTATACCTTCGATGTTATCCATAATCATTCCCAAATATTTAGTTTGTTTCACTTGCTTTATTTGGATTCCATCTTCCAATACTAAGTTTTCTCTTTCATTGCTATTTATTGCCAGATATTCTGTTTTTTGTAAATTTACTGTGAGACCCCATGATTCATATGTTCTTTTCAACCTTTTTATCATGAATTCCATATCAAAATTGTCTTGCGCTAAAACCAGTTGATCATCGGCAAATTGTAATGTCAGCAAAAATCTATTGCCTATTGGGATCCCCATACCTTTGCAGCTTTGTTTCCATTTCGTTAATATAAATTCTACATAAATATTAAATAAAATTGGTGATAGACTGCACCCTTGTTTCAATCCCTTTGAGGTGTTTATAGGATTAGACATTATATTTCCCATTTTAACATAAGCGGAGTTATCTTTATAGGTTTGTTTAATAATTTCTATTAGGTTTCTGTCAATATTGTATTTCTCCAATACTTCCCATAATTTGTTCCTCGGAATTGAGTCATAAGCTTTCTCTAAATCTATCATTGTCAAATGGGTTTCTTCTCCAACTGCAGTCCGTTTTTCAATTAACTGTTGTATTGCAAATATATTGTCAACACATGACCTTCCTGGTCTGAATCCATTTTGATCTTCTCCTAATTTGTCTTTAACATCTTTTTGTAACTTTGTTTTTAATAACTTCGTAAATATTCTATATAATGTGTTATTTATACTTAGTCCTCTGTAGTTTTTTGCGTCTCTTCTATCGCCCTTCTTGTATATTGGTACTATGTAGCTTATTTTCCATTCATCAGGAATCTTCTGTATTGCAATGCACTTATTATACAAGTCCCTCAATCTACCTATTAAATTTTTTGGGCCATATTTAATTAACTCATTTGGTATGTTTCCCGGCCCTGGTGCCTTTTTATTCTTTAGGGTTTGAATTTCTAATTCTATATCTATTGTATCAAATTCCAGGGCGTTCATTTCTATGGATGGATTTTCTGTTGTTTCCATAAACTCATTTCTAGTTTCTGACAGTAAAGCTTTGTAATGTTTTTCTGCGTCTGATTTTGCTAACAAATTTATCTTGCTGGGTCCTTGGTTGGTTTTCAGTGTTTTTAGAAATCTCCATACTTCTGATGATTGTGATCCTCCTATATAACTTTCTATTTCTTGGCATTTGCTTTTCCATAATTTGTTTTTTTCTTCTATCACTTTCCTTTTAACTTTGGCGTTTGTTCTCTTGTATTCTATCCAATTTTCTGTTGTTTTATTTGCCAACCATTCTAAGTAGCATTTTTTCTTCTTTTTGGTTAATTCTTCAATATCATCATTCCACCAATCTTGGGTATTTTGTTTTTTATTTATTGTGCCTAATGCTTCTTTTGCTGCCGAATGTATTATTTCCTTTAATTGATTATATTCTTCTTCTATGTCTTCCTTGTAATCCAAATTCTCAATTTTAATCCTCAGTCTTTCTTTATATAAGTTTTTGATACTATCCTGATTAAATAAATACAGTTTAAATTTTTCTTCCTGCTTCGGTTGCATTGTTGATTCCCTTGCTTCATCATGCACTTTTTTCCCTGTAGGGAATTTGGGGATGATCTGTGCTGTGAGTAGATAGTGGTCAGAACCACAATTTGCTCCTCTTTTAACCCTTGAGTCCTTAATAAATAAGGAAGTATTTTGCTTTACAATTATGTAGTCTATTATTGATTTCTGATTGAGACTAGGTCGTTCCCAAGTAAATTTATGAATATCCTTATGGTCGAAAAATGTGTTTACTATCTTTAATTTATGTTGTTTGCACATCTCTATGATTCTATTTCCATTATCGTTGACTTCTTGTTCCCCATATTTTCCTACTGCTTCATCATTGTTTCTTCTACCCACTTTCCCATTTAAATCTCCCATTAGTATTAATTCTTCATTACTTCGTATTTTCTCTATTTGTTCCACTAATACTGAATAGTACTTTTCTTTCTGACTCTGTGCAGCATCATCTGTTGGTGCGTAGACTGCTAAGAACACCATTGTTCTTCCCATAAGCTTCATTTTAATCTTTAGGCATCTTTCATTAATATGTTCATATTCTGTTATGTTTTTACTGTATTTCTTTTTTACAAACATTGATACTCCTGCTTTAGCTCTTTTTGATTTATTTACACCTGACCAAAAATGTATGTAGTTTCCTAAATATGAATTTCCCGATCCTTTCTTTTTTGTTTCCGTCACTGCTGCAATATCTATATTGTTCTGGAATAATTCTCCTGCTACTTCATTAATTTTGTTTCTAATTCCTCGTACATTCCACGTGCCTATATTCAATGTCCGTTTTCGTTGCTTTTGTCTTTCATACTTTTTTCTGTCCGGCTTTGATTGATTTGGTCTTTTAGCATTTTGTTTTTTTTTTCTAATGTGTGGGGAGCTGGCCCACAGCATAAACCCCCAACCTGGAGGACCAGGAAAATTTCTGTCTGGGTTTTCCTCCCATAGCCTTTGAAGATCCCTCTTCACCGCAAGGCAGCGTTTCTCTATTTCCCTTAGAGATAGGGTTGCCTCTTCCGCCAGATCCGCCGTGATGAAGGACTCCTTCTGCGCCGACTCTGCCGTTGAGGTCTTCACCGTAACCCTGGCTAGGGGCCCTTACAGAGTACTATCAGTCGGAGCCAACTGAACCCTGGTTTTTTACCGAGGTTGTTACTCCTCCCCCTCCTCCTTTCTCATCCGGGCTTGGGACCGGCCATGGCGGAGTTATTTATCAAAGATGATTTGGCAATTTCTATGTTTATAGTGTGTTTTAGTTTATTTAATGCAGTTGTTTCTCAATAGTAACAGCAAGTGCAGCAATATATCATATTACTCTATACTGTGCAATCTCAAGAGTATTAAAACTGATATTTGAGTTATCCTATATTGATATCTGTTTTGATAGTGTGAATAAGCAGAAAATACAAGTTATCTTAATCATTCGAAACAAATGTCTGAAGTGCAAAATAAATAGCTAGACTTGTTCCACGTATTGTGAAATTTTCATGATGTTCGTTTATGCACATGGCCACAGCTTCGAAACGGGAAGAAATTTGAGTTATTCGGTTTTTCATAGATGTAGAGAAAGAAAAGGAGAATTCAGTTGTAAGATATCTTATGTTTCACCAAAAGTCTACTTATCAACTTATTCACGAGGTCAAAGAATTATCATTATAGTTGGAATAACAACCATCTATGGACCAGAGTCATCTTCTGAAGTTTCCATCAAGCTTCTCTATATAATGTTCGCCAATTTATTTTATCCAAAGCTTATACATACTTTATTATGCATATTCTCATCCAAGTTAAGATCTGTATCTTTCCACAGATGCAACAAATATTTTACACAAAGGTAATTTTTCATTGGGTTTTTCACACATCTTGCCCATTTCAGTATATGTAATTTGATATATGTGACAGTAGCGAAGCGCCCACTGTTACTGGTGGTAACTGTTTGAAAATGCAGTTATATAGGCCTATATTTTTAATACTTACTTACTTACTCACTGGCACTATCGAACCCGTAGGTTCATGGCCGCAGGGACGTAAGCTTTCCATACATCCCTATCCTGAGTTAATGCTTTCCAATCATTCCCTGTATAATCTACTTCCCTCAAATCATAGTTAATGTCATTCTCCCACCTCATTCTTGGTCTACCAACTGGGCGTTTTCCCTTTGGCTTTCCTACAAGAAGCTTCCATGCTAGTCTTTCATTCCCCATACATGCAACATGTCCCGCCCATCGCAGTCTACGAGACTTAACTGTTCTTATTATATCTGGCTTCCTATAAAGACAATGTAGTTCATTGTTTTGTGGTCTTCTCCATTCACCTGTCTGTTCATCTCTGTTTGGTCCAAAAATTTTCCTAAGTACTTTATTCTCAAATACTTGCAATCTCCTTTCCTTCCTTAAAGTAAGTGTCCATTTTTCGCACCCATATAATATAACTGGTAGAATAATAGTTTTATATATTTCCAGTTTAACGTTTTTCGAAAGGAGTTGGGACGTCAAGAGTCTCTGCAATGCATAATAGCACGCATTTCACAAATTGAGCCTATGTTTAATTTCTTTGTGCACCTTATTCCTATTTGTGATTATTATTTTTAATACAAATATTTTTGCTTCTTCGTCACAATTTTTCCGAGAACTCTATATAAATAGTAAAATTGTTACCGTCATAATTGTGTATGAGAATGTTTCCAATCTCGCGTGGTGAACACGTGCAGATTTCCTCTAAACAGCTGGGCGATGGTACATTCCATTCCCTCGTCTTCTTTCCCGGACAAGTGTGTTTTATTCTCTCACGGTCTTATCATAATGTATATAAATATCCTTTTGACAGCTGGGCGCCTCTCCTCCTGTCTCGGACAAATGTGTTGAATTCTCTCAAAATATTATTAATAAGGGGCTGGATTTCTATGACCTAAAAACTGGAAAATATGCATGCATTTATGACCTAAAAATTTTAAATATGACATAAAAAGACACAAATATGACCTTATAATTGAATTAATGTTTTGCCCATACTATATTAATTGTTCATTCATGTACATTTTCAATTGTATCATAAGAAAAAGGGAATCATCTTCTATTGTCCAGTGCAAACGTTTGCTACCTGTTAACAGAAACCTTCGAAACAAGTGAACTGTGAAACTGACGATTTTTTGTACAGACACAATGTTGGTTATTTCCAATCCCCTGACGACCAGGCTATTAAAAAAACCAAAATATGACCAAAATATGACTTTATCATAGAAATAAGCAGACGTATAACCAAAGATCTGAAAAAGTGAGAAATATGACTTTTAAGACCCAATAAAAACCACTTAATCTTAATAATAAGGCATATATAAATTGTTTTACTTATTTGAAGCTTAGGATATAGGCTTTGGTAAAAATATGACATGTCATAGGAATCCGCCCCTTAGTTATTAATGTATAAAATATCCTTCAAATAGCTGGGCGACGGTACACTCTCTCCCCTTATTTCATATCTCGCACAAGTTTGCTGCATTGTCACATGATGTTACCATTAATCAGAATGGTAACGTAAGTTGTTAGTGTTTCTTTCGTTGTTTCTGTTGTTCTCAAAATACTACTCTTATAATTTGTGTTAATTATTGTATGTCCTTTATCACCTACTCTTTTCAACATCTACCTGGAAGACCTAATGAATATCTGCTTCAGGAATACGGGAGGTGTAAACATGGGAGGAAGAAGAATTAAGTGCATAACATTTGCTGATGATATGGCTTTGCTAGCAGAAGATGTAAGGAGACTGAGGAACATGCTGATGGATCTGAATGACAAGTGAGAGCGAGGATAATAATAATAATAATAATAATAATAATAATAATAATAATCCATCCATAGTAATTCTGCCCGAAGGCAGGTCCTTCACTGCAATCATAGCATTTTCATGCTATGCTTGCAGCTTTACAAGGGAATTGTGTAGATGTGGTAGCTTCCCGTTGCTTTCCACACCGGTGAAGGTTGATGATAATAATGATAATGATAATGGTAAGGATGATAATGATAAGGATGATGGCCATATGATTTCGGGGAACGTTTGGGCCTTAAAGTTTTTCTGACATTTGTCTTACAGGTGAGGAAAAACCCCGATAAAAACCTCACCCAGAAAAACTGCCCCGACCAAGGATCGAACCCGGGCCCGCTGCGTGACAAGGCAGCACGCTACCTCGAGACCACAGCGGTGGACAATAATAATAATAATAATAATAATAATAATAATAATAATAATTAATAGCTTTATTTTACCTGGCAGAGTTAAGGCCTTAAGGCCTTGTCTACCACTCAACCAGGTTTAAAAAAAATACAAAAAAAAGTCTTAAATCTAAATTACAATATAGGCCTATATAAAAACGATTACAAGTTATGAATACAATACAATTAATATTTATAATGTATTTTGATTTACTCTCAATTTAACGAATTAAATATATAATATGTACAAGATATATAAAAAACGAGGAAAAGATTAATGACATAGTATAAAATTAAATAAATAGAGAAAAATTAATTATTAGACAACAGGTAACTGTATAAGCGTGACTTAAAGGTACCAAGTGTGCGGCAACCCCTGATATCTTCAGGAAGGAGATTCCAGGAGCGGGCAGAGGCTACTGTGAAGGAAGTAGAATAGGAGGAAGTGCTATGAAGAGGAATTGTTAGCAGACTGCTATCTTGTGACTTAGTGTCAATATTGTGATAAGAGGATAACTTCTCAAATCTGGACACCAGGTAAGTAGGGATGCAGGAATTCAGAAGCTTGAAAAGTAGATGGGATGAAGATAAATATAAATAAGGCGAAGGCCATGATTGTAGGAAGAAAACCAAGGAAGATAAACATGAAGATTAAAGATGAGGCCACTGAGCAAGTGGAGAGCTTTAAATACTTGGGTTGTACTATCAGTAGTAACATGAACTGCGGTCAAGAACTAAAGCAGAGGATACTAATGGCAAAAGTAGCTTTTAACAAGAGGAGAAGCATTTTATGCGGACCTTTGGGAAAAGAATTACGGAAGAGGCTAGTGAAGTGCTTTGTGTGGAGTGTAGCATTGTATAATGCAGAGACTTGGACATTACGACAGAATGAGGAAAAGCGACTGAAATCTTTTGAGATGTGGATATGGAGAAGGATGGAACGTATAAATTGGGCAGACAAAATAACAAATGAAGATGTGCTTGAGAGAGTGGATGAAGGAAGAATAATGCTGGAACTCATAAAAAGAGGAAAATAAATTGGATTGGCCACTGGCTAAGAAAAAGCTGCCTGCTGGTGGATTCCCTAGAAGGAATGGTCAACGGAAAGAAAATTAGAGACAGAAAGAGACATCAGATGATAGACATTATTAAAATAAATGGTTTGTATGCGAATACAAAAAAGGAAAGCTGAGTTAAGGAAAGAGTGGAGAATGCTGAGTTTGCAGTGAAATACCTGGTCTTGGGCAGAACACAATGTATATGTATGACCACAAGAGTAATTATCTTTAAAGAAAAATATATGTTGTCTATAAGCGGGAATGGAACCCCGGACCTTTCGAACTATATTTTTCTTGCATTCATAGAATCAATGGAGACGAAATAACGCACATTTCGACACGCCCAAACAATGCAAGTGTCGAATGACCAGTTGGTGGAGTATTATTTCTTTTACAACTCTCTAGCCAATAATAAGAAAGTACGGCAATAAAATTACCAAGCACTTGGAACGCCGGAATGTCGGTCTGGAAAAAATGCTTTACCAGAGAACAAAGCAAACATGGGTTTGCTTCAGTTACACACCCACGCGACGTCTCCATTTCCTTCCCAACAATTAATATCAATTCATTTTTGATATTTATGTTATTTGCGCAAGAAAACGTTACTTATAAAATACTGAAACAAAAATCCATTACTCTAATGCCAGGGAAGAATGTTTCGTATGTGCCCAGTAAGACTGTTTTATATGATAGGATGAGACTAACAAACATGTCATATTTAATGAGGTGATTTGCGGATAGCGTTCTTAGAGGCGGAAAAATTGGACGAAAGCAAAACTACATTGGGAAAAAGGCCACTACTTGTCGACCATGAATTTTAAGTTCTACAGAATCGCAGTGCGCATGCGCGAGTTCCTCTAACGGTTAATGTAGCTTCTGTTAGATGGCTCTCAAATCAGAGTCACCAAATTTCGGAATAAATTCCCAAACGTTTATGAAAAATGGACGTAAACCAACTTCCCATTTCCTATCCTAACAAAACAATTGCATGCATTTTATATTTATTAAACTATAAACTAATTTTATGTACACTAGCTTGTCCCAACGGAACCTAGCAAAATTAAGTAAATATATTGACTTAGGCATTCACGGCCGGAGTTATTATGATGTTCTTGCAGAAGATTTCCGGGCTGTTTGCCGTGGTCTTGTGGCTTCTAGTTCCCCAACGTTTCGCCAGAGACTGCGTCCGGCATCCTCAAGGGTTGTCTTGAGACTGGCAATTTTATAAAATAGACACCATATTATACGCGGATAAATGTATAATAGGGCAGGTAGTCGACAAAATTGCCCGTCTCAAGACAACCCTTGAGGATGCCTGACGCAGTCTCTGGCGAAACGTCGGGGAACTACAAGCCTCAAGACCACGGCCAACAACCCGGAAATCTTCTACCAGATCATCATAAAATTAAGTTATTTTCTTGAAATATGGTTTGGAATTAATTGCGAATGTTGGTAACATCGATTTGAGAGTCATCTAGCGGATTTTACATTAAGCATTTGCGCGTCTGTAGAACTCGATTCACAATATTCTCGTAATTCTATAAATATTTAAAAATCTTAAGAAATGTTTATAAAATGGTTCCAAAATTTTAAAGATATTATGAAACTTTATTATAAATGGTAAAAGTGTGTAGTGCAACAGTGTCATAAGAATGTTGTATGGAAAATCGTGACGACAAATAGTAGACCACAGAACTACATTGCAATGAGGTACATGGTCATTATGCAAAAAACCAATTGAAATAAGAACAGTTAAGTCTCATAGACTGCGATAGCAAGACACGTGGCACGAATTGGAAATAAAAAAGGACATGGAATCTTCTTGTAAGAAAACCGAAGGGAAAAGCTTCCAGTAGTTAGGTCTATATATGGAAGAATAACATTAACAATGATTTCAGGGATGTATATCATGCAGGGGATAATTGGAATATAATATCTCAGGATAGGGATGTATGGAGAGGTTATTTCCGCAAAGTCATAAACCTCTGGGTTTGATAGTGCCTGTTATAGTCTGTCCAGCCTAAGACACACACTTGAGTAAAACAAATGGATGGAAAATCCATGAAGCACATGATTGCCGGACATTGGCAACTTTTAAAAGAAATCTAAGTTTATATTTGCTCTAACCTCGAGTTCGTCTTTACCCAGTGTAAGATATATATATATATATTAATTGGTGTTTCTCGTATAATTTATCATATTATACTATTATTATTATCATTATTATTATTATCATTATTATATCATTATTATTATTGTTATTATTATTATTATTATTATTATTATTATTATCGTAAGTATTATTATTGTTATTATCGTATAAAATGTTGTTTGTACATGAAATTTACATTACTACATTTAATGTATCTTTAACTGTTTATAATTAGTATAGTGTATATCTGTATTTGTCAAATATTTATTTGTATTTGTGCTGGTTGAGTGGAAGAGAAGGTCCTACGGCCTTAACTCTGCCAGAATAAATAAAACATTATTATTATTATATTTATTATTATTATTATTATTATTATTATTATTATTATTATTATTATTAATATTATTATTATTATTGGTGCAGTTATTGCGATTCGTGCATGGCCAAAATACTGTATAGCGGAAGCGGCAAAATAGATCATGTATTCGATTATACTGTATAATTATGTATTTGAAATTATTTATGTTAACTATAGTTGATCAGAATACAGTATGCACCTACATGTTTCTTCGAAGGTCGGAGAATAACTAAAAATTCGCATTTGTTTGAAACTGATAGATTCTTGAGAGTAAGTTGTGTGCCTGTTACAAAATGGCGACTGTCTATCTCAGGAGAGAGCCTTACTTAAGGAAGTAGCGTCCCTGCTCACGCGAGCTCTAGGTGCTTTTGGTCCGAAAGGTAGTAGGCTAGTAAGGGTCCCAGTCACAGGATTATGTTAGTCTGGACTCTGAAGCCGTGGATAAGACAACCAGTCCGTGAGGAGAAGACTCCAAAATCAAACTACTGGTCCTTCAGGTTAAATGTTGCTTCGGAGAGTTGGTACTTCACCGATGTAAAGAAAATCTTCTTATTCTTTTAATTAGACTCATGGTCTGTTTATCATCATACAGAATATGATTAATTGAAATTACATTTTTTTTTTTTTTTTTTTCAGTCTGCGGACTTATATTTTACATCTTGGATATAAATATCGAACTGTTCTAATTACACTGAGCAACAAAAAATATTTTTTTCTCAGAAAGAAAAATATGTGATTCTGATAGTATTTTTTCTCCTGAATTCAAATATGATATCGAGTAGTCTCCATCACGCAAGATTTCCGAGAGACAGGAATTTATAATTTCAAATATTTCAATATTTTCTACATTCGTAACTACACAATATTCGAACATTCGGACTCGCCTAGAAAGTAATAAATTACGATTTTCTGCTATATTTCGCCTGTGGAGCATCCCTCTTGATGGTCCAACAATAATCGGCCAGCATATTAGGATTCCATGTGCCTTGACATCTCTTTTCCACAGCTGAAAAACATTTGAGTTAGCTCATTTGGTTTTATTTTACAATGGACAAATGGACGAAAAAAACTTTTATTAAAAAAGAATTATTTAAATCCATTAATTGCAATTGAAATAAAAAACTATGGATGATGGAGAAATTCCGAATACATATTTGAAAACACGATAAAAAACTGTATTAAGTACAACTATTGGTACCCATGAGACAAAACTCATGTTGACCAGTGTTATCCTTTTATTATAGGAAAGAAACTGTTCATTAGATTCCACGTATCTGAAGATTTAAATAAATAATAGTTTTAAAAAACTAAAAGAACACGCTTTATTAGAAAACTAAAAAATGAAAAATAATTTTAATTTCCAATACGCTTGGTACAAAAATAAAGTGGTCAACAAACAAATCATCTCCAACACATATAGAATAAAATTAGAGTTATCATCAAAAAGAAAATAATTTTACCATCAAAAGCGTGGGGTGCTTTTTATGATTTTTACATCTTCTTCTTAGAGAGCTTACGTTTACCAATATCTGTTTATTATCAAATATATTAATTGAAATAGAGCACCCCACGGTTTTGATGGTAAAATTATTTTCTTTTTGATGATAACTCTAATTTTATTCTATATGTGTTGGAGATGATTTGTTTGTTGACCACTTTATTTTATACCAAGCGTATTGGAAATTAAAATTATTTTTCATTTTTTAGTTTTCTAATAAAGCGTGTTCCTTTAGTTTTTTAAAACTATTATTTATTTGATTTTATGATGATTCTGGCCAGGATTTACAAAAATATATATGTAATTATTGTATTGTCACGGGTTCTTTACAAGTATACAAAGTTTCAAGTCGATTCAATGTCTCTAAGTGGGTGAAAATCGTGTTCAAAGATTCCGTTACATAAGTACAAAGACACTTTTCTTGATTTTCTGATGATTCTGGCCAGGATTTTAGAAAATGAATATGAAATTATTGTATTGTCACGGGTCCTTAACAAGTAGCCTATACCAAGTTTCAAGTCTATCCTATGTTTCTAATTGGGTGAAAATCGTGTTCAAAGATTCCCTTACATAAATACAAAGACACTTTTTTTGATTTTCTGATGATTCTTGCCAGGATTTTAGAAAATAAATATGGAATTGTTGTATTGTCACGGGCCCTTTACAAGTGTACAACATTTCAAGTTGATCCAATTATTTTAAGTGGGTGAAAAACGCGTTGAAAGATTCAGTTACATAGATAGATAGATAGATAGATAGATAGATAGATAGATAGATAGATATAGATAGATAGATAGATAGATAGATAGATAGATAGATAGATAGATAGATAGATAGATAGATAGATAGATAGATAGATAGATAGATAGATAGATAGATAGATAGATAGATAGATAGATAGATAGATAGATAGATAGATAGATAGATAGATAGATAGATAGATAGATAGATAGATAGATAGATAGATAGATAGATAGATAGATAGATAGATAGATAGATAGATAGATAGATAGATAGATAGATAGATAGATAGATAGATAGATAGATAGATAGATAGGTAGATAGATAGATAGATAGATAGATAGATAGATACAGGTCAAGCTAATATAAAGCGTGTAAAAAGGACGTCGTTTATTCCCTACACTTTTTAAAATTTATGTTCAAGAAGCTTTTAAAATGTGGAGAGAGAAATGTAATGTGGGAATAATGATGTATGACAATATTATATACACATTACAAGTTGCAGATGATCATATTTTATTAGATGAAAATTGTGATGGCATTAAATGTATGACCACAAAATTAGTGAAAAAATATGAAAAGTGGGATTTAAAAATAAATGTAAATAAAACTCAATATATGGTGATTGATAATAGAGAAAATTTGGTATTAGAAGATTCCAAAGGGCCATTAATATTTGTAACAAATTTAAATATTTGGGAGTTGAAATAAATGAAGATGGAAACAACGATTTGGAAATAATAAAAATAATAGTTGAAGGTCCATCTGCAATAGTAATGTTGAATGGAATTTTGTAGGATAAACAGATGTTTAAAGAAACTAAAATTTATAAATCAATAGCAAGAAGTTTAATGACCTTTGGAGCAGAAACGTGGATTATAAATACCAAATTAAAGTCAAAATTTCAATCCACAGAAATGGATTGTTTAGAATCTGCTCTATATTAGACACAGTCAGAAACACAGGTTCAATTCCAGAAACAACCAGTGCAGCATCTGTGGAGATTGTTCTATCTATCCATAGTAATTCTGCCCGAAGGCAGGTCCTTCACTGCAATCATAGCATTTTCATGCTATGCTTGCAGCTTTACTAGGGAATTGTAGGTATGGTAGCTTCCCGTTGCTTTCCACACCGGTGAAGGATGATGGTGATCATGATAATGATAAGGATGATGATCATCATATGATTTTGGGGACCGTTTGAGCCTTAAAGTTTTCCTGACATTTGTCTTACAGGTGAGGAAAAATCCCAATAAAAACCTCACCCAGAAAAACTGCCCCGACCGGGGATCGAACCCGGGCCCACTGCGTGACAAGGCAGCACGCTACCTCGAGACCACAGCGGTGGACTGATTGTTCTATAACTTCTTATAATTCTTAATACAAATTTTTATTAACTTTTACATACATGAAGTAACAAGACAGTGGCAGGTAAACTTGAAACAAATCTTTAATATAAATAAGAAAACTTTGAATATTTTACTTTTTGCAGATGATCAAGCAATATGTGCAAACTCAGAAGGTAATATGCAGAGAGCATTATATAATTTGGGCATAATAACTAAAAAATATAATCTGAATATATCTTAAAGAAAGGCAAAGGTTACGGGCTTTAAAAGAAAGATGCTAATTCGTTTAAACATAGTCCTTGATGACAAACCAATAGAACAAGTGAACTTTTAAGTATTTAAACTGTACATTATCATGTGCAAATATAAACGACTTTCATAAAAAATATTAAAATTCCAAAAATTAATAGGTGCAATCAAATGAACCTTCTTCAAGTAGATAAGGACAGTCACAGTTCTGAAGTTTTACAGAACGATGGCCAATACCGTCATTAATGTATGGCTCAGAAGTTTGGAACGTAACTACACAACAAAAAACGAGAAGGGCAAGTGCAGATTTGAAGTCGTTGAGGCCGTTATTATAGACCATAAACAAAGAAAACATTAGACAGGAATTGAACTTTCTTAATAGAGTAGACATAACTCACAGTTATATAAATAGATGAAATGAACACGTGCACAGAATGTCACAAAACCGAATTCGAAGAATATAAGTACAAACCCGTAAGACGACGAGGTGTAGGACGGCCAAAAAAACGACGATGATGTGGCTGCTTTAGACTTTATTTAACTATAGGGACGGATCAGTCCAGATAGCCTAACCCATAATTGTTATGATGATTATATGGTCCTGTTCACATTAGAAATGTGTGAGGTTCAACGCTTGTTATACCTATTTTATTATATAAAATTGATTTTTTGGGATTAATATATATCATATTTGCCTTCATTGCCAAATGTCAAAAATATAGTCATCCATCCATAGTAATTCTGCCCGAACGCAGGTCCTTCACTACAATCAAATAATTTGCATGCTATGCTTATAGATTTACTAGGGAATTATAGGTGTGTTAGCTTCCCGTTGTTTCCACACTGGTGAAGGATGATGATGATGATATAATGATAAGGATGATGATGACCAAAGATTTCGGGGACCGTTTGGGCCTTAAAGTTTTCCTGACATTTGTCTTACAGGTGAGGAAAAACCCCGATAAAAACCTCACCCAGAAAAACTGCCCCGACTGGGGATCGAACCCGGGCCCACTGCGTGACAAAGCAGCACGCTACCTCGAGTCCACAGCAGTGGACAATATAGTTATAACATCTAAATATATATCCATCCATAGCAATTCTGCCCGAAAGCAGGTCTTTCACTGCAATCATAGCATTTTCATGCTATGCTTTGCAGCTTTACTAAGGAATTATAGGTGTGGTAGCTTCCCGTTGCTTTCCACACCTGTGAAGGATGATGATAATGATAAGTATGATGATGATGGCCGGATGATTTTCGGGGACCGTTGGGCCCTAAGCTATCTGACATTTGTCTTACAGGTGAGAAAAAACCTCACCCAGGAGCCTGTCCCGACCGGGAATCGAACCCGGGCCCGCTGCGTGACAAGGCAGCCCGCTACCTCGAGACCACAGCGGTGGACCTAAACATATATATATGTTCATACGAAAATACACGTTATACAATGAAAATAGTTAATAAATGAGGTAAATTGTGTAGAAGTGAAAAGATTCAAATACTTAGAAACTCAGGTGCAGAAATAAAGGCTGAACTCTGGAAACGGTATTAATTTAATATTAAATCGAACAGAAAACATCTTACCTTTTTTTGTAAGCAAGATGTAGCAACAAATGTGGGCTTATCGCCTTTCTTCCTCCCCTATCTAGATCAGTTCTGGCTTCTTTGTGAGTTGTCCTACACTAAAAAAAAAAAAAAAAATTGTTCACTCCATACTGATGCATACATTTTATGCAAATGTGAGAACTAAATAATTTCTGCTCTAAATCGATATAAGTTTAATGTAATATATTTTTAACTTTCTCCTCCTAGCTAGCCGGTCCAGATTCAATACTGAGGTGAAGGTAGGGAAATTTAAATAATGTCTATATTGCGGGAGGGAATGGTGGAGTTATTTATTACGAACATTTCAAGTAACATTATTGAAATATTCTTTATTTACTAAATAAAACCACCAAAGTTATTGAAGTAGTTAATAAGAAGTGATTAAAGTTTATGTTAGAACATTTTAAATTGTTAATAAACTAAATTTATCAGTAATGTTCGGACATTATTTAAAGCTAAATAATAATAATAATATTGGTTTCGGACATATAAACATTGCCTACAGCTTATCAGAAATTACAATTCGTCAATACACATATGTGTTGGTATCACAACATATTTGAATATTCATCTATATTATATAGTCCCCAAAATTTTGTCATTTATTCACAATTAGCCTTTAATGTTCACTATACATTCATCTTGGTCAATACCAACTTAAAACATTTAAAATTGGTTTTTGTGTCTACATACTAATTGATTTTTTATTATTTTATTCATCTATTATCAAACAATTTTGCCACTTATGAAAGATTATTTGGGCAACTTCATTAAAATACTTTTTTTTAAGTATTTTTAGATGACTATTTAACTCATGCCCGAAATGAGAGTCAATGATCAATCACGTTTCAATAAAATTTGTTTTTCAACTGATCACAGCCGTGTTTCACCTCGCTATTTTTCGAATTTTGTTTACCAAAATAAAGAAAGCTCTTCTTTTTAATATTCTGAACAGGTCAGACCATTATTTTGCAGTGACGGACTCTCCAACTAATACATTGAATATAGCAAATAATGAACAGATTCCTTCAAACTACACATTTGATAATTGTGTACTCAATAATTGTATTTTAAAAATAATTATTTTACTGAGTTGTTTCCTAAAAAAATAATTAATAACCTATAATGTTGGTTATAATATACAGTTTAATGTGTTTAATTTTTTCTCCACTAGGGTTCATTCTTATAATATTGCGATCCTATTTGGCAATAAATAATATGATCAAGTTGTAGTAGATGAACAAATGAAACATGACCAAACATTTCTCATTTGTTTTCAAACATCGCCGTTTACATTAAATATATAAATATTTATAAATAACTATATTTTTAAATAGTGATATATAGAAGCAGCTGAAATGAGATTTCTGAGAAGTGTAGCAGCGGCAAACTTCTAGATTAAAGAAGTGAAGATATTAGAAATGAGCTAAATATTTTTAAACTTTAGATAAAATAAAAACATGCCGGACTGGTCGAAGGTGATAAGCCAGACGAAAAAAGTACCTTGGTCGAAAGAGTGACGATATTTCAAAAAATACAACCGTCAAGATATGCGGACATCGGTTCAAATGGGGTAAAATTTTCCGGAGGTTAAATAGTCTCCCATTCGATTCTCCGGGCGGTGACTACTTCAGGGAACTCATGCCAAAGGGTGGGAGAATAACATTAACTATGATTTGAGGGAAGTAGATTATACAGCGGATGATTGGAAAACATTGGCTCAGGATAGGAATGTATCGAGAGATTATGTCCGCGCGGCCATGAACCTACGGGTTCAATAGTGCCAGTGAGTAAGTAAGTAGATAAAATAAAAGACTCTAGAAGAAACTGGAAAGAGTATGTTCAAGGAATGAAAGATGAACGCATACCAAAAAGTATACTTAGTTATAAACCAAAAAAAGACAGGAATGTTGGTAGGCCGAAAAATAGATGAATTCGACTTTTTGAATTAGAATGTATGAAACGGGAACAATGGGCTTTATCGGTGATTGTTGATGATGATGATGACGATGATGAAATAATGATTTGTGAGTAAACAGTTTAATTTTATTCGTTAAATAGTCCTAACAAATGTCACTTGATTTCCAAACCCTCTAGATAAATTGAATAGGCTATTACTCGTGGCATTACTTATGATAAACACATGTACATACTTAAAGTTGAATCAATAATTAGAGGCAGAGTCTGTATCTCCAGACAGCTGGAGGCTCGATACCCCACCCAAGGGAGGTATTCGTATTTTATGAGGTCAGAAACAGTCAGTCATGTGTCCGGAGGGTCGAAGTTCCGACATGATTCATTAAAAATCAATTAGAATGTGTGACAAGATTCTCTAAGGAGCGACATATGTATATATAAGAAAAGAACAATAGACTTAGAAATCACCTTTTCCATTTAGTTGACAAAAGACCTTGACCTTTAACAGGGGCAATTGGAGCTTTAATTATAATAACAGGCCTTATTAAATGATTTCATCTCTATAATCAAGAACTAATATTTGTAGATCCATCCTACCACAGGATGCATAGCAGAGTGCTAGAAATGAACTGCATAAAATGTAAGAAATATGATGGAGTCATCAAGAAAAGAAAAAGAGGCTGATCCTTTGACAATTAATTACGGTGGCTAACCAAATAACTCACCCACTGACACTATCGAACCCGTAGGTTCATAGCCGCGCGGATATAAGCTCTCCATACAACCCTACCCTAAGGTAATGTTTTCCTATCATTCCCTGTATTATCTACTTTCCTCAAATCACAGTTAATCTTATTCTCCCACCTCATTATTTTTCTATGAATGTGTCTAAATGGCACAAAGAGTAGTGTGCATGTAAGCAAATAGTTTTCCGATACTTTTGAAATCCACAATGGCTTGAAGCAAGAAGATGCACTATTCAATTTTGTACTATAATCTAGATGATGCAATCAAATCTTTATTCTTTAGAGGATGAAGAAGGCCTACAACTCAATGGTATTAAAAAGCTGTTAGTTTATGCTGATGATATAGTACTGTTGGGCGATAACGACGAGGTACCAAACGCCAACACGAACACACTATTGAGTAACACTAAAAAATTGGGACGGGAAGTAAATATTAATAAAAGTAAATATGTGGTCACACATAGAAATAAATTATATAATGGAAATGGACAGCTAATGATAATGAGGGAAAATTTGAGGAAGTGGCTGAATTCAAGTACCTAGGAACAATAATCACAAATAGGAATGAGATGCACAAAGAAATTAAACATAGGCTCAATTCTGGAAATGCGTGCTATTATGCATTACAGTACCAACTCCTTTCAAAAAACGTTAATCTGAAAATATACAAAACTGTTATTCTACCAGTTATACCATACGGATGCGAAACATGGACTCTTACTTTAAGGGAAGAAAGGAGATTACAAGTATTTGAGAATAAAGTTCTTAGGAATGTTTTTGGAGCAAAGAGAGATGAACAGACAGGTGAATGGAGAAGACTTAGAGGAACTTCGGGTAATTTGGACCCCTGTTTTGAATGTTTTGTTTTTCTCCTTTTAATTAAGGGATTTGAATTTTGTATAATTACAGTGATTATCATTAGTGTTGTAACTATGAAATAGCATCTTATGTTATTCAAATATGGAAACATCTTCAAAATTTATTAAAATTTTTACATTAGAAGAAAGATCCACTTAAACCTCCATATTCGGATAAAGTGGACCCCAGAGTCCACCTTAGCTTTTAGTACATTTTTAAGCTTATTTACTCTATTAATCTGAAATATTTATGACTGATCATAATTGAAAAGCGTTCATATTTATTTAATGTTTTGAAAAATTATCGTTGATTATAACATTCACGCATCATTCAAGAGCAGAAAGCGACGGTCTTTGGGTTTAGTAAAATTACAAGGATATAAAATAAAATTAAATTAAGTGAATGGTTTTTACAGATAGCATCCCCATTGATAAAATATACGTTGAAAAATGATTGTTGATTATACCATTCACACGTCACATGATGGTCTTTGGGTTTAGTAAAATTAGAAGGATATAAATTTAAATTAATTAAGTCAATGGTTTTTTCAAATATCATTCTCATTGATAAAATATACGTATTCGTCTAAAATGGATCCAGGTCCTCGTGGAGGGTCCACATCAACCGAATTCCTTTGTTATGTTTAATTATTTTATACAGCCACCATATCACATAATATCAAACCAAACTCGTCAGTATATTAAAACAGCATCTACATAATATAATATATTCAGGAGCTTTTTCAACATTTGTAATGCTCAATAGAAGAAATTAAGAATTGATTCTTATCTTCAAAAACTTTTAAAGTGGTAATTTTCATATATATGACAAATAAACCCTTCTTCCCACAAAGAATAAAAGAAACTGGCATTGAACCCGTCAACGTTGATGTGGGGACATAGTTAAAATATTTTCTGTTCGAAGGCAGCACCAATTAAAGAAGATATTAACAGGGTCCACTCAAACATAAGGGTCCACATTACCCGAACTTCCCTACATACAACAGTGAACTACAAAGTCTTTATAGGAAGAAAAGTTATGTCTCGTAGACTGCGATGGGCAGGACATGTGGCACGAATGGTTGAATGAAAGACGTGAATGGAAGCTTCTTGTAGGAAAACCAGAGGGTAAACACCCAGTTAGTAGACCAAGAATGAGGTGGGAGAATAACATTAACCATGGTTTGAGAAGGTAGATTATATGGGGAATGATTGGAAAACAGTAGGTCGGGATGGGGATGTATGGAGAGCTTATGTCCGCGCGGCCATGAACCTATGGGTTCGATAGTGCCAGTGGATTAGTTACTTAGATAATCCATTCATTAATAATTGGTTTAGTAACAATAAATTGATGATAAATAAAGAAAATCCCATCAATTGTTGTGTTCAATTTGAATACCGGCATATTTTGATGTACCATGCATACGATCAACAACTTTTCCAGGTTCAGTCCAGAAAAGCTGACGATGGTATGCATGTCATATTGAAACATGTTCTAATAAAACACAACAATTTATGAGGTAAGATGATTCTGGATCACTGTATTTATTAAGAAGAACTTCATAATATTACTTCTAAATAACTTACTCACTGGCTCTATCGAACCCCTAGGTCAATGACCGCGCGGACATAAGCTGTCCATACATGCCTATCCTGAGCTAATGTTTTCCAATCATCTCTTGTATAGTCTACTTCCAGTCCACCGCTGTGGTCTCGAAGTAGCGTGCTGCCTTGTCATGCAGCGGGCCAAGGTTTGATCCCCGGTTGAGGCAGTTTTTCTGGGTGAGGTTTTTATCGGGGTTTTTCCTCACCTGTAAGAGAAATGTTAGGAAAACTTTAAGGCCCAAACTGTCCCCGAAATTATATGGCCATCATCATCATCATCATCGTTATCATAATCATCATCATCATCATCATCCTTCACCGGTGTGGAAAGCAACGGGATGCTACCACACCTACAATTCCCTAGTAAAGCTGCAAGCATAGCATGAAAAAGCTATGATTGCAGTGAAAGATCTGCCCTCGGGCAGAATTACTATGGATGGAATCTACTTCCCTTCAAATCATGGTTAATGTAATTCTCCCACCACATTCATAAGGTACAAACATAACATAAACTTTTAAAATAAATATTATGCTTCACAGTACAAACGACTATAATAATTCTTATTATATTTGGTCTACCAACTGGGTGTTTTCCCTCTGATTTTGATATAAGAAGTTTCTATGCCCCTCTTTCATTCCCCATTCGTGCCACATGTCTTGCCCATCGCAGTCTAAGAAACTTAACTGTTCTTATTTTATCCCGTTTCTTATAACTATCATGTAGTTCACTGTTACGAAGTCTTCTCCATTCATTTGTCTGTTCATCACTAATTGGTCCAAATATTTTCCTAATAAATTTATTCTCAAATACATGCAATCTTTTCTCCTCCCTTAAAGTAAGCACCCATGTTATTCCATGATTGGGGAATGAAAGAGGTGCATGGAGGCTTCTTATAGGAAGATCAGAGTGAAAACTCCCAGTTAGTAGACCAATAATGAGGTGGGAGAATAACGTTAACCATGATTTTAGAGAATTGGATTATACAGGGGATGATTGGAAAACATTAGCTCAAGGTAGGGGTGTATGCAGAGCTTATGTACCTGCGGCAATGAACCTTCGGGTTCGATAGTGACAGTGAGTTAATCTTATTCTTCTTCTTCTTCACCTCCTAGTTTAGGCATTAGTTGCCTGTTCCGTCTTCACTAATATATCTAAGACCATCTCTTCCGAGGACGTCCGACATCTCTTCTTCCTCTCGGAAAATAATGTAAGATTTTATTCGGTAATCTACTTTCTTCCATTCTTTCTACATATTCTTTCCACTGAATCTTGTTGTTAAATATTTTTTTATGGAGTAGATCTGCTGTTCTTCACTGATATCCTTGTTTGGTCCATTCTAGTGCATCCTTTTACTTTTCTTAAAAAATTCGTCTCGGCTGCTTGGATTTTACTTTCTTGTTTGGTAGTGACAATCCTAGATTCGCTCCCATACAAAAGGACAGGGACCGCCATTGTTTTACAAACTTTTAATTTTGTTCGCTTATGGGCTTTAATCTTCAATGTTCTATTTATTGTGCCACAAATAGCTTGAAACTGATGAGTTATTTCTAATAATAATAATAATAATCATATACATAATATATAATAATAAATAATCTAATAATAATACTAATACTACTATAATAAATACTAGTAATTAATACTTATTATTATTATTATTATTATTTATTATTATTATTATTATTATTATTCTTCTTATTATTCTTATTATTATTATTATTATTATTATTATTATTATTAAGTCCACCGCTGTGGTCTCGAGGTAGCGTACTACTGCCTGGGCACGCCGGTCGGGGCCGGGTTCGAAATCCCCGCTCGGGACGTTTTTTTCTCTGGGGTTGAGAGGGTTTTATATGATCGGCGGGGTTTTTCCTCAACCTGTAATACAAATGTCAGGAAAACTTTAAGGCCCCAACGGTCCCCGAAATCATATGGCCATCTCAATCATCATCATTCATATTCATCTTATCACATCATCATCCCTTGGGGGGGGGGGGGGGGGATCCTTCATCGGCGTGGAAAGCAACGGGAAGATACCACACCTAAAAAGTTCCACGAACTCAAATAAATAAAAATGAAAATAAAACTTAATTTTAAATAAAATAATAAAGAAGATACATCACATCCAAGGAAAATAACACAAAAAAGCATTCTCATAAATAAAATTCTCGCATATTCAGCCAAAAAAATTAATGCAAACCCTCCTCTTCTATACTCTACATTAAAACCAGATACCAATTCCGATTCTGGTCAGAGTGAAAATCAGACAACGGCTATCACTTATGAGAGGAACAAACGCAAAAGATGATTCTGTAAAATATGAATTAAAAAACTTGAAAAATGATGAAATGCGGCAAGAATACCAAATCAAAATTGCTAATAGATTTGAAGTACTGGAATTTTCAGATGACAATGTGGCAACGAAGAAGAAACTGATGTAAATAAAGAATGGGAGGCTATAAGAGATACTATTAAATTGTCAGCATCAGAAACCATTGGTTGTTTAAAAAAGAGGCAAAACAAGAAATGGTTTGATGAGGAATGTGCCGACATTGTAAACAAAAGAAAGCTAGCAAAAATGAAACGGTTACACGAGCCAAATGAGGTACATTTAGAGCAATTGGGTAGTGTTAGACGGGAAACCACCAAGTTACTAAAGAGTAAAAAGAGGGAATATTTGAGAGAGAAGATTAATGATCTTGAAACGAACGCAAAAAATAGGAACATTAGAGAATTATATCAGGGAATTAGTATAGAGAAGAAAGGGTTTCAGGCTAGAACAAACATAATTCGGAATGAAAATGGGGATATGATTGCAGATTCTAGGAGTATATTAAATAGATGGAAAAGTTACTTTAATCAGCTATTAAATGTACATACAGAACAGGACATTGAGGAGGATAATTTGCAGACAGCAGAAATGCTAGTCGCAGAGCCAAGTGCATTAGAGGTTGAAATGGCAATTGAAAAATTGAAGATGTATAAAGCATCAGGTTCAGATGAGATCCCAGCAGAACTGATAAAATCAGGGGGAGAAAAATTGATGGACAAGATACGCTGGTTGCTTAGTATGATTTGGGAAAAAGAAGCTCTTCCAGATGAATGGAAGGAATCAATTATCGTACCAATTTATAAGAAAGGAGATAAAACTGATTGCAACAACTACAGGGGCATCTCATTACTTTCAACTTCGTACAAAATTCTAACAAATATATTAGTAACCAGACTTACTCCCTATATTGATGACATTCTAGGAGATCATCAATGTGCATTTAGAAGAAACAGGTCTACAACAGATCAGATTTTTAGTATAAGACAGATTTAGAAAAGAAATGGGAATATAATGGTACTGTACATCAAATATATGTAGACTTCAAAAAAGCATATGATTCAATTAAGAGGGAGAAGTTATATAGTATCCTGCTGGAGTTCGGAATTCCTAAAAAGTTAGTTAGACTTATACGAATGTGTCTAAATGGCTCAAAGAGTAGGGTGCGTGTAGGCAAACAGTTTTCAGACACTTTTGAAATCCAGAATGGGTTGAAGCAAGGAGATGCACTATCTCCTCTACTATTTAATTTTGTACTAGAGCATGCCATTAAATCTTTAGAGAATGAGGAAGGCTTACAACTGAATGGTATTAATAAGCTGTTAGTTTATGCTGATGATGTAGTACTACTGGCCGATAGCGAGGAGATACTAAAAACACGCACACACTATTGAGTAACACTAAGAAATTAGGACTGGAAGTAAATATCAGTAAAACTAAATATATGGTCACACGTAGAAATTCAGTATATAATGGAAATGGACAGCTAATGACAAATGAGGGAAATTTTGAGGAAGTGGCTGAATTCAAATACCTAGGAACAATAATCACAAATAGGAATGAGATGCACAAAGAAATTAAACATAGGCTCAATTCTGGAAATGCATGCTATTATGCATTGCAGAGACTTTTGATGTCCCAACTCCTTTCAAAAAACGTTAAGCTGAAAATATATAAAACTATTATTCTACCAGTTATATTATATGGGTGTGAAACATGGACTCTTACTTTAAGGGAGGAAAGGAGATTACGAGTATTTGAGAATAAAGTTCTTAGGAAAATTTTTGGACCAAAGAGAGATGAACAGACAGGTGAATGGAGAAGACTACATAACAATGAACTACATGGTCTTTATAGGAAGCCAGATATAATAAGAACAGTTAAGTCTCGTAGACTGCGATGGGCAGGACATGTTGCGCGTATGGGGAATGAAAGACGTGCATGGAAACTTCTTGTAGGAAAGCCAGAAGGTAAACGCCCAGTTGGTAGACCAAGAATGAGGTGGGAGAACAACATTAACTATGATTTGAGGGAAGTAGATTATACAGGGAATGATTGGAAAGCATTAGCTCAGGATAGGGATGTATGGAGAGCTTATGTCCGCGCGGCCATGAACCTACGGGTTCGATAGTGCCAGTGAGTAAGTAAGTAAGTAAGTAAGTAAGTAAAATTCCCTAGTAAAGCTGCAAAGCATAGCATGAAAATGCTGTGATTGCAGTGAAAGATCTGCCTTCGGCCAGAATTACTATGGATGGATTATTATTATTATCATTATTATTATTATTATTATTATTATTATTATTATTATTATTATTATTATTATTATTATTATTATTATTATTATTTGTGCGTTAGTGCATTCCTAAGCTTGAAACGGAACTCTTCAAAACGCTGTTGTTTCGTGTCTTCAATTTCTGTCGATTGTTTCCTTCTCATGTCAGGCAAATGAGTTTTTGAAAATTTACTTCTGAAACAGGCTTCAGTTAATCTCTAAACGAGCTCACATGTGATTTTTTACAATATCGCTGTCGTTGTAAAATATTTTTCCTGCGCAGGACATGAGAATATTTGCTTCCACATCTGACCTGCCCAGACATAAAATACGCTTCATGGGAATTTATGGTCGGTTGATAATTTTCTAACCATAGTTTAGAGCACGAAAAAAGAAAAGGACAGAAACCAAAAAATTGTTCTCCAGCGCTTGAGGTCTCAGCCCATTTCTACTGTTTTTGGTCAAGAAAATATTTAATGGTCATATACGGAGGAAAGGAGATTATGAGTATTTGAGAAAAAATTTCGTAGGACAATTTCTGGATCAAAGAGAGATTAATAGACAGGTGAATGGAGAAGACTATTTAACAGTGAACTACATGGTCTTTACAGGAAGCCAGATATAATAAGAACAGTTAAGTCTCGTAGACCCCGATGGACAGTACATGGGGAATGGGGAATGAAAGACGTGAATGGAAGCTTCTTGTAGGAAAACCAGAGGGAAAACGCCTAGTTGGTAGACCAAAAGTGAGGTGGTAGAATAACATTAACTATGATTTGAAGGAAGTAGATTATACAGGGAATGATTGGAAAACATTAGCTCAGGATTGGGATGCATGGAGAGCTTATGTCCGCGCGGCCATGAACCTACGGGTTCGATAATGCCAGTGGGTTAGTTAGTTAGTTAGTTAGTTATAAACTTTGTCCCTTACCTTACTTTTCAAGCTTCTGAATTCCTACATTCCTACTTACCTGGCGTCCAGATTTGAGAAGTTATCCTCCTACCACAATATTGACACTAGGTCACAAGATAGCAGTCTGCTAACAATTCCTCTTCATAGCACTTCCTCCTATTCTACTTCCTTCACAGTAGCCTCTGCCCGCTCCTGGAATCTCCTTCCTCAAGATATCAGGGGTTGCCGCACACTTGGCACCTTTAAGTCACGCTTATACAGTTACCTGTTGTCTAATAATTAATTTTTCTCTATTTATTTAATTTTATACTATGTCATTAATCTTTTCCTCGTTTTTTTATATATCTTGTACATATTATATATTTAATTCGTTAAATTTAGAGTAAATCAAAATACATTATAAATATTAATTGTAGGCCTATTGTATTCATAACTTGTAATCGTTTATATATATATATATATATATATATATATATTTAGATTGAAGACTTTTCTTTTGTATTTTTTTAAACCTGGTTGAGTGGTAGACAAGGCCTTAAGGCCTTAACTCTGCCAGGTAAAATAAATCTATTATTATTATTATTATTATTATTATTATTATTATTATTATTAATCGAGCTCTTTGAGGTAAGATAACTTCCGATGTGGGAAGAATTTTTTCTCATGGAATTTCGACCAGTATGGAGTCAGTGCTACTCAGCTTCTTGAGGAATTTGGGTAGCTAAGAAGCAGCTCCTGATTGAGAAAACTCACTATAACGGCTGAGTGGCAGAACCTGCTGACCGCATGTTACGCCTATAATGGCTAGATGATCGTCCACTTCTGTGATTGACACATGTGGGTGTGAAGCTAGCAGACGGATGGTCAGCCAATCGCGCCATGGAGAAGAAGAGAGAACTTCACAATTCCATGAAACCAATTTAGTAAATCGTTAAAATATACCGCGAGTATAAACTCCATGGCGCATTGGCTATAACGGCTGGGGACCTTGCCTAGAGCACGCCGTAGCGTAGTGGTTAAGGCACTGCGCTACAAGCCGGAGAGTCGAGGGTTCGAGTCCAGGTGAGGTCAGGATTTTTAAAGTAACGCAAACCTTCTGGCGGCACTATGGCCTTTGGGTCGACACAGCCTCTAACGGAAATGATTACCAGACGCTTGTTCTGGGCTTACAACCCGGCTGATATCAAGTGCTGATAGTCCAGAAAAAGTGGGAGCCTTAACCTCCTACTACCCAAAGGGCCTCCTGAGGCCTGTTGTGGGACCACTTTACTTTACTTTAGATACCTAACTCGTCAATATTTCAAGTAACTTAGTACGACCAGCCTCATGGGCTAGTGGTCAGCGTTCCTGACTACTGTTCATGAGGTCCCGGGTTCTATTCTCAGTCAAACTACAGGATTTTTTTCTTTAAGGAAATTATTCCTGTGTTTGCCCATTGTCTCGAATTTAGATTAAGTTTAAGTTACGAACTCTCTGGCACTTCATTATCATTTATCACCCATCATATCATCGGGGTAACGTAACTCCGCCTTCCAGGAGCCCCAACCTAAGAAATGGATTACAATTCCGCCAATGTCAGGGGAGAAAGTCAGAAATGTCATAAAAGACAACCTGGTGGCATTAGACAAAAATAAATATATTTCAAATAGTCAGATGCGTAATCCGTTACGCCACGTGATAGATGAGGAACAACAAATTGTGATGGTGAAATTCATGCTATAAAAGTCTCTCTCCAAAACCTATTAATACTAAAAGACATGTTTTCCAAATTAGTGCTTCTCTGTGACTGAAAAGCAGCTACAAATTAGTGCTTCCCTGTCACTGCAAAGCAGCTACAAATTAGTGCTTCTCTGTGACTCCAAAGCACCTATACCGGCAATTTACTGGTCAAAAAGTTTTGACTGCAAAGAATTCTACGACGTTATTAATGATCTGCGAAACTGTGTAAATAAGTTGTCCTCCCATTTGTGGGAATGCCGGCAATGAAACAGCCGATTTCCTCGCTAAAAAAAAAGGATCTTGTATTGAATACATAGAGAATAGAGAATCAAAACAAATAACGAAC
Organism: Diploptera punctata; assembly: GCA_030220185.1. NCBI lineage: Eukaryota > Metazoa > Arthropoda > Insecta > Blattodea > Blaberidae > Diploptera > Diploptera punctata. The sequence goes on from JASPKZ010007270.1 coordinate 1,355,221, forward strand.
TAAACAAATTAATCAAAAATCAGAATATGGTACATCATATAAGATCACTTAGAATTGGTTGGCTGGGACATTTAATAAGAATGGATGATCAGAGATTGGTTAAGAAACTCTATAAATGGAAACCTACAGGAGGCAGAGCAGTTGGAAGACCGCAGATCAGATAGGAGGACGACACAATGAACGATCTAAAGAAAGTGAAAGTGACTAACTTGAATATGACAAGAGACAGATTGGCGTGGAGGAGGATTGTTGAGAAGGCCAAAACTTTCACCTTTGAAGTTGTCGCGCCTTAGGATGATAATGGTTGAACAATTGCCTGGATATAAACCAACATCTTATTCTTCAGTGAAACGCCACATAAAGTTAAAATACAAAATTATGAATGACGATAGGCTTCAAACAGTGGCCAGAAACAAAAAATGGGAATACCTAATAAAAAATATTGATATACCAGATATACCAAGAAAAACTAAAGTAGGACATTTTAAAATGACAACGGGCCATCTCTGTCTGGCAAAACACCTTCACAAAATCAATCTTCTGCCTTCACCGAAATGCATTTTATGCAATCACCCCGATGAAGAAATGGTCGAAGGTAATTTGAACAACTGTACCGCTGTCAAACATGAAGATTCTAAGACCACAAAGTATTGGAGAGCAAGACTGCTGATGACTTCAGTGTTAGTTGCAGCAAATTAGACAACAACAACAAAATATTTCAATTTCTCAGACCGATACAGCCGAGGAAAAAATATGTATTTGTATTGTAAGCCCATGTTTTCCCTTTACAGAGATTTAGGCGCTCTCCCCCTACAGGGAAGAATTTGAACCATACTAATTTAGTTACACTTTTTTCGTATAGATGTAATTTTGAGTGGTCCGTGTTCAGCTTCCGCCTCATACTGACATCTAGGAAACCAAGTTAGTACCAGGACGGGAAAATTCGGTAAATTTTGCTTAGAGGCCTTTTCATTCGGGCTTAAGGATTTTTTACGAGCCTGAAAATCTTCAGAATCGGGACCCACGGCTTAAAGTCCCTCCCCGAGGACTTGCTCCTTGGATTTTTCCGTCCTGAAAAACCCATCGACCCCGGCTGGGTTTGAACCCGCGGCCCTCGGGACCACAGGCAAGGAGCATAACCACTAGCCACCGCGGCCGACAAAAAATGTAATTACATAAATCTTCATGTGGATGTAAGTGGTAAACCAAGAGCCCTCAAGGCCTGGCGCACATACAGTTTATTTGAATGATTTTTTGTAAGAAGACTTTTGTAGGAATGTGTTAAATTACTGATTAATTGTAATTATAATTAACAGATGAATTATTTTGAAAATAGGAATTGAATTACAGTAAATATCAAATCACGTCAACGTTGAATTTAAATGTCATCCCGTGAGTTTATGCATACGATATAACCAACGTCATTCAGCCTTGACAAATCATCCTTGGGCCATATTAATAACATCATGTGCAGATTTTCATCCAGAAGTTTTTTATTTGTTTATTTTATTTAGTTTTTTGACCTCTTCGTTTGTTGGTACAGGTATGTACAGTAGATTGCGAAACCCTCGCCTTGCAAGATCACGACCTCTCACGAGAGGATTCTTAAAATCAGGATCAAATACATACTTCTTTGACTACACAAGGACATGGAAGTTCTCCATGATTAGCTCAAATTCAAGACAAGCTCCGAGACAACATGAAAATTAAAATAAACAAGGCTAATATCCTTTTGCTCCTGGCGCAACAGGCCTAGAAGGCCCTTAGCCTACCAGCCGGCTGCTGGCCTCACATCCAGATGTATCAATCACATAGGTAGATGATCATCAGCCGGTGTAGGGATGACATGTGGCCAGCATGTCGAGTCTCCCAGCCATTATAACTGGTTTTCTCGACCTGGAGCCGCTATTTATTGTAGCTACACAAATGCCTCACGATGCTGGGTGGGCACCGGTCCCATACTGGCCGAAATACCATGAGAAAATGTCTTCCCTCATGGAGACTCGAACCAGCGCAAGTCCTGTAGCTCTGCGTCAAGGCTTCCTGCCTTAACCACTCGGCTACGGTGCGGTACAAGGCTAATATCTATCTATAGTAATTCTGCCCGAGGGCATGTCTTTCACTGCAATCACAACATTTTCATGCTATGCTTTGCAGCTTTACTAGGAAATTGTAGGTGTGGTAGCTTCCCGTTGCTTTCCACACCGGTGAAGGATGATGATGATGATGATGATAATGATAAAGATGATGATGATGATGATGATGATGATGATGGCCGGATGGTTTTCGGGAACCGTTGGGCCGTAAGCTTCTTGACATTTGTCTTACTGGTGAAGAAAAACTCGAAAAAAATCTCACGCAGGAGCCTGTCCTGACCGGGAATCGAACCCGGGCCCGCTACATGACAAGGCAGCACGCTACCTCGAGACCACAGCGGTGGACTAGGCTAATATGGAAGGTTGATTATGATGGAGAGATAACGTCGGAGAACTATTTGGGCTATTTTCCGATATTTGTACAATAAGGAAACTTGCTCCGACCTGAGATGAACCCGAGTCCGCTGCCTCGGCGGTTTAGAGATAAAAGTGGAGATGGAGCCCGACGTGTTTTATATTATGTATATATGTATATTTCATCTCGCTGAGAAAATGCTGACCTACATTATGACGTCACCGCATGGAGAGTTATTCTTCACGTCTACTTGTCTGACAGAGACACTCCGTCATCTCATCATGCTCTCAACCAGTTGTCTCATAAATATTTACAGTTTGGTTCCTGATAAATCATTAAAATTTATAGATATTCTTCATGTAATAACTGTGATTGTCCCGATAAAATTTTATTTCTACTTATATAAACATGATGGTTTCATTTTCTGATAATTTAACCTAAATAACTCGTATATGGGTGACGGGATCAAAATTGTTGCCCTTCTTTGTGATTTTTCACACAATTAAACCTTTTATTAAAATTTCAAGAACAGTTCTCTTTATAAAAGTTCTTAGGTAAATATTTCACTTCGATGTCGTCGTTACTTAACCCAGGTAAAAAAAAAGATCGCCATGCGCATCAGAATATACAGGGTGGACCGCTCGAATGGACCTAATTTCAATTGCTTGTTACTGGCAAACGGTTGAAGATAGAAACTTAAAACAACGTTCATATTACAGAAAAACTCACCAAGTTTTGATACCAGATCACCACATCTCTATATGAGCCCCAGCAGTCACTGTGACGATATCAAAGCGATGAACAATTTCTTGCCAAGTACGTTGGAGTATGTCTTCTGGAATGTTCTCAATAGCCTCTATGATGCGCTCACGAAGATCACGAAGGTCTTTGACTGGGGTGGTGTAAACTTTATCTTTGACATAGCCCCAGAGAAAAGGGGCCACGCGATTGGTCCTCCCCTACCAATCCAACGGCCAGGGAAAATGTTGTCCAAAGTCGTACGAACTTCATTGGACCAGTGGGGAGGAGCACCATCTTGCTGGAAAACGATGTTAGGCTGCAGTTGTTCAATTTGTGGAAAGAAGAACTGCTCCAGCATGTCAAGATATGTGGTACCACGAACAGTTTTGCGGCGAAGAAAAACGGTCCAATGACCTTATTATGTGACAAACTGCACCAAACATTCATCTTCGGACTATCACGAACATGCTCTTGAATAGCGTGAGGATTCTCCGATCCCCAGATCCGCACATTATGCCGGTTTACCATGCCTGACAAATGGAAAGTGGCTTCGTCCGAGAAGAAAATCTTGGTCATGAAGTCAGGATCAGCGCGAAGACGGTCCAGCATCGTATTGGCGAATTCCACTCGTTCGGCATGTCATTCGGCTCCAGACGTTGCACTAACTGCACTTTATATGCGTGCAGTTTGAGGCGTTTGTGGACAATCCGTTGTAATGTCGATTTTGGTATTTGAAGTTCCCGCGAAGCTCTTCTTAATGACTTCCGGGGGCTTCGCTCAAATGCGGCTTGAACATTTTCTACCATTTCATCGGATGCTCTGCGACCACCACCATGCTTCTTCAACACAGATCCTGTAGCTAATAATGGAATCACGCCACTTCTTTAGGCTTTATAAGTTGGAGCATTCACGGTTTGTTATTGTTAAAACACACGCCGGAACTCCCTTTGAACCTAATGATTGATTAAAACTCCGCATACCACAAAACAGCTTGCGCTTTCATCTGCGGAGTCGCCATTTTTCACAAACAATTAAATCTAAGAACGAGAAACGTATCTTTGTGCCATCTACCGACAGGATTCGAAACTGGTTGAGTTTTTTCTGTACTATGAACGTTGTTTTAAGTTTCTATCTTCAACCGTTTGCCAGTAACAATCAATTGAAATTAGGTCCATTCGAGCGGTCCACCCTGTATATTAGTTATTCAATAGGAATTGAATTATTTAATAAGAAATGAGGGGTCTGGTGAGAGATTGGTTATAAATCAAAATTCATTGAAACGTGATTGGTCATTGACTCCCATTAGTGGCATGAGTTAAAGAGTCAGAAAAAAATTGTAAATTATTTTGCAATAATTATTTGTTAGATTGAAGATTGTTTCGGTTGAAGACTGTTATACATGTAGACGAAAACAATTTCATTTAAAACCTCTACTACTTTATGTTGACTTCAAAAAGGTATACGATTCAATTAAGAGGCAGAAGTTATACAGTATCCTTCTGGAGTTCGGAATTTCTAAGAAGTTAGACTTATTCGAATGAGTCTAAATGGCACAAAGACTAGGGTGCATGTAGGCAAACAGATTTCGGATACTTTGAAATTCACATGGGTAAAAGCAATGCGATGCACTATCTCCTCTACTATTCAATTTTGTACTACAGGATGCCACCAAATCTTTAGAGGATGAAGAAGGCCTACAACTCTTACTTACTTACTTACTCACTTGCACTATCGAACCCGTAGGTTCATGGCCGCGCGGACATAAGCTCTCCATACATCCCTATCCTGAGCTAATGTTTTCCAGTCATTCCCTGTATAATCTACTTCCCTCAAATCATGGTTAATGTTATTCTCCCACCTCATTCTTGGTCTACCAACTGGGCGTTTTCCCTTTGGCTTTCCTACAAGAAGCTTCCATACAAGTCTTTCATTCCCCATACGTGCAACATGTCCTGCCCATCGCAGTCTACGAGACTTAACTGTTCTTATTATATATGGCTTCCTATAAAGACCATGTAGTTCATTGTTATGCAGTCTTCTCCATTCACCTGTTTGTTCATCTCTCTTTGATCCAAAAATATTCCTAAGTACTTTATTCTCAAATACTTATAATCTCCTTTCCTCCCTTAAAGTAAGAGTCCATGTTTCGCACCCATATAATATAACTGGTAGAATAATAGTTTTATATATTTTTAGTTTAACGTTTTTGAAAGGAGTTGGGACATCAAGAGTCTCTGCAATGCATAATATCACGCATTTCCAGAATTGAGCCTATGTCTAATTTCTTTGTGCATCTCATTCCTATTTGTGATTATTTTTCCTAGGTATTTGAATTCAGCCACCTCCTCAAAATTTCCCTCATTTTTCATTAGTTATTCATTTCCATTATATAATGTATTTCTACGTGTGGCCACATATTTAGTTTTTATTGATTTGTAAGGGGTAGTGACGTGTGTATAACCTCTCCTACCCAATTCTCATCCTCACCTTCTCGTGGTACAACCTGTTTTCACAAACGAGGCTCTGAGGACCGAGTCACGGCGGTATAACCGTTCCATCAGGTACTGAGTAAATGCGGTATCCTAATGTCTGTCCAGAGACTAAAAGGTAGCAGCCCTACCACTGGACTACTTAGCGTCGGGCCAGTAACCTGTCCTAAGGAACTTCAAAACTACTTTCAAGTCTCAACAGGAAAAAAGCCAGAAGGATACTTCTGGATGGTGTTTCTCTTGAGGCCGAAACAGGTCAACAAATGGCCTAAATTCGTGAATGTACTATGATGATGATGATGATGATATTTACTTCCAGTCCTAATTTCTTAGTGTTACTCAAATAGAGTGACCTACAACTTAATGACATTTAGACTGTTAGTTTATGCTGTGGAAAGCAACGTGAAGCTACCACACCTACAATTCCTTAGTAAAGCTGCAATCATAGCATGAAAATACTATGATTGCAGTGAAGGACCTGCCTTCGGGCAGAATTACTGTGGATACAGTGGAGTTTATGCTGATTATGCAGTATTATTGAGCGATAGCGAGGAGATACCAAGGGCCAACACGCACATTCTATTGAGTAACACTAATAAATTGGGACTGGAAGTAAATGTCAATAAAATTAAATACATGTTCACACATAGAAATAAATACACTATATAATGGAAGTGGACAACTAATGATGACAAATGAGGGAAATTTTGAAGAAGTGACTGAATTCAAATATCTAGGAACAATGCTTACAAATAGGAATGAGATGCACAAATAAATTAAACATAGGTTAGATTCTGGAAATGCATTACAGGGACTCTTGTCGTCCCAATTCCTTTCAAAAAAACGTTAAACAGAAAATACATAAAACTGTTATTTTGCCAGTTATATTATATGGATGCAAAACATGGACTCTTACTTTCAGGTAGGAAAGAAGATTACAAGTAATTGAGAATAAAGTTACCAGGAACATTTTTGGACAAACAAAGAACGAACAGACAGGTGAATGGAAAAAAATACATAATAGTAATCTACAAGGTATGTATAGGAAGTCAGACACAATAAGACAGTCAAGTCTGTGGTGGGTGGGGCATGTGGCACTAAAGGGAAATTAAAGAGGTACATGGAAGCATCTTGTAGGAAAACCAGAGGGAAAACGCCCAGTTGGTATACCAAGAATGAGGTAAGAATAACGTTATATATGATTTGAGGGAAGTAGATTATTCAGGGGATGACTGGAAAACATTAGCTCAGGATAGGGATATGTGGAGAGCCTATGTCCGCGCAGCCAGTGAGTTAGTTACTACTTCATCGGAGGACAAGAAATGTTATCCGCCGCACACCGCGCCGCGCCGGTATAAGAACCGTAGTAATGGACTGCTTAGCACCGAGAAGTCCCTGCATCAACCACCCATTTATTTTTACAGACGGAGTTTTCAAGTTTCTATTATGGAAATTATAAAAATAAAACAATATATTGTATAAAATACAAAAAAAAAACTACAATAGTATCACAATTAAATATTATTTTACGTGTATTTATGGATCTAGATCAGCGGTTCTCAACCCTTTTCGACTCGCGAACCCCTTCCACAACAATCTGAGGTGGATGAACTACTTACTTCTAAATATAAATACAGTAGACATGCATGAAATGTAATTCCATGCAAAAAATTTAATAATTTAAAATTAACTTCACCCTTAGTGGTTAAAACCTAAAGTTACTCTGGTTACGGCTTAAAAGTTACGCAACGTGTAGGCCTTACTTACTTACTTACTCACTGGCACTATCGAACCCGTAGGTTCATGGCCGCACGGACATAAGCTCTCCATACATCCCTATCCTGAGCTAATGCTTTCCAATCATTTCCTGTATAATCTACTTCCCTCAAATCATAGTTAATGTTGTTCTCCCACCTCATTCTTGGTCTACCAACTGGGCGTTTTCCTTCTGGCTTTCCTACAAGAAGTTTCCATGCACGTCTTTCATTCCCCATACGCGCAACATGTCCTGCCCATCGCAGTCTACGGGACTTAACTGTTCTTATTATATCTGGCTTCCTATAAAGACCATGTAGTTCATTGTTATGTAGTCTTCTCCATTCACCTGTCTGTTCATCTCTCTTTGGTCCAAAAATTTTCCTAAGAACTTTATTCTCAAATACTCGTAATCTCCTTTCCTCCCTTAAAGTAAGAGTCCATGTTTCGCACCCATATAATATAACTGGTAGAATAATAGTTTTATCTATTTTCAGCTTAACGTTTTTTGAAAGGAGTTGGGACATCAAAAGTCTCTGCAATGCATAATAGCATGCATTTCCAGAATTGAGCCTATGTTTAATCTCTTTGTGCATCTCATTCCTATTTGTGATCATTGTTCCTAGGTATTTGAATTCAGCCAATTCCTCAACATTTCCCTCATTTGTCATTAGCTGTCCATTTCCATTATATAATGTATTTCTACGTGTGACCATATATTTAGTTTTACTGATATTTACTTCCAGTCCTAATTTCTTAGTGTTACTCAATAGTGTGTGCGTGTTGGCCTTTAGTATCTCCTCGCTATCGGCCAGTAGTACCACATCATCAGCATAAACTAACAGCTTATTAATACCATTCAGTTGTAAGCCTTCCTTATTCTCTAAAGATTTAATGGCATGCTCTAGTACAAAATTAAATAGTAGAGGAGATAGTGCATCTCCTTGCTTCAACCCATTCTGGATTTCAAAAGTGTCTGAAAACTGTTCGCCTACACGCACCCTACTATTTGAGCCATTTAGACACATTCGTATAAGTCTAACTAACTTTTTGGGAATTCCGAACTCCAGCAGGATACTATATAACTTCTCCCTCTTAATTGAATCATATGCTTTTTTGAAGTCTACATATAGTTGATGTACAGTACCATTATATTCCCATTTCTTTTCTAAAATCTGTCTTATACTAAAAATCTGATCTGTTGTAGACCTGTTTCTTCTAAATGCACATTGATGATCTCCTAGAATGTCATCAATATAGGGAGCAAGTCTGCTTACTAATATATTTGTTAGAATTTTGTACGAAGTTGAAAGTAATGAGATGCCCCTATAGTTGTTGCAATCAGTTTTATCTCCTTTCTTAGTAGGCCTAGTTGCAATAATAAATACAAGTTTTTATTGTAATTACACCCCTCTTCCTGTCTTCCTTTCATCCAGTTATCCATTTTATTGTGAACGGAAACAATTCTGATATACAATTGGCAACTTATTGCATTTATCACAAGGAAAAAAAAAAGTAGGCAATTGTTGAAAATTCAAAATTAAATATAAGTTGAAGTATGGACGTTGAAACAGAAGGATATACAGAGACTTAGATCTGCTGAAATGAGATACCTTCGGAGGACTGCAAGATACACACTACTAGATCACAAAAAAAATGAAGACATCTTAAAAGAATTACACATTTTAGAAAACAAAATTTCTGATTATAAGTCAAGATGGATGCAACATGTTCATCGAATGGAAGATCACAGAATACCCAAACAAATGTTAAGATATCAACCTGCAGGAAGAAGAAGACCAGGACGTCCACTCAAAAGACTTTTGGATGGTGTTTCTCTTGAGACCGAAACAGGTCAACAAATGGCCTAAATTCGTGAATGTACTATGATGATGATGAAATATAAGTTTGTTGAAATTCCACATTAACACATTAAAAACAAAGGACTGATCGCCATGTAACCGTTCCTTAGTCGATACTGTTGTTAGTATAGTTAGAACACAAAGAAGCTGACAGACTAAATTTTCATTGTAGCGAAATCAAAAATGCATTCCTAATGTTGTTACATAACTATAAATCAGGAATATTCGCGGTAAATATCAATTTATTGCGGAAATAATGTGATAAATTCTTGATGTTACACATATGTAATAAAGGACATTATAGGGTTAATTCAATTTCAAAATAATAATAATAATAATAATAATAATAATAATTGTTAGAAGAATTACACATGGAACCTTTAGAAAACGAAATTTCTGATTATAAGTCAAGATGGATGCAACATGTTGATCGAATGGAAGATCACAGGATACCCAAACAAATGTTAAGATATCAACCTGCAGGAAGAAGAAGACCAGGACGTCCACTCAAAAGACTTCTGGATGGTGTTTCTCTTGAGGCCGAAACAGGTCAACAAATGGCCTAAATTCGTGAATGTACTATGATGATGATGATGATGATGGTTATTATTATTATTATATTATTATTATTATTATTATTATTATTATTATTATTATTATGACAATGCCACAGAAATGAAAGAAAAAATAACAGGCATAAGCTCGAAACCCGCCATTACGTAAAGGTTTTGGCGAACCCCTTGAAATATTTTGCGAACCACATGTTGGGAAACGGTAATATAGATCATATATAGCCCTATGATGGTGAGATTAAACTTTAGCCCTAAATTAAAGGGCGGAAGAGGGAAAACATATTATATGTTTTGTTATATTATTTAATCGGAAAGTTCGCCTCTATATATCATATTCTGATGTGGAAAAATAAATAATCTGCATACAATGTTTGCTTGTAATTTTGATTTCGTCTCCATGTCGTATATATACTATACAATAACATATGTTGAGTAGGTAAGACAAGTGATAATCCACATTCTTATCTCCACTCGTTTATTAATTGTTAGGGTTCTGAAATTGCATTACTTGAAATGTTAACTTGACTCGCACCGTAGCCTAGTGGTTAAGGTAAGATACCTTGGCGCAGAGCTACGGGACTTGCGCTAGTTCGAGTCTCCATGGGGGAGAAATAGTTATGTAAATGTGGGTCGGTGAGTTTGGTTGGTTTAAGAAGGATTAATAGTAATTATTGGTTTCAAATTTGGTTCAGGAGGTTGGATTATTGATAATGATGTAATATGTAATATCATTGCTGGTAATTATGTGAATAGTGTGGGTAATTCAGGAGCTTTATGGCAGAAGTTGGGATTTCGCTGTCTTGTAGATGTTGAAAATGATACTAGTTTGTATAAAAATAACGAAGTATAGAATTTTATTATTCGTCTTATATGTCCTGCCAGGAAATAATATCAAGCGTCCTATTTTTCTCATCAAGCTATATATATATATATATATATATATATATATATATATCTCCATCCATCCATCCATAGTAATTCTGCCCGTGGGCAGGTCTTTCACTGCAATCATAGCATTTTCATGCTAAGTTTTGCAGCTTTTCTAGGGAATTATAGGTGTGGTAGCTTCCCGTTGCTTCACCGGTGAAGGATGGTCTTGATAATGATAAGGATGATGATGATGATGGCCGGATGTTTTTCGGGGACCGTTGGGCCCTAAGCTTCCTGACATTTGTCTTACAGGTGAGGAAAAACACCGAAAAAACCTCACCCAGGAAGCTTATCCCGACCGGGGATCGAACCCGGGCCCGCTGCGTGACAAGGCAGCACGCTACCTCGATATATATATATATATATATATATATTAGTAACACATTACCATATATATATATATATATATATATATATATATATATATATATGGTAATGTGTTACTAATTTTAGAGCATGTGTAAACTTCACGCAGATAGTAAACAAATAGAGGCTGCAGAAATGAAGATGTTGAGAGCAATAGCAGGATACCAAAGGACCGATAAACATAAAAACGAAGATATAAGAATAGAACGTAATGTGTATAATCTCTGTGAAAGAATAAAATGTTATCAAAATGCTTACCTTCAGCACGTATTACGAATGAATAAACAGCGCATACCAAGAAGAGTGTATAATTATAAACCAAAAAGGGAGAAGATTGTTGGGAAGACCATTGAAGAGATCGAAGGACCAATTCGACCTAAAATGAGATCGGAACAGGCCATTGGGCTTCATCCTTGTTGTTGATGATGATGATGATGATGTGTAAACTTCACACGTTGGTACGTTTATCTCCCCCAAATTCCTTACTAATCCTCTTCTTCAAGGGAGGTTTATCTCTCAGATTTTAGTACGTGTTAATACACTTCATCACACTTATAAGTGGAAAGGATCTTAAATCTATCACATTTAACTTGAAAGGGTTTAAACGATATTTCCAGGAACTTGATGGAAAATTTACTGCACATATACAATTATAGTAAAACATTTTCCCATGGATTTTCGGCCAGTATGGGACAGGTGCCCACCCAGCATAGAGAGGAATTTCGATAGCTACAATAAGTAGCGACTCCAGATTGAGAGAACCAGTTATAACGGCTGGGGGGACCCCACATGCTGACCACATGGCACTCCTACACTGGCTGGATGATCGTCTACCTCTATGATTAATACATGTGATGCCAGCAGCAGGCTGGTAGGCCTGTCGCGCCATAGAATTTTTGAAATTTTAACTCTTATCTTTGAATTGACATAATTTATTTGAATATCTTGAATTAACTGCTTAGGGATTTTCTCATCTGCTAGTGTTTTCTGTAATAAATTATGATTTATATATCATAAGCTTTCTCAAGATCTATACATACCAGAAGTGTGGGCAGATTAAATTCCCGTATTTTCTGCAAAATTTGTTCTTAATTCATTAATAGGCTATGTTGTACTTCTACTTATCATAAATCAACATTGCTCTTTTTTCTAAGAATGACTCGCTAAAATTATTTGTTTTTTATTTAATTTAGATACCTAAGAAAATAATTACAAATTAGAACGATTCACGAAAAATTAAGGCAATTAAAATAATGTTTAGTGCCTAAAAAGTCCTAAATAGAGATTAGTGTTTATTTTAAAGTTCTCGTCCAATCTTTCCTAAAATCGGCTGTTTTTAGAATATATGTCATTAAAATTGGTACAGTTTTACGTTTTTATGAATTGTCATTTAGTGATTGGTGAAGAATCGAAGGATATAAAGAAACTATAACTCAAGCATCATCTGAAAGTCTTGGACAGAAAAAATGGTTACATACCTAGAACGAAGATTTACAGATTATAGGAGAAAATAAACAAACATATGGGTTATTATAGTTTTCGCGTTGGTTTTTTAGCCATTCTTACATAATAACTACGAAACCTAATTGTTAATCCTGAGCGATTCTTTAGAATTATAATATATTGTTAAATAAAAACATCAATTGTAGTTCATGTTTACATCTTTTATATTTAAGAAATTCAGAGTTCAAAGTTTTTTTTTTAATTTCTAAAGTTTTATTTAATATTACTGCATTTATTATTTTTTTCTGAATCTGATTATGTATCATTATCATCAACGCTATCATCATTCTCATGTTTATCTTGATCTTCCACTTTACTATCATATTATTTGGGATTTATAATATATTCATTCACTTATCCATTGTAATATTGTTTATTTGTTATTTATATTTCATTTAAGTGTCCAGATTTCTGGGTGTGATACTGTTATATCTCTTTCCAGAGATTTTATAAAATTGTCCCAAACCTTTGTTACAATATTTCTCGTTAGTTTTTCAATTACTGCTATTTATTTTTTCTACTGAATATCCATCCATCCATAGTAATTCTGCCCGAAGGCAGGTCTTCACTTTAATCATAGCATTTCTATGCTATGCTTGCAGCTTTACTAAGGAATTGTAGGTGTGGTAGCTACCCGTTGCTTTCCACGCCGGTCAAGGATGATGATGATAATGACCATATGATTTCGGGGACCGTTTGGGCCTTAAAGTTTTCCTGACATTTGTGAGGAAAAACCCCGATAAAAACCACACCCAGAAAAACTGCCCCGACCGGGGATCGAACACGGGCCCGCTGCGTGACAAGGCAGTACGCTACCTCGAGACTACAGCGGTGGACCTACTGAATATGGTGATCGAAATCTTTTGTTCATAAATAGGTTACTGTATAACACATATGTTTGTTTATTTTACTTGGATGAATGAAGGCTGGTTAAATTTTGCACAGAGACCTTTTTATTCAGGCTTGCGGTTCTTTTACGATCCTGAAAATCTTCAGACTCTCTCGGAGGACTTGCCCCTTGGACTTACTTAGGCCTACTTAATACTTAATACAGGCTTTCCACTTTACAGCAGTTCGCCCTTATCTCCTGCTTTCCAGAGATTCCTATCTTCCCATTGTCCTTCTTCCATAACCCTCTTCATCATGACATCATATATTCCCCTTTTTAATACCATGTTCTTATACTTCTCCCCCTCCTCCTTCTGCCTGGTACCATCCAAACTAACACTTGTATAGGCCACTGTTCATCCGACATCCGTTGTACATATTCATACCACTGTAAAGCTCTCTTTGTTGTCCTATCGATAACAGTTTCTTGTGCATCCAGTTCTTGTCTAATATATGTATTTTCTAATATGTTGTAGTCTGGATATTCTCATACTTCTCCGTAATCCATCCATTTCTGTCGCCAAGATTCTGTTCTGCTTGCTTTCATTTATTGTCCAGCTTGATCCATATGTAAGTAGACTTTCTATTATTGTCAGTATAATCTTTTTTTTCTGGTCAGATTTCTATTCCATAAAAGATCATTCAGGGATCTAATCGCCTTCCTTGCACAATTTACTCTGTTAATAATGTAATTCTAACAAGTACCAGATTTATCTATTATAGAACCAATATATTTAAGTTATTCAACACATTTAATTACCATATCATTTGTTTGTAGGTCTTCTGAATTTCCTCCGATTACCATATACTGTTTTAATATAATTTATCTTCAGTCCCCGTATCTCAAATGCATCTACAACTTTCTAATCATTTATCATTGGATTTATCTGTCCTAAACATCGTCCACCGCTGTGGTCTTCAGGTAGCGTGCTGCCTTGTCACGCAGAGGGCCCGGGTTCGATTCCCGGTCGGGACAGGCTCCTGGGTGAGGTTTTTTTTCGGTTTTTTTCTCATCTATAAGACAAATGTCAGGAAGCTTAGGGCCCAACGGTCCCCGAAAATCATCCGGCCATCATCATCATCCTTATCATTATCTTCATCATCCTTACCGGTATGGAAAGCAACGGGAAGCAACCACACCAATAATTCCCTAGTAAAGCTGCAAAGCATAGCATGAAAATGCTATGATTGCAGAGAAAGACCTGCCTTCGGGCAGAATTACTATGGATGGATTCTAAACATTGTGGCATCGACCTCAACTGGGTTTGAATGCGCGACCCTCGGCACTAGAGACAAGGAACGTAACTACTAGCGCGGCTGACTCATGACCAACTATTATCTGATATTTTTATTTATTAGAAGGTGAAAAAAGCTTCAAAATTTATAATTTTCTTAATAATCATTCCGCATGAAAGTAAACTGATTTATATTCTAAACACACGTTTAGTGCTGTTGGATTACATTTCATTTACAGTACTAGGTACATATTTAATTTCCTTTTGCACATGTAATTTACAGGCTTTTATTCAAAGGGCATGGCTTGTACAACAGACAATTTATTTAATACATTCTCTTTATTTAATGCAATAGAAGGATCTTGGTGATACATTTATATTCTCCGATTGAGGGTCTTTCCACTTTTCAGCGGTTGACCTTTTACCAGCCGGCTGCTGGCCCTTCACATCCACATGTGTCAATCACAGAGGTAGATGATCAACAGCCAGTGTAGGGGTGACATGTGGTTAGCATGTCGAGTCCCCCAGCCGTTATAGCTGGTTCCTCAACCTGGAGCCGCTACTTATTGTAGCTACCCAATTGCCTCACGATGCTGGGTGGGCACCGGTCCCATACTGGC
Source organism: Diploptera punctata (assembly GCA_030220185.1). Taxonomy (NCBI): domain Eukaryota; kingdom Metazoa; phylum Arthropoda; class Insecta; order Blattodea; family Blaberidae; genus Diploptera; species Diploptera punctata. The sequence continues at coordinate 1,370,633 of JASPKZ010007270.1, forward strand.
CGAAATACCATGACAAAATTTCTTCCCCCATGGAGACTCGAACCAGCGCAAGTCCCGTAGCTCTGCGCCAAGGCTCATTTATATTCTAAGAAGTCAATAAAAGACCCAAATCACCAAATTAAAATTTAAAAGAGCCAACTAGTTTCAATAGCGAAACTATCTTTTTCAAGACTAATTACTGACAAAAGAAAAACAAATTAAAATAAATATAAAACTTCCATTAAACAAAGACAATTATATCCAATAACTTAACTACATTACATATATGGCAAAAACCAACGGCTCTAATGAAAAAGTTATAAATAAACAAAAAAGAAAGAACAATTTATCTAACATAACTAAACTTGAAAGAGAATCTGATAACAACAAAAGCATGGATAACACTTACATATACAGGAAAAGAAATATCAGAATTAGTCAATACATTAACGAAAGCTGATAAAAACATAAAAATAGCATACAGAACTAATAACAAATTAAATAACATAATAAGTAATAACATCGAAGAAAATTACAATTTAAATAGGAAATGAGTATATAAATTGACGTGCAGAGATTGTAACAAATTTTGTATAGGAAGAAAAGACAGAAATTTTAATATTAGATTTAAATAACGTTTTCGAGACTTTATTAACGCAGAAGGAAAATCAAGCTATGTAAAACACGTTATTCATTAAGGACATCGTATGTTAGATATTGAATACACCCTGACAATAATGCATAGAGAAAATAATCCAGCTAAGATAAATGTACTCGAGGAGATAGACATTTTGAAGGAAGTTAACAATAACGACCATCTGATAAACGAAAACGCACCCAGTACGTGTGACCCCCTCTACCAGATCTTCAGTGGAACACCAGTATTGAATCCTGCTGATGATGAGACTAGTCCCGAAAGCGCTACAGATAAATAATCTTTAAGTTGAGAAGATGGACCTTTTAGGTAAATATTTCATAATTTTATACTTTAATTTTATGCAAAATAACAATTAATATTTTGACTACGTCACATGATTAATAATTATAAATGACTTTGTGACATCATAAATTCAATCATTTTCTCTTTTAATTAAAGAAAAGAGGGCGCTGACTGGTTTAGGACCCTTGTCATTATTCATTTTTTTATATTCATTTTTTTTATAAATTTCTAAACTTTCAAGAACTTTGAAGATAATTTTGTCAGAAAGTCATTTAAAATTATTAATCTCGTCATGTGACTCAGTCAAAATTTTAAATGTTATTTTGTGTACCTATTTTGTTTTTCTTTAGTCAATAATTGGTCTTGAAAATGATAGTTTCGCTATTGAAACTAGTTCTGCCAAATTAAAATTTAAAAGAGCCAACTAGTTTCAATGGTGAAGCTATCATCTTCAAGACTAATTATTGATTAAAGAAAAACAAATTAAAATAGGTAAACAAAATAACAATTAAAATTTTGACTACGTCACATGGCGATATTAATAATTTTAAAATGACTTTGTGACATCATAAATTTAATCCTCTTCTTTCTTAATTAATGAAAAGAGGCCGCTGACTCGAAAACGACCCTAGTCATTATTCATAATTTTAACTTAATTTTTTAGATTAGTATCTTTCACCGTAAAAATACAACCTTCAAGAAATGTGGACATGGGTTCAACTGGGGTAAAATCTTCTAAACTTTCAAGAACTTTCAAGGAATTTTGTCACAAAGTCATTTAAAATTATTAATCTCGTCATGTGACGTAGTCAAAATTTCAAATGTTATTTTGTGTACCTATTTTAATTTGTTTTTCTTTAGTCAATAATTAACCTTGAATATGATAGCTTTGCTATTGAAACTAGTTGGCTCTTTTAAATTTTAATTTGATGATTTGGGTATTTTATTGACTTCTTATAATATTCTCTTTAACTTTCTCAGTCACTGTATACATTATTTTGCTTATGAAGACTGTTCAGTGCTCACGGGAAATCTGATCGAAAGGGACACTCGGTCGTTTTCGCTTGCATTCTACTCCCGCTCATGCGTTGACGTTCCCCTCCCACTCCTTTGAATACGCCAAATGCTTCCGTACAAGCAACGAGACTAGGAAGCTCAGGAACGTGATTCGAGCGAGAGTGGGTACGTATTTGACCTACTCTACTTAGTAGCGTGGGAAATGTTAATCAGAATAAGAATGAATATTTTTAAATTTTTAATTAATTTTATTTTTCCTGCTACAATATTACCTAAAGTATTTGGTTAATAATTGGTATTACTTACTCACTGGCACTATCGTACCCATAGGTTTATTGCCGCGCGGACACAAACCCTCAATACATCCCTATCCTGAGCTAATGTTTTTTCAATCATTCCCTGTATAATATACTTCCCTCAAATCATAGTTAATGTTATTCCCCCACCTCATTCTTAGTCTACCAATTGGACGTTTTTCCTCTGTTTTTTCCTACAATAAGCTTACATGCATGTCTTCCATTCCCATTCCTGTCACATGTCCTTGCCATCGAAGTCTACGAGACTTAACTGTTCTTATTAGATCTGGCTTCCTATAAAGACCATGTAGTTCCCTGTTATGTAGTCTTCTCCATTCAACTCTCTTTGACCTACTCTACTTAATAGCATGGGGAAATTGTAATCATAATTAGGATAAATGTTTTAATATTTTTAATGGATTTTGTTTTCCCTGCTACAATATTACCTAAAGTAGTTGGTTAATAATTGGTCTAAATTAATTAAATAGACGAAAACGGCTATTCGTTGGCGTTCAAGCAGAAGTCACTAAGTCCAAAATTGGCTGTTTTGAGATGTGTACACTACTATATTACGAAAATTATTCTTCACAGTCTGGCAAAAGCCACTAAGTGTTATTCCTGTACTTTTCTAATTTATAGACGCTTAATATTTTCTGGCGTAACAGACTTCTGATGTGTGATCAAATTTTAATATCGTTGTATCTCAAACAACAATTTTGGACTTAGTGAAATCTGCCAGAACGACGACGAATATTACGTTCGTGTCTTTAAAAAGATTAATATATTCCAACATAAATATATTATTAAAAAAGTGAAACATGTTGATTTGAGCTAGAGAAGTTGGCACTTGTTATAAAATCTACCCCTGAAACATTGACACATTGTGATGATCTTGCAGAAGATATCCGGGCTGTTGGCCGTGGTCTTGAGGCTTGTAGTTCCCCAACGTTTCGCCAGAGACTGCGTCCGGCATCCTCAAGAGCCAGTCTCAAGACAACCCTTGAGGATGCCGGACGCAGTCTCTGGCGAAACATTGGGGAACTTCAAGCCTCAAGACCACGGCCAACAGCCCGGAAATCTTCTGCAAGATCGTCATAGTAACTCCGGCCGTGAAAGCCTAAGTCAATACATTGACACATTGATTTAGCAGTATTTTGTTTGAATTGTAAATAAGTTTTATTTACTAATACGTTAAAATATTGTTCGCCTCATTGGTCTTGTGGTAACGTTCTTGTCTCAGAGGCTGCGGGTCCGGTTTCCATCTCCGGTCAGGACACGTTTCCATGGGTATCCATTTTTTAAACAAATGTCAGGCAATTTTAAGACCCAAATACTCTCCAACACCATCTGGGCCACAACAGCCTAATTGGGAAGTGTCCTCCCTTTTGCCTTTTTCTTTCTTCTTCTTCTTCTTCTTCCTCTACGCATGAAAACTGGCAGCTCGTTGCGTGTTCATTCACTACAGGTCCGGGGTATGGTGACATCCTTCCATCGTAGTTGTGGTCTTCCTAATGGCCTTTTCTGCTGAGGGTGCCAAGTCACGTACTTTCTTCACCAATCTACTGTTCTCCATTCTATCTATGTGATCGTTTCAATTTAGTCTACTATCATTTATCCAATGGTTTATAGGTTCAATTTCACATTCTTCTCTAATAACAGAGCTGCGAATTTTCTCTCTCAGCGATTTTCCTACGATTTTCCATAAAACTTTCATTTCGGTTGTTTCATTTATTTGCTTTGTTTTTTGAGTTTCTGTTCGGCATTCACAACCACATGTTAGAACTGGTCTTATGACAGATTTGTATATTCTTACTTTTGTATCTATTCTTAAATTTTTATTTTTCCAAACAGTATTGTTTAAACATCCCGATATTTTGTTTGCATTATTTGCTTGATGGAGGATTTCATCTGTTATTCTGTTGCTGCTATTAATTTCTATTCCTAAATATTTGAATTTCATGACCTGTTCTATAATTTTCCCTTCTATTTGTAATTTAACACGTCGTTAAATGACTCCATAAGCTATACAGGCCGTAGTGTAACTACCAACAAGGCCTCCCATGCCTGGCAGGTCATGGAAGAAGGTCCAGACTAGAAGAGATAACCATCGAAGTAGAAGGGCTAGTAACTCACTTCCAAGATGTAAAATGTTCCATTTATCACAGAAACATTCACGAAATTTGCCTTTTTATGAGTGCTAAAAGGATGTAGGCCTAGTTACTGAGGTTGTTCATGGGTACATTTTTTAGTTTTTTTTTTCTTATGTAATATTTCATCCATTCTATTTTGACACCTGTTAATGAAAAATGTATATATATATATATATATATATATATATATATATATATGATATGAAAAGAAAAAAGAATGCTTGAGTCGGGATTTGAACTCGAGTCATATATATATATATATATATATATATATATATATATATATATATATATCTTTAAGTTTATTAACGCTCTAGCTGCCGATTTTTTTTAAAACCAAACTCGAAATTAGCAATCAGTTAAGAAAAGTAACGTAGGTCTGTTAATCAGAAATATCTGACCGAAATCGGGGTTATCTGAAGCTAAAATTTGAAAAAAAATAAAAATAAATAATAATAATAATAATAATAATACTAATAACAGTAATAATAATAATAATAATAATATTTTATTTAACCTGGCATTTAAGCCTTGTGTTCTACTCAACCAGGTTTTAAAAAATGCAATAAAAATAGTCTTACATCTAAATTACAATAAACATAAACGATCGCTCTAGCGACCGCATTTTTCTTTTTTTTTTTCGTAACGAAACTCGCTATATTCCATTAAAAAACAACAAAGGTATTTTCAAAAACAAAACAAAATAGTAATATCCAAGAATTAGGAGTGGGGATTTACCTGAAAGGCGCAATTTAAAAATGGATCTAGCTGCCACCATATTCGTTTTCTCGATACATACGATTTAATTCTTGTAACAAAATGAACACATGGCCTATTCCGTTAATTAGCAGAATCTAAACATTAGTTCGACTTGCAGAGAGTTCGCTTAGTAAGCAGTTTTTGAGTGACGAACTTTTTTTATCAGGATGTTACCCCTGTAGGGAAGAAATTAATATAAATTTAGATGTCAATGCAATATATATATATAAACTCGGTCCCCTCTACAAGTCCTAGAAGTTTGTAAGGAGAATTTTAGAGCACTCTGTATATATATATATATATATATATATATATATTATATATATATATATATATATAAATTTTCGATTTAGACGAATCGAGAAGCTATTACTTGTTGAAACACATGACAAACGTTCAGGAAATGCTTGTTTTCTACCGGCTGTAGCACGGAAAAGGTAGGTTTCCGGACATAGTTTCCAATTCTAAATAATATCAACTCGGTCCTCTGCAAGTCCTAGAAGTTTGTAAGGAGAATTTTAGAGCACTTTGTGTGTGTTATATATATATATATATATATATATATATATATATATATATATATACACACATACCGAGTTGATATTATTTAGAATTGGAAACTATGTCCGGAAACCTACCTTTTCCGTGCTACAGCCGGTAGAAAACAAGCATTTCCTGAACGTTTGTCATGTGTTTCAACAAGTAATAAAAGTAAAGTAAAAGTGATCCCACAACAGTCCCGGAGGCCCTTGGGGGTAGTAGGAGGTTAAGGCTCCCACTTTTTTTTCTAGACAATCGACACTTCATGTCAGCCGGGTTGTCAGCCCTGCGTGACGGCCGCCTTTACCCCCAGAACAAGCGTCTGGTACTCGTTTCCGTTAGAGGCTGAGTCGACACCAGGGCCATAGTGCCGCCAGGGGTTTTGGTCAGTTTAAAAATCCTGACCCCAACGGGACTTGAACCCTCGACCCTCCGGCTTGTAGCACAGTGCCTTAACCACTACGCTACGGCGTGCCCCCTTCAACAAGTAATAGCTTCGCGATTCGTCTAAATCGAAAATTTCCCTATCGAGTATTCCAATACTTTGTGTTTTTTTTAAAAAAATGTCCATTTTGTTTAGAAATTTTGAAAACTGCAAAAATTGATTGTGGAGGGTGTATACGGCATTTATAAATGCAAGTCATGATTTAGTTTCTATTTTGTTCCTTTGGTTATTAGTGATTTGAATTGTAAAACAAGTGATGTACTATGGTTTCCAGTTCTAAATATCATCAACTCAGACCCCTCTACAAGTCCTAAAAGTTTGTAAGGGGGAATTTTAGAGCATTGTGTATACTGATCTCTAATGTACAAAATCCGAGAGTAACAAAGAGTTACTGAAGTCTGAAGCTAAACACTTATCTCTTTTATAAGTTGGGTGAAGGAGTGGGGCATGTATAGCATTGCGCATGATTGTTTCTATAAACCACGACGAGGAAGTCACTCGTGTTATCGAAAGGAAGTACGGAAAGAACAAAAAAATAAACAGTGCAATATGAACTACGGCGCTCATTTGGCGCGCATGCTATTAATTCCTGCGGCAGTCGAAGCGAGAACGTAGTCAGTTGTCATTGGTTTCTCAATGAGTTAGAAACAGTTTTTTGTTTTCTAACTTGTGCGGTTATCTGATGACGTCATTCTTTTCCCATGAGACTGTTGGGTAACTTACAGTATTTTTTATTGAAGCTTTATACCGAGTACTTTTTCAGTATTTAGTTTAGGGTTTTATAAACTTTCGTGTGTTCAAAGTTGGTTTCATATTAATAACTGAGGTGCGCGAATGTGTAGTGTTTTTAAATTGTTGTTTCGTTTCTTCATCGAGAAACCACAAACTATATACGTCATTATCAGTTAAAAAGGAAAGGAAAAGGAGTGTTGGAAAAGAAACTGATTAGCTGATATCACTGGTGACCCTGCGATAAGAGGGCGGAAAGAACGACAATATGTGCGGCCGACATCCTTCAACTGTTTGTGACACATTCACCAGTAAGTACAACTATCTCAATCATATACAGAGTGCTATCAATGGCCCGTATAATTCAGTAGTTGAATATGTGCAGTATTTTTAAAGTATATAGAATTTTTCTATTAAATAATCCAGCCGACTGCTTTAGTTCGTCTTTTTGATACAAGAAATCCCGAGGACTTTGTTCTCAAATACTCGTAATCTTTTCTGTCATACTAAAGCAAGATAGCATGTTACGCATGCACACATTTTTTTATAAGAAGTTGAGATATACATTTTTAACACGTGTTTTTGTTGACATGTTATACCCTGCATTGTTCGAAATATAGGTTAGAGCGCAATGGCTGCCACATTCTTCAGGTAACACATGAAATAGTGCTTCATAAATTATATTCTTGCTTTGTTCCTGGGTAGTGCGCACTTGTTTTTCATGTTTACATCATCGAGATTCCTAAGCTTAATTTTGAAACCAAAATTATCTCGAAATTCGGATGTCCACTGTTTGCGCCATGCCCCCAAATATATTTATAAACACTGATTACATAAATTAACACTTAATGACCAAACTCTGCAAATGGGTTCTGTTATGCACTAGAAGGACTCTTTTCATCTCAACTTCTCAAAAAAAAAAAGTTTTCTTGCGAAATATGGTCTCTTACTGATTCGATTCAATAGTAATTCCGCCCGAGTGCAGGTCTTTCACTGCAATCATAGCATTTCCATGCTATGCTTTGCAGCTTTACTGAGGAATTACAGGTGTGGTAGCACCTCGTTGCTTTCCACACCGGTGAGGGATGATGATGATATTGATAAGGATGATGATGGCCGTATGATTTTCGGGGACCGTTGGGCCCTAAGCGTCCTGACATTTGTCTTACAGATGAGGAAAAACCTCACGCAGGAGCCTGTCCGGACCGGGAATCGAACTCGGGCCCGCTGCGGGACAAGGCAGCACGCTACCTCGAGACCACAGAGGTGGACTCTTACTTATTATAGAGGAGAAATTATTACGAGTATTTTGAGAAGTGCCCAGGATTATTTTATCAACGAAACGAACGAACACACAGGTGAATGGAGAAAGTCAGTTATGGTTACATGATGTTTATGGAAAATCAGTTACAATAATTAAGTGTCCTAAACTGCGATAGACAGTCATGTGGCACGAATGGGGAATGAAAGAAGGGCATGGGAACTTAGGAAACACAGAGAGAAGACAGAGAACGTTCTTTATGTAGGCCAAGCGTTACATGAAATAATGTTATTGTGATTTGAGGAGGTGAATTTTGGCTCAACTATAGATTAGTTGTATATTACATCATGCATTATTCATATGACCGTAGTGTAGTGGTTAAGGCACTGAGCTACAAGCCGGAGGGTCGAGGGTTCAAGTCCCGTTGGGGTCAGGATTTTTAAACTGACCCAAACCCTCTGGCGGCACTATGGCCCTGAGGTCGACTCAGCCTCTAACGGAAATGAGTACCAGACGCTTGTTCTGGGGTAAAGGCGGCCGTCACGCAGGGCTGACAACCCGGCTGACATAAAGTGCCGATTGTCTAGAAAAAGTGGGAGCCTTAACCTCCTACTACCCCAAGGACCTCCGGGTCTGTTGTGGGATCACTTTACTTTTATTATTCATATGAAACTATTGCACTTTTTACTTTTCCGGTTTTTAGTAACATTTTCCTACAATTTTTACATTTTCTAACGATTCTTAAAATACATTTCGGCTCAACTGCACTTTTACTGCTTTTTGAATTTTCAGTTTATTATTGTACACTATAGCTCTTCTTCTGTATTTACTAACAATTTTAAACATTTAAACTTCTTCAAATAATGTTTATAATATTATTAGACAATTTTAAAGTATTTATTTAAATACCGGTACGCAAATCACAATATTATGACAGTTTTAGACAATATTGTGATGCTTACTGCTATTTTCTCCATAGAGTATGTTACTTAGTCTATGATTTTTCTATTGCTGTTTTGGGTTATCGCTGGTTGGATCGGCATTAGGGAGTGATAAGTAAGTGTACACTTTTTTTAATAAACGTTTGGTAATTTTAATATTATTAATATATTTTTTAACATAGATTTGGGGATTTATTGCAAAGATTGGTCATTTCAATTTCATAGCAAGATGCTGCCATCTAGCATAGCCTACGATTTTTTAACTTTAGTACGATATCGATAGTAATCGAGGATGATAACCGATATGTGGATCGATGGTGGGATATCGCTGGATCTATAAACTCTGGGGCATGCTTACTGTTGTCCTATACTTACTCACTGGCACTATTGAACCCGTAGGTTCATGGCCGCGCGGACATAAGCTCTCCATACATCCCTATCCTGAGCTAATGCTTTCCAATCATTCCTTGTATAATCTGCTTCCCTCAAATCATAATTAATGTTATTCTCCCACCTCATTCTTGGTCTACCAACTGGGCGTTTTCCCTCTGGCTTTCCTACAAGAAGCTTCCATGCAAGTCTTTCATTCCCCATACGTGCAACATGTCCCGCCCATCGCAGTCTACGAGACTTAACTGTTCTTATTATATCTGGCGTCCTATAAAGACAGGTAGTTCATTGTTATGTAGTCTTCTCCATTCACCTGTCTGTTCATCTCTCTTTGGTCCAAAAATTTTCCTAAGTACTATATTCTCAAATACGGTAATCTCCTTTCCTCCCTTAAAGTAAGAGTCCATGTTTCGCACTCATATAATGACTTTGAAAATATTTCACGTCAGTTTAAGTGCAGTTATTCTTATATCATTTTTTACAATTAAGTATTTATTTATATACGCGAAATCTCTCAATCGTATATTATAAGTTATAAACAACCGTAGCGCGTGTCCTCATCAACAGATGGAATGCTTAACAATTGTAAAAAAAAATATTTTAAGAATCGTTATTTACAACTCTACGTTTATTAAACAAAAAAAGGGGGGGGGGGGAATTGTACCATGTGCGTCAACAAAGAGCGGCCTCGTACTTGGAAAATGCTGATTTATTTATAACCAATCGTGTAGCCCTATCTAAAAGTTTCATGAAAACGTATATCGTGTGGAACAGTTTAAGTGCTCCTGCAACTGTATGTTTCACCCATCAATTCCTGTTTTGGGGTTTTGACCCTAAAATTACCTTTTATTAATTCCTAATAAAATGACTATCTTACCCATTGGTATCTGCTCAGTGTTGATTTTGAATAAAATTCCTTTCTTTTAATTGATATCACTGAAGGCCTTATTTTTGTAGACTCAAACCTGGCAAATAATGTACTTATTTACCAAGTAAAACACAGTTTGGGAAATAATGATGATTACAACTTGTTTTGGACGACTTATAATTCCTACATCAATTTGGCAACGATAAGGATATTGCATATTTTAATAACCGAAAGTAGTATTTTTAGAATCTACTTTACTTAATTTTAGAACCCATTTAGCTGCCCAAATCTAAAATTATAGAACCTAAAATTCCCAGATATCCCGATTATGTGTATAAATATTATTGCTATTAATATTAGCCAACTATCATTGTTCAGTTGCACGACTAAATTTTAGGCTATTCACCAGAATGACTTACCCTTGATTTTTCAGTTTATTGTTGATGAATTAAAGCTTTTCTTCTGTATTTACTAATACTTTTTAATATTTTAAACTTTTTCAAACAATTTTTATAACATTTTTTGACAATTTTTAACAAAGATTGGACATTTAAATTTCATAGCGACTTGCTGCCATCTAGCATAAGCTGTATAAACTTTAGTACGATATCGATAATAATCGATATATGGTAAGGATGGTAATCTCGATATGTGGTTCGATGGTGGGTTATCGTTGGCTCTATGAACTCTGGCGCATACGCATCGTTGTTCTATAGGACTTTGAAAATATATCAGGTAAGTTAAAGTGATGAATCCACACATTTAATATATTTTTTGTGTATAATAGATTCAAATAACTGTATGACCTTAAGAAATGTTGAGGCTCAACTGCACTTCTACTAGCTCATGATTTTTCGGTTATATTGTTGTAAACTATAGCTCTTCTTCTGTATTTATTTACATTATTTAATATTTTAAACTTTTCAAACAATTTTTATAACATTATTAGACAATTTTGGAGTATTTATTTAAATATGCAAATCACAATATTATGACACTGTTAGACAATATTATGATGCTAACTGCTATTTTCTCCACAGAGTATATTACTTAGTCTATGATTTTTCTATTGCTGTTTTGGGTTATCGCTGGTTGGATCAGTGTTAGGGAGTGATAAGTAAGTGTACACCCATTTTTAATAAACGTTTGGTGATTTTAATATTATTAATATGTTTTTAACATAGAATTGGGGATTATTGCAAATATTGGTCATTTAAATTTGATAGCGACGGATAGTAATCGAGGATGACAATCGATATGTGGTTCGATTGTGGGTTATCGCTGGCTCTATAAACTCTGGCGCATGCACACTGTTGTTCTATAGGATTTTGAAAATATTTCACGTTAGTTAAAGTGCAGTTTTTCCAATGTTGATTTTGCATTTCCCTTAAAAAGACACATTACTTATCTCGGTATTCAAAATACAACAATGGCGGAACTTTGAATCTTACGGACGAGCAGCTGCATACCAATTTTTTTCTAACCTTACTTCCTTAAATTTAGTTTTTCAAGCTTTTTTTGGCATAGTTAAACTAATTTATCAATGACAGGCTTGATTGTTGATATAGAAAGGCGCAATTTCATTTTATTTGGAACGAATGTCACTCTTAGGACTGTTCAATTTCTAAGAGAGTTGCTCAAATGTACATGCCAATTTTGAACTAAACATTGCAACAATGCGGCCAGCAAAATCTCTAAAGAGCTTTCCTATCATTTCCCTTTATAATAATAATAATAATAATAATAATAATAATAATAATAATAATAATAATAATAATAATAATAATAATAATAATAATAATAATAATAAGAATCCATCCATCCGTAGTAATTCTGCCCGAAGGCAGGTCCTTCACTGCAATCATAGCATATTCATGCTATGCTTGCAGCTTTACTAGGGAATTGTAGGTGTGGTAGCTTCCCGTTGCTTTCCACAAATAATAATAATAATGATAATAATAATAATGATAATAATAATGATAATAATAATGATAATGATAATAATGATAATGATAATACTGATAATGATAATACTGATAATGATAATACTGATAATGATAATACTGATAATGATAATACTGATAATGATAATACTGATAATGACAATACTGATAATGACAATACTGATAATGATAATAATAATAATGATAATAATAATAAATCATCGGTTGATTGTCTTTGACATCGTCCGATTCACAATAGCAAATTTTGTCGGTCCATCCAATCTCCTAGTTGTAGATATTTCTCCTTTTGTTTTGGAATGGAAACCTGAGGGAAGATGAGGCAGAGGAAGACCTAAAACCTCCTGGACTCAGGGAATATATTTATATATAATAATAATAATAATAATAATAATAATAATAATATTAATAATAATAATAATAATAATATTAATAATAATATTAATAATAATAATATTAACCATGATTTGATGGAAGTGGATTATATATGAATTGATTGGAAAACATTAGCTCAGGATAGAGATGTATGGAGAGCTTACGTCTGCGCGGCCTTGATAGTGCCGGTGGATTAGTTAGTTAGATGTGAGGACCGTAGCAGTTGAAGGACAAAAGGATTCTAGACATATCACGTCATTTTTTTGTGTTCCTGATTGCCATACATTAAAACAAAATTATATAGATAGGACGGAAATTTATTTTATGAAATTTTAGAAGTATCATGGAATAAAGATTTTCACAGAATTGTCAATTTTATCCTACATATAATCATGTGTTTTATTTATGTTCGAAAACTAGACAACACGGAAATTTTTACCTGACAAAATTATGATTCTACCGATTTTTTTCCCATGATTTCTAAACTCAAATACGTTTTCCGTTATCAACTACTGTTTTGAAATAATAGTCGATTTGTGATTATGCTAGCGGCGCCACAGAACGCATAAATAGCGGGCTATTTGTATAAATGCCTTCTTGGCTTGGGGTCATCACACCTTCCGACTCTTCACTGTTGCTATTGAAAGTGGATGTAAAACACTTTATTATCATAAGTAATATCACGAGTGATTTCAAAATCATCCATAAATTCACGTGTCACTCGTGACTCGTGAATGTATCTAGAGGATATGGAAACCAAGAGTGGCATTTGTTAGGACTATTTAACGAATAAAATTAAGCTGTTTACTAAAAAATAATTTTTTAAATATAATTACCAGTATATTAAAGTATCAGAAATGTGAGGTAATGTATATTTACTGCAACTTGATCATATTTATTTATTGCCAAATATGATCGCAATATTGTAAGAATGCACCCTAATGGAGAAAAATGAAACACACCAAACTGTATATTATAACCAGCATTATAGGTTATTAATTTATTTTGTTAGTAAAGAACTCAGTAAAATCATTATTTAAAAACACGATTATTGAACACACAGTTATCGAATGTGTAGCTCCGAGGAATCTGTACGTTATTTGCTATATTCAGTGTATTTGTTGGAGAATCAGTTACTGCAAAATAATGCTCTGACCCATTCAGGATATTAAAAAGGAGGAGCTTTCTTTGTCACAAAGGCAGGAGGTGGTAAAGAGAATTCGATAAAGAGCGAGGTGAAACACGACTGTCATTAGTTGTAAAACAAAATTTATTCAAAACGTGATTGGTCATTGACTCCCATTTGGGGCATGAGTTAAATAGTCGGGAAAAATATATTTCCGCCTACTGGTTAGTTTATTAGAACTTATGAACCCGAAAAATGGTATACGATTGCTTAGTGTAGTTTAGTATTTTATTGTAGTTTCTTCATCGCCCCCCCCTTTTTTTGTTGGATCAGAATACAAAAGCAATAATGGAAATATATATATATATATATATATATATATATTCAGGATAGTGCGTTCTCTCTTACTAGCAATGGCGACCATGATTGAAAATTCAATTTCCTAAATTTAGGGGTTGCCAACCTATAAATAACTAAATAACTATACTGTATTATTACATATTACAAACCTCGTGCGGGAAGTAAAACCACTGTTCTTTATGTATATTACGTTCAATGTCTAGAAAAATATATCCAAAAGGTAGTGTTAATATACATTATACGAAACAAATCACTGAATTTTAATTGAAGTGAACTTTATTTGACAATATAAAACAATAAATTCGTATTTTCCGCCATTTTATTCCTGATTGGTATCACGGCCTGCTGTAGTCTCAACTAATTTTTTTCGGCATTTACCGTGTAAAAAGAATGGCCAATCTGTTAACGTTAGTCAGTTGTTTATAATGAACGCAAATATTTGCAACAAAGATGTTATTATTTTAATATTACTTATTATTTTGACAACATCATCGTGCAAAAAAATTATGTACAACGCACATTTGTGAAGTTTTTACAGAATCTCGCTATCGCTCGGTTTTTAATAATTTCTTTGCTTCAGTAAAAACCACTTCCCAACCTCGCATTGTATATTATTACCCTATATTTTAGTCAATAACAAGAATGTAATTCCAAGTGGCAGTTATTGGCAATGTCAACAACCTTAGAAAATTTAAAAACGCAATTCAGGAAAGCGCGCAGTAGATGGCCAAGCATGAGGTGGGTGAATGTTATTAACCATAATTTGACGGAAATAAATTGTACAGGGGATGATTGGAAAATATTAGCTCAGGATAGGGGTGTATGGAGAGCTTATGGCCGCGCGCCCAGGAACCTATGGGATCGATAACGCCAATAAGTTTATAAGATTCAATGAATGTCAGATATTTAACTTTGTACGGTGCAGTAAATAATTTTTTTCCCAGATTTTATTTATATTAAATTGTTGTTTAAGGTGTAGATAATTCTGCTTGCAATTTATTATTAAATCTGTCAGTATTGCGAATGTTATTGTGTTAACGTGCCTCGTAAATGTTTGAATTCGTCAAACGTTTATCTTATCAATGGAGAATTTACGACAAAATGTCAACGCAAATGATTAGGCCCCGAAGTTAAAAAAAGAGTATGAATTATAATTTAGATACAACATTGCAGGCCAAAGTATCGAATGGACATAAGGTACGTACTGCAGTAAACTATGAGCAAATTATCTTCCAGGCTGGCTAAATGACATTCATAAATCAATGCCATTTGCTTTTACCTGTCAAAAGTAAGAGGGTTTTATTAAAAAATAACACTGGTCAATAGTGGTTTTGTTGCCCTTGATATAAGATTAATTTCGGATATATTTATGGTCACAATTCATGAAATTATCAATTATTTTGGAAGATTTGCTCTGGTTTTTTTAAATCTTTATTTTCATTTTACACTACAAAAATTGGAAAATATGAAAAAAATATAACGGATATATTTATAATGTCAATTGTTTTTTGAAAAATTAGTATATACCGACATAAATAGAAATTCAAATGTCGAAAACCTGTGTTATACTTCAGTGAAACGCCTTTTATAAGATTTTCTCCTATAATTTTTTAGGGGATAATCTCTTTTTAAAGACCAACCGTAATCTGCCATCAGGTGTCGGTCCCATCTAACCTGATACCTTTCCTCCATTACTTTTAGATCCTGGTGAAAGCGCTCTCCCTTTTCGTCACTATAATTTCCTAAATTATCCGAAAATCTATCCAGGTGACTGTGGAGAAACTATAACTTTATACTCATATTTGCTCCCAGAATCTTGAATCTTGTCAACATGTTTTGCATAATTTCTTTATAATTTGGTGCTTTATAGTTACGTAGGAAATTTTCTACTATCAATACAAAACCCTTCCAAACTTCACTTTCCGAACCAGTCATAACTTTGATAAAATTTGCATCTTCCATCAATTGCCGAATTTGAGGACCATCAAATATTCCGCCTTTTAACTTTTTCATACTGAGCTTAGGACATTTTCTACAAATGTATTTGAAACATTTTCCTTCCTTGTCCAACGCGTTGATGAATTGTTTTATCATATCCAGATGCACATCGTGAGTACTTTAATTTTATCAAATAACTGAGATCGCGGCCGATGTGTGGAGGTGCGAGAGTGGGGATCATGTGATGTTTGTATGCGCGAAAAAAAAACGCGGAAATCAAATCATGACTGGAAACATAAATTTTATTAGTAACAAGCTGTTTACTGTTTAAGATACAAGATACGCAAAAATCATAAAACTAGAGCACATTTAGCACTTTCATGAATATATTCGTAAACTGTGCGCTTGAAAACATAGAAATTCGCTGAGATATCCAGGGCAACATTTTTTACTCGGTTATATTAGCTTGACCTGTATCTATGTAACGGAATCTTTCAACGCGATTTTCACCCACTTAAAAAGTCATTGGATCGACATGAAACTTTGTATAGTTGTAAAGGACTAATGACAATACAATAATTTTTATAGAGCTGTGTAAGGAATGCCATAGAATATCCGAATATTTCCTGAGTAATGAGTGTGGGCTTCAGACGGTGATCAGTTGAGCCCTCCTGAAATTGAACTTTGACCGCACGATATAACTCTGAAGATCCAGATTTCCAGTTATCATTACTCGAACACCATTTGATATCCCAAGCCGAACTTGACGATTTAGGGTCGGTTTCACCAACAGAGGTAACTGTATTACGCCAGTTTAAGCTATGTATTATATATGGGGAAAACTGGCGTAATACAGTTACCTCTGTTGATGAAACTGACCCTTTGTAAGGTATCTTAATTTAACAAAGTCAATCGGTACTGTTAAGCTCCGTTATAGAACTGAAACTTGCTTGAGCCCAATGTTAAAGTAACAACATATAGAATATGAGAATAATTTTTACTTTTTTTTCCCCTACAGAACAATGGACTTTGCAGTAATGATGTTGGTGGACTAATGAACAAGGAATAATTGAACAAAAAAGTTACAATCCAATAAAATGTTACCTTTAAGTTAAAAGCTGTCTGTGTTACATAATGGTAATGTTTACTTTTCTGTGCCTATAGCTTTTGCTCATATGAACAAGATATCCAGCTGTCGGTAAAATCTTGAAAACCGGGAATAGGTCGGGAATTTGAAAGCAACCGGGACGGGAATTCGTAAAACAATGTGCTTCTTATACTCAGTTTCAAGTAATAAGGAAGCAGAGTGGATCGAAAAAATAAATTGTCCGAAGAAGAAAAACCTGAGTTGAAAAAAGAAAAGCTGACATTTATATAAAAGAACTGGAATAAAATAAGAAAAAACTTTACAAAATGAAGTAGAGAAAGAAATTGCTGTTATTGACGAAATAATAAAACGATAAAAAAATAAGATATAAATAATACAATTTTTAACGTGAGATTGTGTGCAATGTTTTTCGTAACATAGTTCATGTTCAAATAAAAAATATACATTGCTATTCATATTTAAGACCTTACCAAAAATAGGCGTTTTCCCTTGTAGGAAAACCAGAGGGAAAACGCCCAGTTGGTAGACCAAGAATGAGGTGGGAGAAGGACATTAACTATGATTTGAGGGAAGTAGATTATACAGGGGATGATTGGAAAACATTTGCTCAGGATAGGGATGTATGGAGAGCTTATGTCCATGCGGCCATGAACGTACGGGTTCGATAGTGCCAGTGAGTTAGTTAGTTAGAATTAATTCAATTTAGTACTAAAAAAACTGTTTTGAAGTTTTAGCCTATCTCGAATGTCAAAAGTTTCTTTTTTAAACTAACATGCCTAGACTTAAAAGAGCACCCACAAATCTCATATGCGCAACTTGTGATTTCGGTTTTGTCTAGAATTTGAAATCCAGTATTCACTGCTACATTTTATGGAGGCTTTCGTTATTTCCCAAACTGTCGTTTAATGACTCCATTCACGGTATTATATTTCTGTAATTTCAGTTCCACTTTTTTTTCAGAAATTAAGTGACCAAGGTAAATAATTCGGATACTTGTACAATAATATTTCTATCCAATTTCTTTTAAACGTTGTTAAATTTTTTCTTGAACATTGCTATTTTTTGTCTTAAGATAAATTTTCATATTACAATTATTTAAATGTAAGCTTATTGTTCAATTGGAAAATTCATCTTTGTTATTCATCTTCTGATGTAGCAAATGTAACCAAATCTTCTACGTACAGTAACATCTGGAGTGTGTTTCTCTTTATTTTGATTTCATGTTAAATTAGTTCTTTGTAATCTTACATGATTTTGTTAATATTTTGAATAGGGCAGGTGATAATCTAAACTTTTAACTTTTTTTCTTTGAATTGACATAAATGCTTTGAATAGCTTAAATTTACTATTTAGAACTTGTCTCATCTGTTGATATTTTCGTAATAAATTGTAATATATATTATCATAAACTTTCTCAAGGTCTACGAAAAAGTGCCAGTCCCTTGAATATCATCACATCATTTTATCATATTCGCTGCAGTGCCCTCAACCAACTCGTAAGACTGTCACATATAGAGATCTAAAACATATAAGCAATGCAGCTCTACTTGAAGACGCTATGAAATTGCCGTGGCATACATTGTGGACGCTGCATTGTGTAGACGAAAAAGTAGAGGTATCAAATAACCTTATACTACAATTATATGACAAACACGCCCCACTGGAAACGAATCTCGTGAGACGACATCCTGTTACCAGGTTGACTGTTGACATCCGTAACTTGATGACTGAAACAGACGCAGCATATCGGAAATATAGACTCGACAAGACTGACATAAATCTCAATCACTATAAACAGTTAGGTAACAAGACTAATCAAACTTTCAGAAACGTCAAACACAGAAATCGATACAGCCTTACTGAACCAAATAACAATACCGCAGAAATTTGGAGAAAAAACTCTGAATAAAATGGGTGTAAAAAGGGAAGACACTTGGGTAGAAAGATACCTGTTTCCTTGGACACAGTCAATGACCATTTTACTCCTAAATATAAAATACAGACAATAAGTGAATTATTACTGACAAAATCCACCAGACACAGAACATTTCCATTTCTAATATCTTACAGAAGATGATGTAAAAAACCTATCAAACAAATAAAAACAAAAGCAGAAAGGACTGCCCGTATAAACATCACTCTACTTGACAAAATAATCGACATTATACTACGTACCATGACTCATGTTTTTAACTCCTCACTACAAACCTCTACATATCCTACATATGGAAGCAAGCACTTGTACGTCCACTCCCGAAAGTTAAAATTCCTTAACTCCGAACGATTTACGACGCATCAGTATTTTACCTACCCTTTCGCAAGCTTTGGGACGATTAGTCCATAAACAACTGATTGACTATGTAACTGGATACAACCTTTTAGATCTACATCAATCGGGCTTCAGAACAGGACACAATACAAATACTGCTCTACTAAATATATGTGAAGACATACGCGAAGCATCCGATAATCGAAAACTTACTATTTTTACACTACTTGACTTTAGTAAAGCATTTGACACGGTAGACACGGCATAACCAAAAAAAAAAAAAAAAAAAAAAAAACTCTCACTTTCCGACAGTGTCGCGCAATGGTTCAACTCCTACCTTCGTGAGTGCCAACAATCTGTTAGGACATTCTACGTTATGTTCTTCTTGGACCTGCCGCAAAGCTAGAGTTCCACAAAGTTCGGTGCTCGGTCCGTTCGTTTTTTCAATGCATGTAAATGATATATCTGACTCTCTAAAGCATTGAAAACATAATTCATTCGTGGACGACATGCAGATCTTCATTCACGCAGACAAATATTCTTTAAATGACGCGGTACCAAAATAACTGAGGACCTTCACTCGCTAACGACTTGGACAGAGAAATATGACTTCATTTAAATCCTAGAATGTCATAAGCAAATATTATGGGCCAACAGAAACTATTAGCCTCAATTAACACAAATACATGTAACACTTAATGGGGTTCAAACCCCTTACAGTTCAACAGTAAAAAATATATGGATTAAAATATAAATTAGAATAAACAAATAAAGCACATTTGCAAAATAATCTCAATAATACATTCATTAAATCGCATAAAAATAGTTTAGCATTTGCACTATGTCAGTAGAAACACATGCAATGCCCCATTTTAATTATTGTGATACTCTTTTAAAAGTATCGATCATTTTACTGACCTAAATACTGTTCTTACTCAAAGACTTCAACGTGCTCATACTTCTTGCACACTTTTTCTTCGCATATTTGATCACGTTACACCATCCCCGGAACAATTGCCATGACTTCGTCTAAAAGATCGTAGAGCCGTCCATTCCTTATATCTTCTCTATAAAATATTACACGCATAATTACCTAATTATTTATCACACCGCTTCCATAGGCTCTATGATACACATAAATTAGACACCCGATCACATCAGCACAGTGTCCTTTATATCCCTCCTCATCACACTACCTATTACTGGAAATATTTTACAGTTTCTCTTGCCAGAACATGGAAATCTCTTCCACCCTATGTCAGAGACTATCAAACTTTACCGTCTTTCAGAAACAAACTGAAAATAAAATTATTATCAATTAATAATTAGTTTTTTATTAATAAAAATAAAATTAAGATATCAATATTTTTACCTAATGTTATATACATTCATTCGTTTCATTCTGAGAATTTTCCTCATCATCGAGGGCTTTCTCCAACCAATCTTAGTAATTAACATGACGGACTTATAGACTATCATTTTTACAACAAATATTCACAAATTTCTCTTAATTAAAGTTCTCCACCGTTCTCTGTCCTCTGTGTCTTCATCTGCTACACCAAATTTCCTCATTGAATTTTGAATGTTGCCCTTCCAGGTTCTTCTTGGTCTTCCATTTCTGTTCCTTCTTTCAATTTTCCATGTATAGACGGCCTTTGGTAGTCTTCCATCCAGCATTTTTCTTACGTGCCCATACCATTTTAACTTCCTGTGTTCAATCTCATCCATTATACTCGCATTTCTTTCTGCGTTCATCCATTTTCTACTTTCTGTATTTATAATTGTTTCCAGTCGAGATTTTCTGGCAGCTCTTCTCCAAAAATCCATTTCAACTGAAGTTATTCTGTTGACATGTTGTTGTGTCATTGTCTAAACTTCCGATCCATATAACATCTCTAGTATGGATTTATAAATTAGTTTTGTTCTGTTAATGATATTTCTACTCCATAGTATAGAGTTTAACATTCCTATGGTTTTTCTTCAATTACTAATAATTTTGCTATTATATATATAAATCGATATATTAATTCATTAGAGTTTATTACGTTCTTTGCTCTTTTATATTTTTGTATATAGTAGATTCGAGGTGTTATTCCTTTGTGTGTATATTCTTTTATTAGTTTTAATTTTAATTGTCTTTAATTATATTGTATTATTAGGTATTATTTTTATTATTATTCAGTTTGGCCAGATAATTAATTGTTTAGTATATAATGTTATTGTATTTTTTTTGTATTTAAATGTAGCATATATTTGTCCTGGTGAGTGAAAGAGAAGGCCACATGGCCTTAACTCCACCAGGCTAAATAAATAAATAAATAACAGAAATGTGGTCAGATATTTCTCTAAAATTTGTTTTTAATTTGAAAATAGCGACTGTTGTATTTCTACCTGTCATAAATCCACATTGTTCTTCTTCTAAGAATCTTTCAATATAACTATTTAATTTATTTTCTTAAAAATGTTTCCATATAATTTAAATGCTGTGCAAAATAATGCAATGCCTCTATAGTTTGGCATTTGTTTTTTTGAACCTTTCTTATGTATATTCACTACCAAACCTGAACTAAAAAAACCCTGAGAAATTATTTTGAATTTCCGCATATTTGTTAAATAAACATAACAGTTTTAGTTTTAGTTTAAGTTTAAACAATTCTGTGATCAAATTATCCAATTCTGAACTCTCCCAAATGTTTGAAGTTTCTGGAACTTTATTTAATTCTTCTGGAGTTATAAATAATTTTTTAATTCGTAATGTAATGCTTCTAAATACGCGACTGTTTTCAATACTTTTATTTAATTTATCAGTAATAATGATGTAATCAATTACGGATTTGGAGCTTGTAATTTCCTACGTGAACTTGTGTTTGTCCTTGTGTAGGAATTTGTAATTTTCAAATTGTTAAATGTATAGAATTATATTAATAATCTTCCATTTTGATTTCAAATGACTTCTCCATTTATTTAAACGGTATGTCTCCAATCCCATCATTGAAGTCTCCACCTAATACCATTATATTGGAGCGGGGATTAATGGGGGTCTACGTATTTTAGGTTAATGGTTAATAAAGGATTATTGGAGCCGGGATGATGATAGGATTTCTCAATATTTGAGAAATTAGGTAACTCAGGTTAGGTTTCGGTAGAATTGAGCTTCTCTTTCTCAGGGATAACAAGATATGCTGGCGGACACAATGCTGTGTTGGACAAATTTTCTGTAATGATAATTTATTCTTCAAATAAGTCTCACTGATAACACTTTGGATAGTTGTAGTAGTTAAATACAAAGCAGTAATGATCTCAGTAATTAAGGGTGTCTTCCTGAATGTATTATCTGGTTGTACGTCGATGTGAAATTTCCTAAGTCCAAAAATCGCAATGTTGCAAAATAAGTTTAAGTCCCTAATTTAAATTTTGGTTATCGGTCCATGTTAATGACAACTGAGCAATTAACTCTGCGACTATTGAGCCATTCTGTAGCTATGTAACGTTCATATTTTTATCTCCGAGGAAAACTACATGGTCTTAACGTGCTTGGGATCATTACTTTACCCTTACATAACGAATAATTCAATTGGTGGGTTACCGGGGGGGTAGGGATCGCCATTTGCTGATAGGATGCGAAATCACCAAGTGTTTCTCCGTTTACGCCCTCTTGACATAGTGCAGCTAAAATAATAAGTTTTGTTTCCTTCTAATGTGGGATTCCCGACCTAAGTCCACCCACGCCATTTCTCAACTGTTTAGGATATCTTCTAATGTGTTGAACTATCTTTCGCGCCCTTCGTGTTCTCACATCTTTTTCTTTTCGCTTTAATGGCGTTGTTTACGTTAAAGATGTAGTTCCCCGACCATATATCAACCTTTGTTCCTAAGTGTCTGCGATACCGAATTTAAGATGGTTAGATTTTTGGTTCACAAAGAAATGTATCTTAAGCTAGTGAATATATATATATATATATATATATATATATATATATATATTTATTATTGATTTCGTACATCTCAATGATGGATAAATCATATTTGAAGAGAAAAATTATACGCTCAGACCGGGACTTGAACCCGGGACCCTTGGTTCTCTAGACCAAGTGCTCTACCAACTGAGCTACCTGAGCAAGTACCGATCTAAACGCAAATCTTTCTCTATATACATTGTAATTCCCATCCACCAAATGCTGTGAAGCCATGTCTTCACAGCATTTGGTGGATGGGAATTACAATGTATATAGAGAAAGATTTGCGTTTAGATCGGTACTTGCTCAGGTAGCTCAGTTGGTAGAGCACTTGGTCTAGAGAACCAAGGGTCCCGGGTTCAAGTCCCGGTCTGAGAGTATAATTTTTCTCTTCAAATATGATATATATATATATATTTATTTATTTATTTATTTATTTATTTATTTATTTAGAGTCCCCCCCGGGTTACCTCGGGCATAATGCCCATATCCCCGGGTCTGCTCTATGTCTCTATCTATATCTTATCTTTATTGAAATACATAATAAATATACAATTCGGGTATTTGATGTTTGTTGTTGTTACATAAAATTAAAATAAAGTGTGTTGTTTGTTTGTGTATATGTGTGTGTGTGTGTATGTGTGTGTGTGTATGTGTGTGTGTGTGTAGTAGTAGTACTAAGTAGACTGGTGACGTTTTTAACGCCTCTCTCGTCTCCGCTGATCTTCGTCTCTTCTTAATCCCAAGACTCTTCTTGTGTACTTGTTGAGGGATTTGAAGGCTTCCTTCCCAGTCCAGAATTCTAAGGCGAGCGGCCATTGTGTTTCACCTATCATGGCTGCTTCCTCCAGCTCCTGCCTGAAGACATTGTACTTGGTACATTGATAGAGCACGTGGACTACGTCGTCCTCTCCGGGGTTGAAACAATCACAGAGAGGTGGGTCGGCACATCCTCTTTCGTGCAGTTTGGAGCGGAAGAGTCCATGACCTGAAAGGATCTGTGTGGTGTAGTGGCTGGGAGTTATCCATGTAGTCTGCATTCTTTTCTGGACTCTCGGGAAGAACTGGAATGTCTGGCGTCCATGGGGCTCCTGTTCCCATTCCAGTTGCCACTTGTCGAGGAGGTGAGAGTCGATTATTCTGCGGACGGCGTCCCTTTCATCTGGTTCGGCGTATAGGTCCGGAGTAATGATCGTTTCCTCGATGTTGACGGGAAGCCCTCTTCGGAGACGATGTCGTTGAATCCTCCTCTCTATGTACAAGTCTATTGGGAATACTCCAGCTATGACTGGAAGGCATGCTCTCGATACAGTGTTATAGGCTTTGGTGACACGTATTAGCACATGTCTTTGTGCCGCCAGGAGCTTCTTTTTGTGGCATGCTTTAGTCGTCTCGCCCATCCGTGTGCAGCATACGCGCATATTTGTTGGAACAGCGTTTTATATAGCCTTACGTAGTTAATAGCCTGGTATCCCCAATTCTGTCCACCCAGACGGGCCATCGCGTGGAAGAGGTTTTTGGCCTTTCCAGCGATGTCCTCAATATGGGCGTCAATTTTCATATTTGTTTGGATCCTTACTCCGAGGTATTTAATTTGTTGAACGAAGCGCAGTCCTCTTTGTTCAATTCTTATTGTTGGTGGGCGTGCTGGGTGTAGTGCGCCTTTTAGGAGCATGCCAGTGGTTTTCTTTGGGCATAAGGAGAGTTTGTGCTGCTTGGTCCATTGTGTTGTTATGTGGACGATTTCTTGAGCTCTCTCCTCTACTTGCCTCCTGGAGTTGCCCGAAATGAGGATTACCAGGTCGTCGGCGTATGCTATCGGATGGGCGTGAGGATGTTCTTCTAATAGCTGGAGTAATTCATTCAGTACTAAGTTCCATAGGCTAGATCCGAGGACTAAACCCTGTGGGCAACCAATCGTTACGTTTCGATTAATTCTGTTGTGGTTTTCCACTAGGGTAGCTGTTCTTCCTTGGAGGTAGTCCCTGATTACTTTGTACAAGTTCGAAGGGCAGTTCCATCGTTTTAGAGCTAGGAGAATGCTTGGCCACCACAGAGTATCGAAGGCGCTTTCGAAGTCAATGAAGATTCCAATCGTCAGTTTTTCTTGGCTTCGTTCAACGATGTCGAAGAGTTCTGTGATGGCGTCCTCGGTACCTTTGCCTGGTTGGAAACCGTACTGTCTGTTCGATGCGGCTTGTTGGAGAGTTGGTTGGAGTTGTAGGAGGATTAGCCTCTCATAAAGTTTCCCCAGCACTGGCAGCAAGCAGATGGGCCGGTATGATTTTGGGTCAGTAGCGTCCCTGTCCCCCATTTTCATGATTATTTTTATTTGTGCTGGTTTCCAAATGTTGGGGAAGACTCCATGCTTGAGGCACACGTTGTACAGGTTCAGGAGTCCCTCTTTAATGTGTCTCCATCCTTTCTGTACTAGCTCCACATTAACATTGTCTATACCAGGGGCCGTGCCATTTTTCATTTTCTCCATGGCCATTTCCACATCGATCAGGTCTATTTCTCCTGTAGGATGCGTGTTTGGTATTTGCCCCGCTTCTGCTCTGATGTTGCGGTGCAGCACTTCATCCGTTTCTAGTTCGTCTTTGCGGATGAGGTATGTCATTAGATGTTGGGCTGACTCTTCCCATGTTTTGGCGTGACCAGTTGGGTGTTGTACTGCTGTCATGACCTGACGTGGGAGAAGTTTCTCTGCCTGGAGTTTGTAGGCAAGACCCCATTGGTTGGATGCTGCTTGCGCGGTTACGTAGTCCCGCCAACTCTCTCTTCTTGTGGCTTTGATGGCGTTTGTGTAAATTCTTCTTATGCGCCTGTAACTTTCCTGACGCTCGGCCCTTTCCTCGCTGCAACCTCGCTGAAAATCCCGCCGTTCAGCGTAGACCATTATTTTTAGGACCGTCAGCGTGTTGGTCCACCAAGGAGATGTTTTCTTGTGATTGCTTCTGCATCTGGGTATGCTGCAATCCGCTGCTTTGATTATGGAGTGTTGTAGTTGTCTAACGTACGGGAAGATTCCAGCCCGATTTTCTATTGGTGGGATTGTGCTGGTGCGTCGTTCTAGTTCAGTTGCATATATCAGCCAGTCAGCTCGCCGAAGGTTGTACTTAGGAGGAGATAGTGTGTTTGGTTGTTGAACGTTGATTCCATTTATACTAATTAATTATTCAATAATATAATTTAAGCTTTTATCTAAAGGCTGGCGCAATGCATTTCGCCAAGTTTCAACTTTTTTGTCCGCCGTTTAAGTAGGCCTACCTGTCGCTCGATAATGTGATGCGGTGTACATACTAAATATCTTCCGCAATAAGTGACTGATCGTTTATTCATAATCCTGTCAATTTCTTTGTGTCATTTTATTCATTTGTGATTATATCATTTTTGGATTGCATTTGATCCCCTGAGTAAATTAAATATACATTTCGTATATGTCTGATGATTCCTTCGTCTAACCCTCTGCTAATCTAATTTGAATTGTATTTCATTTATCTCTCCTTAATTCTTTGATTACTTATTTGTGGAGAGGCTGAGTGAAAGATCCTGCTTCGATATTCACTTTTTTCAAATTGTGTCAAACTTTTTTTTTTAATTCTGGTAAAATAGTTATTTCTAAAATCATGCCCCTTATATTTGGGTTATATACTCAATTCACTATAAATATGATATTAAAAATCATTAATTAATACTATTCTATCGGATATCCATTAATAATTTTAAAATGTTTGTTTCCAATATTTCCATACAACTCCTGAATAGACCCAATTTTTAGTCTGTAGTCCAGAATATTTGAGATTACGAGTATTCGAGTATAAATTTCTTAGGAATTTTTTTGGACCAAAGAGAGATGAACAGACAGGTGAATGGAGAAGACTACATAACAGTGAACTACATGGTCTTTATAGGAAGCCAGATATAATAATAGTTAAGTCTCGCAGACTGCGGCAGGATATGTGGCACGAATGGGGAATGAAAGACGTGCATGGAAGCTTCTTGTAGGAAAACCAGAGGGAAAACGCCCAGTTGGTAGACCAATAATGAGGTCGGAGAATAACATTAACATGATTTGAGGGAAGTGGATTATGCAGGGAATGATTGGAAAGTATTAGCTCAGCATAGGGATGTATGGAGAGCTTATGTCAGCGCGGCCATGAACCAAGGGTTCGATACTGCCAGTAAGTAAATAAGTCCAGAATAATTAACCGTATTTCCCTAAATATTTTGATCTTTTTTTTTTCTTTTTCTTAGCGTCGGATATAACAGCTATTTGTTATTATTCTTCTTGTTTTCTTTGTTAGGTCCATGACCTGTTCCATCTAGAATTAAGAGTCCTTCCATTTCTTTTATTGGTCTTCCAGGTGCCCCTCTCGCATCCTCTTGGTAAATTAACTCTTGCTGTGCGTGCAATTCTGTCTGGTGTCATGCGGGATATTTGTTGTTCTCCCATCGGGGTCCTCCCCAGGTTGTGGATAGGGGTATGCTCACCAATTTTGAAGGGTACTGGGGAAATAAAATACCCAGAGAAAACCAAACCCAGGAGGGCGGGTCAGGCTCTGGAGCTGTGGTGGAAGTAACTGATCTAGGATGAAGGATAACTGAAATAAAACCCATCAACATCCGGCCTAGCAAGCCACTCCAAGTACCAGAAATGAAGAGTTTTTTTTATAATAACTTTTCTAGAAGTTTCCCTGCTTTATGATTAATAACTCTGATATTCCATATAGACAATTTTATTTTATTTTTTCTCGTTATCCTAGTGTCTTTACTATCGTCAATGTTCCTATCAATCTTGCTTTTCTTGACATAATCATGAGTAATGAATGTGAGTTTCGCTTGGTCAAATTACCAGTCCACCGCAAGGTACTTCCAATGGTGAGGCTGCAATCTCGTCTGGTGAGTGTTGTGATTGGTTCCTCCAATCGTCATGTTACATTTATTACGCTCTAGTTTGGTCCGTAATTAATTCTAGCTACTGAATAACAGAGTTTTCTCTGAGGGACTAAAAGCATTTGTTTAAAAAAATATTTTAAATTAGAACAAATGGCGTGTTGTGCGATAAATGAAAGATTGTTAGGAACATTGCTTACATTTTCAAAACATTTCACATAGACTTTCATTTAACCCACTGCACACGTTGCAGTCAGCAACCTTTTGAAGTGTGTCATAGGCCTACACATTGAAAGTTCTACGAATTTCAAAGAAAAGTAACGGCGGCTGAGAAAAATTAATCGAAAACAAAATATTCCATGAAAATATATTTAATACAATTGTTTTATATGCCAAAACAATGAATTTAATGTGTAATCTTGCATTGAAAAATATTTAACCTCATTGGAAGTTATAGCATTTACCTAATAAATCAATTCATCATCGTCATCAAGTAGGCCTAATAGCCAGTTCCGGTCTCATTATCTATGCAGTAGTTTTCCAAGTGGTCGACTTTTTAATTTTAATATTAAAGTGGGAAATTATTATCTAGTCATTCTCCAACGTATAGTCTCCTATACTTGTTCTAATTTTGCATTTTTACTAGAATGTCTTCGTCTTTAAGTTCAATAATATATCAGTGTTTGTTTTATGGTCTTGCAATGTGTAGTATGCTATTCTCTTAATGAATTTCATCTCTTTTGCCACGATGCTGGATTCATACATTTTCATAACCCATGTTTCACATCCATGTAACCATGTGGGTACTGCAAGAGTGTATAGACTTCTAGCCTCGTATTTTTTTTTGTTTAACTTTGGGAGGGTTTCAATATTCTATTTACAATTCCCATTATTTATAAAAAATCATGGTTTTGTTAATGATATCTTCTTAATTTTCATAAAACATTAAACATCCTAGGTAGTTATGTGTATTTATTTGTTCGATTATACTAATACTAGTGGTCGCCCAGCGGACAAAATTCGACCACAATTCATTAAAATTTTAATTTTGTTACAAATACGTCATTATGCATTAATTTTCAATTTATTTTAAAAATACGAACGACAGAAAATATGTAGTATAGCTTGACTAAGCCATATTTAAAAATAAATAACGCCTCGTTTGACATTTGTATACTATTTAAACTATTTAAATTTACATTTGGCCTATTATTATGTGTACAGGAATATAGGCCTATATCCCCTCTTTATCTCTCACTGCAACCCGTCAATGTTCTACGTCGACGCATAATGGAAGTAGGTGCGAATGTGTAAATATAAAAAGATTTAATGATGTTACTGAAACAAAGATTAGACAGGGTTTAATTTAAATTGAAATAATAAAATGTACTCACCTTTTTTAAATCACTAATAATAAACCACTAATAATAAATAATCGAGATTAAGTCAATTTACATTGCTGCTGCACAATTTTCTTTTTTACAACAATGCACTTTCAGTACGAACGTAAACAAATTAATTACTAATACACAAAAATTCCTTAGAGGCAATTTATTTTATATTGTTTAATTTAATTTATTTGTAACACATATTATACTAAATTTTATTTTTCTGCACTCCTTCTCTATATGAAATTTAATTATGCCAAATATCACACTCCTCCGTGCACGCAATCTGCTTAAAAAAGGGGTACATAGTTTTTCCTTCACGTGTTAATATATAGATATATTATTGTTTTACTTCTAATTGTGTTTGTTTTGTGATTTGAGATATTTATGTCATATTGTTATTTTGTTAATTGCAATTTGTAAGCTGATTTCTGTATGTGTATTTTGAGTCGGCTATCGCAACTTGACCATCTACAAAAATAAGTGTTTGAATTTATTTTGTTCTTTATAATTGTATTTGTTTTGAATATCTTCCAATTTACAATCTGAAATTGTTTCATTCATATGTTGAATAGTGTTGAAGATAATGGGCGCCCATGTCTAACACATAATTCACATGGACTGTTAATTTCATATTAAGTCTAATTCCAATATATGAAGACAATTTTCTTTATTGCTGTGAACAATAGATTACATACATTTTTGTTTCTCAAAATTTTAAATAATAGGCTAATGGTACTTTCGTTTCGTCAAAGCCTTCGTAATTGCATTACATAGAAACAGCAAGATGATCAGATCAAATTTTGACTCCATCTAATTGCGTAAACCGCTCCATTGTAATATGTATGGTCCGATTTTCCTGGTTTATGGAATATATAACATAGTTTAGCATCTACCTTTATAGGTATTTTTACATTCCCGACACTCCCTGGCCTTACAAAGACACGACCTGTGGGGAGAACATTTAAAACTGTGGATCATACACATACTTTCTATAGCCTCACAAGGTCTTGGAGGGTCTCCCCGCATAAGTGATCAGCTCAACGCGAGGACCACTGTTGTGTGTAATGTTGGTACGGTAGCGTTTAGCTGGTTAAAAAGGATGCATATGTATAGAGCAATTCTGTAGATTGGATTATTAAATATGGTGTGGTAGGTATTTATCACGGTTTAGGTTATGTTGTATTTTCGAAGTCTTGAAGAATTTAAAGATAAAGTTTGTAACAGAAACAAAGTGTTGTTTTATTATGTCACTGGATCTCACATAAAAATACAAAAGCGTCTGATTCTTCCCAAAAGCTATTTATATATACTAGCCTACCTCGAGGTCACACCTTCACCAAGCTTAGGGGATGTTTTAATTATTTTCGACCTACATATGAGGGAATGGACATTTTCTTAAAGCACCCTCTTTTCGTTTCTTCCCACATGTGTGGGATGACAAGGTCTTTATGATTTTACATTTCATCCTTAGCCTATTTTACTGGGCGTTTTCCCTTTATATTTCCTACATGATGTTAACTTTGACCCGTTTCTTATAAGTAGGCGTAAACCTGTCGCAAATTTCCGAGAATTTAAAACTGTATAATACATCCTAAAGCATTGCATCTACTGTTGCAACATGTGTTCTGTGACACCACCTCCGAGACGACACGTTCATTAAAAAAAAACACCCATCATTCACTCACACATTCATGCAAAAAGGCGATTATGATATGGATAGTTATGATGGAAAGGTGATGTTCGAGGACCATTTGGGCTTTGAGTTTCCTGACATTTGTGTTACAGGCGAGAGAAAAAAAAATTCTTATCCGGACCGAAGATTGCATCCGGGGCGATTGCGTAACCCTGGACCATTATGAAAATCTGCTAAATCAAATAAAAAAATCACATTCACAGGCAAATTGACAGCTCCCTCATGTTTCACGAATACTTCCTGGAGTACCAATCTCATTTAAAACTATCTAATTTCATTTTCTCTCTGAGATTATTCTTCTTCTTCGGCTATCCCCCACTTATAGGTTTGCCGTCTTCAGTTTCCATTTATCTCTATCATTCCAATCTCCCTGTTCCAAATTCCTATCATCCATTATAGTTCTGACGTAGGTTTTCTATTTTCATCTTGGTCTGCCACGTTTATTTCTTCCAGGGGGTGACCATTGGTATATATTTTTTGGCCATCTTTCATTTTCCATTCTTTGTACATGGCCATACCATTTAAGTGTTTGATTTTCAATCCTCTTAACAACAGATGTGGTGACATTCATTTCTCTCCAAAGGAATTCATTTCTTATTTTATCCTGTCTTGTTTTTTTGGAGGATTCTAAAATAATCAAATACAACTGTTCTAATTTTATTCTTTTGTAATTCCGTCAAAGACCAAGTTTCACTTCCATATGACAAAATATTCTGTGTTATGCTCTTATAAATTTTCATTTTAGTTTCCTTTGTAATATTTTTATTTCAAATTATTCCATGTAATGTCTTAGTTGCATTTTTGCCATTGCAATTTTAGTCTGTACATCTCTCTCACAGGTACCTAAACTTGTAATTATTGACCCAAGATATTAAAAAAATTCACATTTTTTTTTTATTTTCCCTGTTTCAAGTATGAGGTCATCCACATCCTTTCCCAAACACATATATTCTGTTTTCTGTAAATTTATATTCAGTCCCCATTTTTTATATTCTTCCATTAGTTTATTTATCATATATTTCATATCATCTTCATCCCCTGCAAAAATTATTTGATCATCTGCAAGCAACAATGAATGCAGGCAGTACTTTTCCTCCTATAGGAATACCCATTTCAGAACATTTTTTATACCACAAGTTAAGAGCCTGGTCTAAATAAATGTTAAAAAGAATTGGTGACAAACTGCAGCCCTGCTTAAGGCCTTTATTCACTGTGAATTCCTCTGTTAAATTATTCTGTATTTTTACTGTAGCTTTTGTATTACTATAGATTCTCCTAACAATATTAATCCATTTATCACAGATATTCATATTTCTCATTGTCGTCCCTAACAATTGTCGAGGTACACTATCATATGCCATCTCTAAATCAATAAAGGTCATATGTAGTTTTTTTTATTTTTTGCTAGGGTTTTTTCTTGTAATTGTCTAATACAGAAAATATTATCAATGCATGATCCTCCACTCCGGAATCCACATTGTTCTTCTCTTAAGTTATCTTTTATCTCCTTAAGTTTAAAATTTATAATTTTACAAAAATCTGTCTCTCTGAGATAATTTTGTATTAAAACTTCTGAATCACCCACTCTCTTAGCCTACAGTGTCTTCTGTTGCGCGACACTAGGATTAGAGCGGACGTCATACTTGTATCAGGAGACCACGAATGAGCGTCATGTCACATCCTGTCTGTTTTTTCATCATAATTATATACTACATATGAAATCAGCCACTGTTGACCCGATTCGGTTCCATCTAGACAGGGTCCTTAAGACGTTTCTTTGCACGTCCAGGTTACCGTCGTCTCTGTGAATGATATTAGTGTATTTCAACTTGCTACTATTCGAGATGCATGTCAAACCGTTTATCTCTGCACGTGGAGCTATTTTTTTCTCCTCCAGAGTTTGCATAATGGGTTCTTGCATAAGAATCTCATCATTACTCATATGTTTGTGGAGGGTACATAGCCTGCAGATATTTCATTTGAGCAGCTCTTATCTTACAGATATTTTGTTTTAAAACCCAAATCTCGCTTCCGTAGAAGAAAGTTTGTACTGCAAGAGTTTTACATGATTAAAATATTTTTGTATCAGATTTGGTTTTAGTCTATTTATTGAAGTTTGAAGAATGAAGGTATATCATTAATCTGAAAAAAAAAAGTTTCACGAACTAATATTTTAATTAACGCTCTGGCACTATCGAACCCGGAGGAGGTTCATGGCCGTTCGAACATTAGGTGTCCATACATCCTTATCCTGTACCTGTATAACTCACCTTCCAAAATTCATGGTCTTTGTTGTTTTAAATTTCATCCTTAGCGTATTTACTATGCGTTTTCCCTTTATATTTCCTACATGAAGTTTCTATGCCCCTCTTTCATTCCATATTTCGTGCCACATGTCCTGCCCATCGCAGGCTATGATATGTAACTGTTATTATTACTTATGGTTTCCCATAAATATCATAAAGCTCATTCTAATGTACTTTCCTTGTGACATCTCAACTTTACGAATTAAACATTTTAAGCATTGTCTACTTTGAGGTCTTAGAATCGCAAATTAGAAAACAAATGTTCCATCGTTTTGTTTCCTGCACATCGTGTTTGGAATATGTCACATACCATGTCTGTAGGTTGAGGTACATGAATATCATCTGCCTCAGATGTGGAATTCGTTACATGTCTTGGAGGGTAAATTGCTCAAAGTCGCTATCGCGCGAGCAGCTTCTGATGCACATGTGTATGGGCCAAGTAAAGAAGATGGAGTGCTGTGGGCATGTGCAGAAGCGAATGGGTACCAGATTGAGAAAGGACATGAAAGGTATGAAACTGGGTGATGGAAAGTCATTGAGTGGGCGTGGACGGTTGACAGATGGGAAAATTAATTCATAGCAGCATTATTACGGCCTGGCTATTAGAAGACATGTTGGGGAAAAAAGATATCATAGATATCAAGAGGGATATATGGGCAGCAATTCATTTCCACAAGCTGTCAACCGATGATAATCCACAGCATAGCTTATGTCCTAAAGGCTCAGAGTCGTGGTGCAATTTCCAGAAAGCTATAGCAACTGGAGTGACATACAGCCGTGAGCATATGCTACCTAAAGCAGTAATTGAGGCAATAAAATCAATTTTTAGAGATCTAACTGACTCAAAACTGCTCTCCAAGTGATTGCATGGCTCTATATGCAGAACCCGAATGAAAGTTTCAATCACTGTATTTGAGAAAGGATCCCAAAAAATGTGTTTATAGGGATTGAAACTTTAAAGTTTGATGTTTTGGATGCTGTTATTTGTTTTAATAATGGTACAAGGGAGAGGTGTGAGGTTTTTAAGAAATTGAGAATAGAATCTGGAAATAACTGTCTAAGAGCACTACAGAACATTGATAAATTATATGTCATCGAGTCAGCAAAACATTTGTTCATTGCTGGTCCAAGGAATCTAGAGTGAAGATGAGAGCTGCTAAGAGGAAAAGAGAGGGCCAGGAAACCCAGAAATGTGATGAATATGGACCAGGGATGTTTTAGAACACTGATGTGTAACAAAATGCTCACTTTGTTTGCTTTTTGCAATTTCCCGTAAGTTTGATTTCTTAAGTTTCATGTACACATTTTCAGAAACTATGTAACATACAAGCTTGAATTTTTTTGTGGATGTTTAGAGGGTCTAGCTGTATCCAGTCGGTCAAATATTTTGTTGTTAAAATATACTATTATCAAGAAAAAAATGTAATGCAAAAAAAAATCTTAATGTAAATTTTTATAAAATATGTTGGTCCTTCAAGTGAATAAATTGTTCACTGGTTATATCAAGCCACTCATAAACAATGCCAGTAAAAAGAATAGTGCAGTTTTGATGATTAGTTTCAGAAAAAGTATACCCATATGTGGAGGTATATATATATTTATATTACCCATTTAAGGAGTAAGTGCAGTTGTTGACGGAGGGCGCTGCAGTCGTGTTTATGCA
The DNA here is from genome assembly GCA_030220185.1 of Diploptera punctata. Taxonomy (NCBI): domain Eukaryota; kingdom Metazoa; phylum Arthropoda; class Insecta; order Blattodea; family Blaberidae; genus Diploptera; species Diploptera punctata. Next base: position 1,405,990 of record JASPKZ010007270.1, read on the forward strand.
GGAATAGAACACGTGACACTGCTATCTATGAGTGCAGAGGGGAATGGGACGTGGGACGCTGACAGTATACACTGCCTTATATGACGTCACGTGTAGCAACAAACAGAGCTTCGTAATTCTTCCGCCTGCAGAGATATTTTGAACGAGTAATATTTATATTTATATTTGTAAATCATTATATGATTTGAAAATCCTGGTAAAATGAAAGCAATTAATGCTAGATAAAAATCAATGACAGTAGTACCATCACAAAACCTGCTTAATTGGTTGTAAATTTTTTATTGTCCTAGGTAGTGTAGTTCAATAGAAAATATAGTTCGTTTCAAATGTTGACTAGGCATAAACATTTGCAAGCGAACTCAACCAGGTGTCCTTAAAAGCGGCTAAACAGGAAATATTTACTAACTTCTTTAAGTCCTTCCCTAAGCCTGACAATAATAATTGGGCCTAATAGAAATTGTTCGAAATCTCTCATTAAATTGATTTTATTTTGATAATTTTTATGTTATTTTCAAACCTTGGAACGTATCGTCTCTATACCCATACAAATTACCATTTCATACTCGCAGTTTCTGTATTCGCGGTATATTTGCGGAATATATCCCCCCGATTAAGGAGCTTTTACTTTATATATCTTTCCATCCCTCATGAATCTGCTTTATTGCTTCAAGTATATTTATTACTCTTAAAAATTCTGTTGCACTATTGCAATATTCTGCAGCATTAATCACAGTTCGCATTAGCTGTTTTCTGTACAAAAATGTCCTCATATTTACGATATTTTTATGTAATGGTTGAACTTCGTTAGCCAGGTTGGGCGACAGAAACTTTAGAATGACATTTGACAAATTCATATTTACTTGACTTGTAATATTGTAAAAAATAATAATATTTTACTTTTTTTCGAGTTAGTTTTTTTTAAGCCAGTCACTAAAAATACCAGCTGTCATCCACTGAGACGAAATGTTACAGGAATGCAATTTACTTGTTTTTTCTCGAATGCTCTTGGATTGGCAGCATTCCCAATAACAAGGGATTTTGATTGTTCTGCACGTGCACTCACAACAAAGAAAACTGTAATTCCTTATTTTGATTTTTTTCCCCCCACATTTACACGTTTCGCCTTTTTTTCGAATATGTTGGAAACTGACAACCCTCTTTCGTCTGCACTAAATATATCTTCTCCAGGAAAATTAAAAGTAATGTCAGGCAGTTTACATTTCCAGTCTTCTGCTACTTGCGTATAAAGTTTAGGCCTACTTGATTCGCCACAGAGAACATTGAAAGTTATATTGTCTTTGCAAAAACGATCTAACCAACATTACTGGCTGAAAATGTGATGTTTGTTTAGCGTTCTATTTTGCTTTTTATTGATGCATTGGCACACTCGCTGGAATTTTTTACTTCGTCATGATCGAAAAAATTAAAAAAACGTTCTCATTTATTTCATGGTTAATAGTTTTTCGAACTCTTTTTTTCATTCCCCACAATGAATATAATGGTTTAGTAAATAAACGAAGGTGGTAATTAATTTTACAAGAAAAACTGACTTCCTTCGTCTCAGACGGTACCACGCCACTTTTTACGATAACATTGTCTTTTTAATTTCAAATTATTTTACTTTTGAATCCTATAAAAGCAAATAAATTTAAAATCAAATATAGATACGTTCACCGAGGTGACATATCGATATTCTGGGATGCTCATTTTCAGGCCAAGCTATTTCTACTTTGGCTAATCTATCAAAACCTGTTTTCCTTCAAAATGCATGAAGTCTTTCTTTCAAAACAGATAATGTAATAACTACAGCTAGACTGATTAAATAAAAACCTTAAAGGCGTATCTTCTTCCATGACGCTCACTCACTCACTCACTCACTCACTCACTCACTCACTCACTCACTCACTCCCTTCCTCCTTCCTTTGCTGATTCGTTGTCTTCACTCACAACCAATTCAAACAGTGAGTGGCGGACGGTAATACATTAGAAAGACAGGATTCACAGTGATAACGGGGACCTTCTTATTACCAATATTCAGAGCATTCGTAGACCTTTGTTAATTTGTAATATGTATCCCTATAGCGAATTTTTGTTATCCAAATTATACATCAGTAAACAATGTTTACTCTAATATCACTATCGAGGCCCGAGAACTGTACATTCAAAATTTTGTTCCACACAAGAATACGTATATTAAAACAGGATACGTGTATAAATTTCTCAATTCAGTACTTTACGGTTTTAGAGAATAGTCGGAACATTACAGTACCATATGCTGTAATATTCAGAAAAATCGACTCTTATTAAAACATGAATAAACCATAGAACACTTCCTTTGTAATTTTACAAATAAACAATCATAAATAATTTTTATTTAGTTGTACATTAACTTATAACAAGTAAAAGTACTCCATAGAAATTATAAAGACAAATTTACTTTCAAATTATTTTATAGACCTAATATTTTGAAAGTTGGTGCAACTTGGTCCAGTTTTCAATGACGAACACCCCACCACAATGTGCATGATGATGGTGATGATCATTATCATTATTATCGTTATTATTTTATTATTGTTTTAATAATAATAAAAATAATAATCATCATCATCATCTGGTATCATGGCAGCTGCCACCGTCTTCCGGAAACCAAACGCCATTCCTCTCTGTCCATCCATTGATCTTCCTCCAATCCTCAGATAATCATAGCCGCTTGCCGCAGGTTTTCTTTGGTATTTAATAACAGATATAATAATAATAATAATAATAATAATAATAATAATAATAATAATATCATTATTAAGAAACATGTGACATAATAAATTATTGCTTGAGTAAATTTATTTTTAACGTTTTGTTGTTATAATGTTTTAGAAGAGGTCACTAAAAATTAGAAAATATTTTAAAGCCGACATTTATTGTACAGGTTAACATTATCCATCATACAAATCAATCGTTGCTGCTTCTTTCAATTTTGGAAGTTGTGCCTTCAACTTTTCCGTTTGTATAATATAATATATAAAAATGAATGTTTGTTTGTTTGTTTATTCGTACTTTATACCCGGCCATACCGTTGATCCGATTGTCATGAGGCTTTATGCAAAATGTTCAGGAGATACCCGGGATGAACATACGCTATAAGAGAGTTATGATACTCAACTCCTATGCCCTTAAAAATCACCCTTTGTAGTGAAAAACGTGAAAAAAAGTAGCTCTTTGGAAGGTTAATTACACAGAATTGAATATCTCAAAAAGTTCTACAAAAAAGTTTTTTTTAGACAGCATATGTTTATCTTTTACGGATAACTCATAATAATCATTTTTGTCTTTCACTGATGCCGAGAAGATCGTGACAAGTATGTTGATTCCTGTGCAAGCATAGCAGCACATAGTGGGTATTTTTTACGGATAACTCACAATAACGATTTTTGTGTTTTAGCTCATTTATGCCAAGAAGATCGAGATAAGTAGATTCCCGGGCAACACCGGGTAATCAGCACGGGGAATCTTAAAATAATTACGATATACATTCATAATTATTTTTAATTTTACTTATTCAGTTAATCATAAGAAGTACATTAATTTTCGACTTTTAGCTCATTTATGCCAAGAAGATCGGGATGAGTAGAATCCCGGGCAACGCTGAGAAATCAGCACGGGTATCTAAAAATATAATTTATAATTATTTTTCCCATTTACTTATTCAAACTAAAAATAAAAGCACATTAATTTTCATTTATTTAGGCGTAGTAACGCACGCCAGGTATGCGCTAGTGTAAAATAAATTAAAACTTTTTTAGATCCTTGAAACTTTCATGAATGGTTTTGTTTTATAGAACGTTAAAGTTGTTTACTTATTTGTAGTCATTTATTAACCAGTGTAGTATATGCACAGTATAGATATAAATATTTGCTATATATTTGAGATATCGAGAAACACCTTGTCCTGATTTGTACAGTTTTCCAAACGTTCCCTGTTTAATTCACCTCCCCCATCATGGTTAATGTTCATTCTTGGCCCACCTATTGGTTGATTTCCTTCTAGCTTTCCTGCAAGACATTTCAATCCCCATTCTAGTCAATGAGAATTAATTGCAACGGATTTTCCATAAACATAATTTAGCTGACGGTGACGTAGTTATCTCCATTCAACTGTCTGTCCCTGCACATTACTCCCGAATGCTCGTAATCTTTTCTGCTTTGTTTAGGGCCTAAAATAAGCAATTTTTCGCATCCATATGATACAACTGAAAGAATAGCAGATTAGGCCTGGATATTTTTAGCAATTTTTTAGCCAAGTTCGGATTGATTTGTATATTTATTATTTGCTTCATATTTTAAGAGGGTAAGTTTGCATATTAGCAGAGACCGAAATAGCTGAGAAAGTGTGCTTAAGTCAATTGATTTAATAATTAGTCACTGATGTTACTATAGGGTTGCTGTGGAATGGGGAAATCCAGGTGCTTCCTTCTTCTTCTTGTAACCCCATGTTTTCCCTTAACAGAGATTTAGGCATTCTGCCCCTACAGGGAAGAATTTGAACCATACTAATTTAGTTACACTTGTTTTCGTATAGATGTAATTTTGAGTGGTCCGTGGTCAGCGTTCCGCCTCATACTGACATCTAGGAAACCAAGGTAAGTGTGAGGACGGGAAAATTCTGTAAATTTTGCTTAGAGACCTTTTCATTCAGACTTAAGGACTTTTTACGAGCCTGAAAATCTTCAGACTCGCGACCCACGGCTTAAAGTCCCTCCCGGAGGACTTGCTCCTTGGAATTTTCCATCCTAAAAAAATCCATCGACCTCGGCCGGGTTTGAACCCGCGACCCTCGGGACCAGAGGCAAGGAGCATAACCACTAGTCCACCGCGGTAGGTGCTTCCTACTTGTAAGAAAACTAAGATTTGAGTAACACAATTGTTGGAAATGCATATTTGAATCTCCACAAGATCATTGAGGCTGTAGAGAGAAGTGTTAAAACATCCAACTTTGAGGAGGCGGTGGGTTGTGAATTTTGTTTGATGACGTTCTGTAACATCAGATTAATATTGTCAAAATTCAAATATGGGCGTGAAATGTACAACTTTTGCTCAGGAACCTACCATTTCAGGCTTACGTAATTTTATCTGACGTAAATGTATGCTCTCAGATCCACGGCTTTACTTCCTTTTGGAAGGAACACACATTCAGATATTTATTGTTGAATCAAGTTTCACTCAACATTCTCTTGGAACGCATGCTTTAATGGAGATTGCTCAATGGGAAGAATTACACTTATAATATGTACTACAGGTACAAGCAATGGGAAAATTGTATTAATTTATCTGATGGTGGAAATTGATGGTATTTCATCTTTCTAGTATAGACTTGATAGGTTGTTACCACATGTGCTTTGGTTCAGCGCTGAACACTGCACAGTGATCCAGAATGCGAAAAAATCGGCAAAAATCTGGAAGTCACTATTTGCACTCTAAATCATTCCACATGTGTAAGATTAACAACTTTAAGAGTAAAAAAATCTAGGTCTGCGTACTTGATGCGAGGGCCTTTAATTAGTTGTTATATGTAAAATATTCGTTATGACTGATTTAACAAACACAATTTATTTGCGGAGATACCTTGAAAAATATATTCATCTAGTCACAAATATACTTATGCAGTTAGAAAATAATGATAATGATCATCTCATCAACATCCGGTATCATGGCAGCTGCCGCCGTCTTCCGGAAACCAAAAGCCATTCCATTGATCTTCCTCCAATCCTCTGATATTGATAGCCGCTTGTACCCCTTCTATCCTAGTTTTCTTCGGTCTACCTCGTTTCCTCCTTTCCATTGGGATCCATTCCATAACAATTTTAGGCAATCTTTGCTCTGGAATTCTTTTGACATGGTTATACCTCTGCAATCTTTTGTTTTATATATATACACCCTCAACTCGTGTCCAACTCAGGGTCGGGTCGAGAGATGAGATGAGCCCCTGTATGTAGAGGCCTGTGAATGATAAGGGTGCAGGCCGACCACGCCTAACGCACCATTACAGGGACAAATGAACGAAATAATAATAATAATATCCATCCATAGTAATTCTGCCCGAAGGCAGGTCCTTCACTGCAATCATAGCATTTTCATGCTACGCTTGCAGCTTTACTAGGGAATTGTAGGTGTGGTAGCTTCCCGTTGCTTTCCACACCGGTGAAGGATGATGATGATGATGATGATGATGATGATAAGGATGATGGTGATGGCCATATGATTTCGGGGACAGTTTGGGCCTTTAAAGTTTTCCTGACATTTGTCTTACAGGTGAGGAAAAACCCCGATATAAACCTCACCCAGAAAAACTGCCCCGACCGGGGATCGAACCCGGGCCCGCTGCGTGACAAGGCAGCACGGTACCTCGAGACCACAGCGGTGGACAAATAATAATATATGAACTGGATATTTTATTGCAACTATACTCCACATGTCCACCGCTGTGATCTCGAGGTAGCGTGCTACCTTGTCACGCAGCGGGCCCGGGTTCGATCCCCGGTCGGGACAGTTTTTCTGGGTGAGGTTTTTATCGGGGTTTTTCTCACCTGTAAGACAAATGTCAGGAAAACGTTAAGGCCCAAACGGTCCCCGAAATCATATGGCCATCATCTTCATCATCATCCATATCATCATCATCCTTCACCGATGTGGAAAGCAACGGGACGCTACCACACCTACAATTCCCTAGTAAAGCTGCAAAATATAGCATGAAAATGCTATGATTGCAGTGAAAGACCTGCCCTCGGGCAGAATTACTATGGATGGATACTCCACATATGTCTTTGTAGTTTGCGCCATAAAAACTTGCTGCATTTCTTCGTAACGTCACCAGAAATTCAGTATATATTGTCTGTCACAAACTGGTGTTCAGGTTCAAGAATCAATTAAGATGGCCAAATAAAAATTTTAAAATTTGTCAGGTAGTCATATCTGGCTTAAACCCCTTTTTTCCCCTGCGCTCGGAAAGCTGTATAATATTGACTATCGGGTATACTAAATAGAAAAAAGAGCTAATCTTAAACTTCATAATTGTGAAAGTAATGCGTTTTTAACTGCTGATATTCCCCAGATATTACAAACTTTCTTCAATTAAAAATGGGCTTCACAATAAGTGTATTGCATGTTATGCAGTGTGAGAGTGTTCATTTGAATAAATTCTATTAATTTAAAATATACTTAAAAACAGTTAAGTATGCATTTTACTACTGTTAAGATTCCTATGCCAGTCACTGCACTCTTGGAGCTTAGGGTTTCGCGCTTCGCGGATAGATGATGTTACTGTGGTCCGATTCCGATTGAGGGTCTTTCCACTTTTCAGCGGTTGCCCTTCTACCAGCCGGCTGCTGGCCCTTCACATCCACATGTGTCAATCACAGAGGTAGATGATCAACAGCCAGTGTAGGGGTGACATGTGGTTAGCATGTCGAGTCCCCCAGCCGTTATAGCTGGTTCCTCAACCTGGAGTCGCTACTTATTGTAGCTACCCAATTGCCTCACGATGCTGGGTGGGCACCGGTCCCATACTGGCCGAAATACCATGAGAAAATTTCTTCTCCCATGGAGACTCGAACCAGCGCAAGTCCCGTAGCTCTGCGCCAAGGCTTCCTACCTTAACCGCTCGGCTACGGCGCGGGACTGTGGTCTATATTTAAATTACGCACCACCTCGACATTTTTATATATTAGATGTATAAGTGGAGAGGTTAAACTGTGTCAGTAGCAATAGGACTTCTGTCAACAGGCTTACACGACTTCATTACACCATATACCGGGTTGTTCAGCTGAGCATATAACAGTAAGCATTGAATAAAAATACAAAGTTAACAAATGAAGTGTTGGGATGTGACGGTGTCATGTGGTACGGAACGCACTCACATAGTTTTTAAACGAATATAAAAACTGTCACGTTGAATATAATGTTGCAATAGTCTATATAACTCCTTATATGTGAAATTTCGTGATTACGTAAACTATGATTAATAATTATACAATTAACCTACCAAGATTAATAATAATTGGCATTTTGTATTGTATTTCATCTGATAACAGTTTATTGACTAATTTAAGTTACAATATTATTACATCAATAAAACTGCATATCACAAACCTATGTAATAAATCGGAACACTAAGTATTTGCACAACAAGAAACTTTCCTTATAGAATATCTGTAGACATTATTTACCTTATACAGGGGTGTGCAATGTTTTTGTCAGCGGGCCATCAACTTTTTGAAGTTACATTTATAGGCAAACACGCGCCGATGATTTTAAGACCAAGGGCCGGAACAAAAAAAAAATCACTTAAACTGTAAAATAAATTCTCAAAAAATTAATAGAATTATAAAGAACAATATAAAATATAAGTATTACCGGTATCTATGTAATATATTTTGTATATAGTAAAGTAAATTGGCCCCACTACAGACGTTGGGAGGCCCTTGAGGTAGTAGGAGGTTAAGGCTCCCACTTTTTCTAGACAATCGGCACTTGGTGTCAGCCGGGTTGTCAGCCCTGCGTGACGGCCGCCTTTAACCTCAGAACAAGCGTCTGGTACTCATTTCCGTTAGATGCTGAGTCGACCCCAGGGCCATAGTGCCGCCAAAAGTTTTGGGTCAGTTTAAAAATCCTGACCCCCGGGACTCGAACCCTCGACCTTCCGGCCTGTAGCTTACTGTCTTAACTACAACGCTACGGCGTGCCCCTATTTTGTATATTTGACTTCCAATCAAAAAGTTTGTATCCTTAGACAAAAAACAAAAATATTAACAAAAAATAGTTTTATTGCAGTCTACCATAATGCATGTTATTTTTTTCGTGATAGTGCTCCTTGTCGTACTTACAGCAATGGCGACCATGGTTAAAAGTTCTACTTCATTTCGGGGTTGCCAACATAAATAACTATACTGTAATATTACATATTGAAAACCACGTGTGGGAAGTAAAACCATCTCTGTATACTACGTACAATGTATATACAAAAAACATCTAAAAGGCAGTGTTAATATGCATTATACGAAACAAATGGCTGTATTTTAAATGAACTCAACTTTATTTGAAACAATATAAAACAGTAAATACGTACTTGTCGCCATTTTATCACTGATTGATGTCACGACCTCCTGTAGATTCAACTAATAAACATTGCCCACACTGTTTACGTTAGTTGTTTATAATGAACGCAAATATTACCAACAAAGATGTTATTTTTTTACTATTATTTATTATTTTAAAAGCACCATCGCTCCAAAAAATAATTTTCAACGCACGTTTGTGAAGTGTTTTACAGAATCTCGGAAATTAGAAACCTGGCTGTCGCTCGGTTTTTAAACATTTTCCTCTCTTCTGTGAAAACCACTTCCCAACCTCGCATCGAAATATACTATTAATACATTAGAGCTTTACATTTCTCTCAACAAAAGATAACGTCAGGGGGGTTGAAATATGCCGTCCGATTGCTGAGAATACTGCAGATTCTCTTCTGTTTAATCTTCCTTGAATCATCACACAATAAAGTAATATGTGGACGGCATAATTGGGATAGACGGCGACAACCATGTTTATGCAACACGAAACTTAGAAATGTGACGTTAGTCTCGCAGCTGCAATCGGTTCCAAACGAAACAGAACCACTCATGTACAAGGTTTGTATGTATTCATAATAAAATATGAAATGCACAAGTGCAAAAAATATTGTTCTTCGTCACAGCAGAATTTCACCAACGATTCTGATTCCATCCTACGGTTAACACATGATATTTCTCGCACTGTTCGCCACATCTTGCGCGCACACACACACACACACACACACACACACACACACACACACACACACACACACACACAGTCTGGACCGAGCTCTGGTTGCTGCACAGCTTGCGGTGAAATCCATGCACAGCGAGTCTGGTCACTTGTGTGGCGCAATTCATATCCTCCCTGAATCCATTCTCGGTGTGTCCACCTCTATCATCAAGAATTGATATTAGTAGGGATAACAATTATATTATTAACAATAATTCAGTGATGACGAGATATTGCACGAGAGCGGACCTATCAAGGATTACATACCAAATTTGTTACAAAAGGGTTACGATGAGGGATAATCTTATTTATTATTTCAGAAGTATTTTTCTTCCTTTCATTTTTTTGAGCATTCTTACACAGCAGATTGTCCCCTACAATTGATATTGGATCCCTTTGACCTCCTGCAGGAATTTTACCTTTTAATCCTCTTCAATTGCATTATTAAATACAGCAGAGTTTTATAATTTTATAAATTTTATTGGTTGGGTTATTATTTTAATTTAAGAAATTATTTTGTTGTCAGTCATGTAGAATTATTCCCATATTTTGCGTTTCTTCTCGTGGAGTTCTTGCAGGAGGTCCTGGTAAGCTGGTGTCATTGGTAGTAGGAACTTCAGTCTCAGCTCTTCTATTAGAAGGGCTTTCTGGCGAGCTCATATACAAGTCGCGAAGGTGTGTATTTGGAGAGACAGAGCACCCTTTTTAGGTATGTGACTTATAGTTTCTATATATTTTTTAGGTTCTTTTTCTTTAAATGGACCCATATATTGCAACGGGTGCAACTTTAAGTTTAAAATGTTGAAGGGCTGTTTCTAACGAGAGTCTGCTTATTGACTTAATGTCTGCTTATGGCTCTTATCGCAGCATTTACTCTGTCATTTATAAGGTGTGTAAACACGCTTCCCTGTGTTTGGAAAGTGGCTCCCAGATACGCGAAGCTAGTTACTCATTTTACTGTTTTTTCACCAATGTAGAAAATGCCTTGTCTACCCCTTTATGTATGTATTCATGAACTTCATTTTGAACCACAAAAACACAGTAATACGTCCGCGGTGTCTCAGTACCGCGACATGGGGCAGTAAATGTCACTTAGGGTCACCATCTGTCGTAATGCCAATTGCTGATTGCCCTAGCACGGTAGCCAGTCGCTTCCTATTTGTTTCAGGATAGAGCACTGAGATTCTCATCCATATAGGGACCGGAAGGAGAGTTGCGTGGAAACAGACAATCGTAAATGAAGTAAATAACTTTTATTTACTTAAATTAGCGCTAAGAATACACACGATTAATTTTACACAACTGAGTTGGTGTGGATTGTCACTCGTAGTTACAGACTATAACATCCTTCAAAAACAAATTAAAGAATTATTTAATAACAAACTAACTTATACACCTCACTGATAGTATTCTTTTAACAATTAATAAATTTAATTATCTATGAAAATAATATTAAGATTAACAAATATTTTCTTTTTGTTTTGTTTTAAATATTGTACAAACGTAAAATTAGTTTTCTATATCTCATTATTTTTCTTTGTTTTTTATAAACATTAGACAGGGACAATTTAATATGTCTTGCTTGTATACACTTTATTATTAGTTTTAGTCTTAATTTTAACTAGCATTAACTTGTTGCATTGTAGATCGTAATATAATAGATATTATCTTTTTGGTCAAATTTTTATTTAGTATTTAATATTAGAGTTGAGATTGTTATATTCTGATGTAATATATGTTTGTCCTGGTGAGTGGAAGAGAAGGTCATATGGCCTTAACTCCACCAGGCTAAATAAATGTAATGTAATGTAAATGTAATGTAATTATTGTACTTGCAAGAATTAAGTCCCGTGATTCGAGACATTCTTTTCTCGAGTGTCGACTCGGTTCTTTCGAGATATTAGCTGCGAGAGTTTGGTCTGTCCTCATGATTTTAGTATCGAAGTCAAGATCCATATCCTGACTCTGATTTTTATTGGCTAGAATTTTCAATTACATGTCTTTTAGAGGCGTTAATATTTTTTTCTTTTTTCTTCCCACGGGTAGTGGAGCGTGTTTACCCAGTTTGGACTCCCCAAAGTTATAAATTTGGAAGATTGAAGTTTCCCAAACTTGAGGTTTTCAACAAACCCAGCTTAAGAATTCTTCGTCTCATTGAATGCTACATATTTTTGGTCCCTTCATATAAAAGGGTTGCTCGCTTTCTCTTCTGTTTACCGTGGGACCTGACGCTGAAAATTTCCCCAAATCCATCCATAGTAATTCTGCCCAAGGACAGGTCCTTTACTGCAATCATAGCATTTTCATGGTATGCTTTGCAATTTACTAAAGAATTATAGGTGTGGTAGCTTCCCGTTGCTTTCCACACCAGTGATGGATCATGATGATAATGATAAGGATGATGATGATGATGACGACCGGATGATTTACGGGGACCGTTGGGCCGTAAGCTTCCTGTCATTTGTCTTGCAGGTGAGGACAAACCCCCAGCCAGGACCGCGAATCGAACCCGGGCCCGCTGCCTGACAAGGGAGACCACAGCGCAGCTGTGTAATAGTAATAGTAATAATAATGATAATAATAGTAATAGTAATAATAATAATAATAATAATAAGTTACGTTTAAATAAAGGAGTTTTATAGGAATCAAACTAAAAATGTGTGTTTTGATGTTAGAGGCCATTATTAGGTTTCTTTCGGTCCTTGTATTTTCTTGAGCCATGGTCTGCATCCAGTAACAGAGTAGTGGAATTTTCAAAAAATGAATAAACATATATCTTCTGTAAAGGAACTATTCGCAAAAACTCTAATAAGAATACAGATTTTTCGGCGGTGACTTCCCGGCGTCATTTTTCCTGCATAACCTTGCCTCAATCTTTGGAAACATGGCTATTAACTAACTCACCAGTAGGTTCATGGCCGCGCGGACGTAACCTCTCCGTACATCTCTATCCTGAGCTAATGTTTTCCAATCATCCCCTGTTTAATATACTTCGTTCAAAGTATAGTTAATGTTGAATGCAGGCTTTCACGGCCGGTAATCGTAATGTTGAGTGATTCCGGGTTATGTGGCCGTGGTCCATAGTTGGTGTTGATACCAGACGTTTCGCCCTCAACTGCGGAGGGCATCTTCAGTGGCGAGTGCTTCTATGCGTATTTCCTGGTCAGTAGATCTTCTGACCAGGAAACACGCATAGAAGCACTCGCCACTGAAGATGCCCTCCGCAGTTGAGGGCGAAACGTCTGGTATCAACACCAACTATGGACCACGGCCACATAACCCGGAATCACTCAACATTATAGTTAATGTTATTCTCCCACCTCATTCTTGGTCTACCAACTGGACGTTTTTCTTCTGGTTTTCCTACAAGAAGTTTCCATGCACGTCTTTCATTTCCCATTCGTGCCACATGTCCCGCCATCGGAACAATAAGAAAGTCTCTAAAGATAAAACATTAAAAATTACTCAATTAAAAATATATAAAACTATGACAGTACCTATGTTAATACATGCTTGTGAAAATTGGACAGTTAATAAATCAGATGAAAGGAAAATACAAGTAGCTGAAATGAAATTCTTACATTCAATAGCAGGCTATATATTGTTAGATAAAAAATGAAATAAGAACTGAATTAAACATCTGCAGTGTTATAGATAAAATTCAAAATTAAAGATCTAACTAGTTTCAACATATAGAAACAATGACACCCAAATAGACTCTCGCAAGTTTTTATTATTGATATCGTATATCTCAATGATGGATAAATCATATTTGAAGAGAAAAATTATACGCTCAGACCGGGACTTGAACCCGGGACCCTTGGTTCTCTAGACCAAGTGCTCTACCAACTGAGCTACCTGAGCAAGTACCGATCTAAACGCAAATCTTTCTCTATATACATATAGCATTTGGCGGATGGGAATTACAATGTATATAGAGAAAGATTTGCGTTTAGATCGGTACTTGCTCAGGTAGCTCAGTTGGTAGAGCACTTGGTCTAGAGAACCAAGGGTCCCGGGTTCAAGTCCCGGTCTGAGCGTATAATTTGTCTCTTCAAATATGACTCGCAAATTTTGTTTCACTACTAACCCAAGGGAAAAAGGAATATTGGACACCCCATAACTAGATGGAGATATGAGGTCTCTTGATGTGGAAACAGGTCTATGGCCTAACTTCATGACCCAGAAGAAGAAGAAGAAAATTGTATAAATGAGTGTTATAAGTATAACTATGAATATTTTGTGAAGTCTTCTTCTTCTTCCTTCCAAGTATTAGGCCAAGACCTGTTACGATCCTATAGAACATTTTTCCTCCAGCGATTCATAGGACGGCCCAGAGATCTTCGTCCTCTTGGTATATAATTATAAATAGCTTTGAGGATCCGATTTGAACTCATTCTTTCAAGAAGGTGTTTCCAATTTAGTTGTACTGTTTAATATATTCCAAAATTGGCGTACTCTTCAATTCTTTTAAGATATCGGTGTTCCTTTTCCTATCCCATCTGGTGTAACCCGCAGTTCTGCGCATGAATCTCATTTCACAAGCCGTTATTCTGTTTTCATGTTGTCTTTTAGTGCCCATGCTTTACTGCCATAGGTGAACGCTGGTCTAACCAAAGTGTTATATGAACATAATCTGGTGTTTTTTTTTTTTTGTACAAGGGATGGTTTCATAACTTGATTAATAATTCCCAAACTTTTATTATAAGAAGTAAATTTTAAAATTTGACTGAAGAGTTAAGTGCTACCAAATATAGATAGGGTGGATTTATTTTTTCAGTACTTCAATAGATTAAGATTTTTAAAATACATTACGAAACTCCGTTGAGGTCACTGTGTTAAAATTTTAAGAAATGTGAAACAGTACCTGATATCTCGGTCGTCCTCAATAATTTGCAGTGTTGTGAACGTACCCAGAAATATAAACCCTCTGTACAAAATAATTACCAACAACAGTCAGTACCAAAATGAAAGCAGAAGATGATACTTAAGTAATAGAAAGGCATCCTACAAAACAACACTGCAAATAACAATAGTTGTACATAATGCAGTTTTTTATCGTGTTTTCAAATATGTATTCGGAATTTCTCCATCACCCACAGTTTTTTATTTCAATTTCAATTAATGGTTTTAAATAATTATTTTTAATAAACGTTTTTTTCGTCCATTTATCCATTGTAAAATAAAACCAAATGAGATAACTCAGGAGATTTCAGCTATGGAAAAGATATATCAAGGCAAATGGAATCCTGATATGCTGACCGATTATTGTTGGACCATCAAGAGGGATGCTCCACAGGCAAAATATAGCAGAAAATCGTAATTTCGTACTTTCTAGTTGTAGTTACGAATAGAAAATATTAAATTGTTTGAAATTATAAATTCCTGTCTCTCGGAAACCTTGCGTGATGGAGAAAAACCGATATCATATTTGAATTCAGTCAATACTAATAAAATTCATTGTTAAAACCGTTGAGGTGGAGAGTCATAAAATAAAATAAGTTAAAATATCTTCTCAGGTAAAATCCGTCGTCCTCAACTTTTAAAATATGTAATCTATATGCCTGTAGGCCTTTCAGGACAAAGCCACATTAGGACCAGCAGCATCAAGCATCATACTGGATGATGTAGCGAAGAATGAACTGCTGAAGATGGGACGGATGTCCTGAAAGGCCTACAGGCATAAAGATTACATATTTTAAAAGTTGAGGACGATGGATTTTACCTGAGAAGGTATTTTAACTTATTTTATTTTATTTGAATTCAGGAGAAAAAATACTATCAGAATAACATATTTTTTCTTTCCGAGAACAAAAAGAAATATATTTTGTTGCTAAGTGTTATTGAGGACAACTGAGATCTCAGGTACTGTTTTACATTTCTTAAAACTTTAACTTCAATAGATATTGGTAAATCTTGTTTCTTAGCATTGTTTTAGTTTTTTAAAATACGTAATTCTATTATAGGTAGTCCCGCGCCATAGCCGAGCGGTTAAGGTAGGAAGCCTTGGCGCAGAGCGGGACTTGCGCTGGTTCGAGTCTCCATGGGGGAAGAAATTTTCTCATGGTATTTCGGCCAGTATGGGACCGGTGCCCACCCAGCATCGTGAGGCAATTGGGTAGCTACAATAAGTAGCGGCTCCAGGTTGAGGAACCAGCTATAACGGCTGGGGGACTCGACATGCTAACCACATGTCACCCCTACACTGGCAGTTGATCATCTACCTCTGTGATTGACACATGTGGATGTGAAGGGCCAGCAGCCGGCTGGTAAAAGGGCAACCGCTGAAAAGTGGAAAGACTCTCAATCGGAAAAATTCTATTATAGGTTATAAAAACATTTTAAAATCATTTTATTCCGATTCGCTTAAAATGGGATGGTGGGCCTCTGCTCTGGTTGGTAAACCCTGCCTTATGGCGTTCTGTATACGGTTGTTAAAACTGATATTGGATCCTTAGTTTCTTAGAAAACTTTTATGATTGCTCAAACGAAACGACTGAGTGATGTCAAAGTCATTTAATGTAGCGTAACGTAGGATATAAAACCAAGCTCTACGTGTTTCTACATTTCTTCATCTGTTTTAGATTTTACGTCTGTCGCTAGAAATATTGAAGCAGTGTCCTGTAAAATTAAATAACACACAGACTGATCATGGAAATAATATATCATTGTCACAAATATGAAGAGAGAAAGCATAATGAAGTTGCTGTCACTGGTTAGTAGAGGATAATCTAGTTAGCGTCACGCATTTCCTCCACCTTATACTAAGATTTGTGAGCTTGAAATCCACAATGGGTTGAAACAAGGAGATGCACTATATCCTCTACTATTTAATGTTGTACTAGAGCATGCCATCATATCTTTAGAGGATGAAGAAGGCCTGTAACTCAATGGTATTAATAAGCTGTTAGTTTATGCTATTTAACTCATGTCGCAAATGGTAGTCAATGACCAATCACGTTTCAATGAATTCTGTTTTACACCAATGACAGTCGTGTTTCACCTCGCTCTTTATCGATTTCTCTTTATCAGCTCCTGCTTTTGTGATAAAGAAAGAAGCTCCTCCTTTTTTACACGCTTTACCTCTATCTATCTATCTATCTATCTATCTATCTATCTATCTATCTATCTATCTATCTATATCTATCTATCTATCTATATATCTATCTATGTAACGGAATTTTTCAACGCGATTTTCACCCACTTAAAATCATCGGATCGACTTGAAACTTTGTATACTTGTAGAGGACCCGTGACAATACAATAATTTCATATTTATTTTCTAAAATCCTGGCCATAATCATCAGAAAATCAAAATAAGTGTTTTTGTATCAATGTAACGGAATCTTTCAACGCGATTTTCACCCACTCAGAAACATTGGATCGACTTGAAACTTTGTATACTTGTAGAGGACCCGTGATAATACAATACTTTCATATTTATTTTCTAAAATCCTGGCCATAATCATCAGAAAATCAAAAAACGTGTTTTTGAATCAATGTAACGGAATTTTTCAACGCGAATTTCACCCACTTAGAAACATTGGATCGACTTGAAACTTTGTATACTTGTAGAGGACCCGTGACAATATAAATATTTCATATTTTGTTTCTAAAATCCTGGCCAGAATCATCCGAAAATAAAAAAAAATGAAAACTGGTATAATAGGTTGCGGACTTGTCGAGTTTTCAGTCAATCGTTGTAAGAGCTCAGTTGGTAGAGCAGTGAACTCTTAGTGGTATATAATTTCAGTAATCCATATGTCGCTGGTTCAAATCCGGCTGGGAGGGTTTTTTTATAGAAGAATGTTACTTTTAGCTCATACTACAATAGTATCGAATTTAGTGATATTTACATTTTTATCTTATTCTGTAAAATATTAAAACTAAAAAATAAAAAATAAATAATAGTTTTAAAAAACTAAAAGAACACGCTTTATTAGAAAACTAAAAAATGAAAAATAATTTTAATTTCTAATACGCTTGGGATAAAATAAAGTGGTCAACAAAAAATCATCTCCAACACATATAGAATAAAATTAGAGTTATCAACAAAAAGAAAATAATTTTACCATCAAAAGCGTGGGGTGATTTTTACGATTTTTACATTTTCTTCTTAGAGAGCTTACTTTTACCAATATCTGTTTATTATCAAATATATTAATTGATATAGAGCACCCCACGCTTTTGATGGTAAAATTGTTTTCTTTTTGTTGATAACTCTAATTTTATTTTATATGTGTTGGAGATGATTTTTTGTTGACCACTTTATTTTATCCTAAGCGTATTGGAAATTAAACTTATTTTTCATTTTTTAGTTTTCTAATAAAGCGTGTTCTTTTACTTTTTTAAAACTATTATTTTTAATATTCTGAACAGGTTAGACCATTATTTTTCTCCAACAAATACTCTTCATAATCAGAAGTAAGTGCTAATTTACTATAAATTGGTTTAAGAGACCATTACTTGCTTTCAGTCATCTCATTGAACATAGCAAATAATGAATAGATTCAGTGATTTTACTGAGTTGTTTATTCAAAATATAAATGATTAACCTATAATGTTGATTATAATAGTTTGATGTGTTTCATTATTTCTCCACTAGAGAGCATTCTTACAATATTGCGTTCATATTTGGCAATAAATAGTATGATCTGGTTGCAGTGATAATCAAAGGAAGCAGATGAAGCGTACCTATCGTTTCTCATTTGTTTTCAAACATCGCCGTTTACATTAAACTATATAAATATTTTAAAATAACGGTATCTGTATTCAAATAATTAATTTTTAGTAAAGCGCTTAATTTTATTCGTTAAATAGTCCCAACAAATGTCACTATTGATTTCCAAATTCTCTAGATAAATTGGAAATCACTCGTGGCATTACTTATGATGATGTAGTACTGTTGGGCGGTATCAAGAGATACTAAAGGCCAACACGGACACACTATTGAGTAACACTAAGAAATTGGGGACTGGAAATAAATATCAATAAAACTAAATATATGGTTACACGTAGAAATACATTATATAATGGAAATGGACAGCTAATGACAAATGTGGGAAATTTTGAGGAAGTGGCTGAATTCAAATACCTAGGAACAATAATCACAAATAGGAATGAGATGCACAAAGAAATTAAACATAGGCTCAATTCTGGAGATGCGTGCTATTATGCATTGCAGAGACTATTGATGTCCCAACTCCTTTCAAAAAACGTTAAACTGAAAATATATATAGAAACTATTATTCTACCAGTTATACTATATGGGTGCGAAACATGGACTCTTACTTTAAGGGAGGAAAGGAGATTACAAGTATTTGAGAATAAAGTACGAGTACTTAGGAACATTTTTGGACCAAAGAGAGATAAACAGACAGGTGAATGGAGAAGACTACATAACAATGAACTACATGGTCTTTATAGGAAGCCAGATATAATAAGAACAGTTAAGTCTCGTAGACTGCGATGGGCAGGACATGTTGCACGTATGGGGAATGAAAGACTTGCATGGAAGCTTCTTGTAGGAAAGCCAGAGGGAAAATGCCCAGTTGGTAGACCAAGAATGAGGTGGGGATATGACATTAACTATGATTTGAGGAAAGTAGATTATACATGGAATGATTGGAAAACACTAGCTCAAGATAGGGATATATGGAGAGATTATGTCCGCGCGGCCATTGAACCTATGGGTTCGATAGTGCCAGTGAGTTAGTTCATTGCTCAAAGCCAGTCCCCACCCAGCATAGTTAGAAATTTGGATAGCTGAATTAAGAAGTTACTCCAGGTTGAAAAAAACAGCTTTTACAGCGGGAGACCCGACATGCTGACCACATGTCAGGCTTATACTGGCTGCATGATCATTCATCTCTATGATTAACCATGTGGATGTGAGGTCAACAATCGCTGGTAGGACAAGTGCATTCTAGACCTGTCGCACCATTGAGTGTTAAGAAAAATTATATAGCCTGAATTGACACTGGTCTTCTGTTTTGCTAATCAGTAGAGCCTGGATTTTATGTAATTACATATTCTGTTCCTGTGTATGTAGTTAAATGAAAAGCTAAAATGTTGACGAATTACTCTGAAAGGACCCTTATTCCAAAGTATTAAATTATATATTTTTACACAGTTTAAGCTATAATACATTTTTCACACCATAATACATAATTTTATATATTTTAATATTATTGCGGACGTCCAACACTGTGGACTCGAGCTAGTGTGCTGCCTAGTCACGCAGCAGGCCCGGGTTTGATCCCCGATTGGGACAAGATTCCTGGGTGTTTTTTTTTCGAGCTTTTTCTTCACCTGTAAGACAAATGTTAGGAAACTTCATGGGCCAAACGGTCCCCGAACATCATCTGGCTACCATTATCATATTCATTAAGTTTAGGATTAAGGCCTCTCCCGGCGCATCATTACCATCATCACCACTTATCATATATATATATATATATATATATATATAATATGGTATGATAAGAAAAATAAATGCCTGGACGGGATTCGAACCCGGAACTCTGAGTCTGTACCTCAGCGTGTTATCCATTACACCACCAGGCGAATCCAATTCAAACACTTATTTTTCTTATATATGTATTATATTCTCCATTATATATATATATATATATATATATATCTTGGCGCAGCGTAACTCAGTCTTCCAGGCGCCCCAACGTCAGAAGTGGGTTACAATAACGCGATACTAGGAGAGAATACCAGAATGTCGAAAACAACATGGCGGCATACAATTTTTGATTGAGGGTCTTTCCACTTTTCAGCGGTTGCCCTTTTACCAGCCGGCTGCGGCCCTTCACATCCACATGTGTCAATCACAGAGGTAGATGATCAACAGCCAGTGTAGGGGTGACATGTGGTTAGCATGTCGAGTCCCCCAGCCGTTATAGCTGGTTCCTCAACCTGGAGCCGCTACTTATTGTAGCTACCCAATTGCCTTACGATGCTGGGTGGGCACCGGTCCCATACTGGCCGAAATACCATGAGAAAATCTCTTCCCCCATGGAGACTCGAACCAGCGCAAGTCCCGTAGCTCTGCGCCAAGGCTTCCTACCTTAACCGCTCGGCTACGGCGCGGGACGGCGGCATACAATACGAAACTAATATGTATACATAATATTATTGCGGAATTATTATACATTTTCGTCAATCCCATTCATTTTCGTTACGTAGCAAGAAAGGAAAAGTAAAGTGTATGTTTTATTATTGTGCATCCTCAACTAAGTTATTGAACTTCTTCAAGTTATTCTAATATGGAGACCTTTCGAAAACAATGTTTCATCTTTTGCGTTTTAACTGGAACTGATGGCTGATGGTGTTGTAGTTCCAGTTAGAATCCAGAAGATGAAACATTGTTATCGAAAGGCCTCCATATTAGAATAACTTGAAGTTTAATAACTTAGTTGAAGACGACTGACTTACTTAAATTGTATAATTAACATCTTATTACATAACCTCAACGGTGCTTTAACATGAATTTCAAAAGTGTTGATCATACATTGTCGTCAATCCCATACATTTCTGTTTCATTCAAAGACAAATAGCACGCGTTCGATGCTTGAGAAAACAATGAACTGCGGCAACAATAAATATGTAAATCACTGGCTCTATCGACCCATAGGTTCATGGGCGCGCGGACATACGCTCTACATATAAGCGATATCGAAGATATACTAACGGCCAATATGTTCACTCTATTGAGAAACAGTAAAAAATTGGGACTGGCAGTAAACATCAATAGACCTAAAACTAAATATGAGGTATTGCGAGTATTAGGGACGAATTATCTCGGAGAACCACTATAGTTTGAATACGAGTAAGCAAGTCTAGTTCGCCCTTAATATCAGCAATGCCTCATATAAGTTCACCCATAGAAATACATTATATAATGGAAATGGACAGCTAATGACAAATGAGGGATAATTTGAAGAAGTAGCTGAATTCCATTACCTCGGAACAATAATTACAAATAGGAATGAGATCGATACTGGTAAAATTCAAGGTAAATTTCCGTTGAGGTATTAAGTCACAATAATAGAATATACGAATAAAAACTATAAAATAGTCACCTTGTAGGTCCGTCTTCTCAACTTAAGATGTTTGTAGGTCTTTCGGGACTAGTCTCATCATCAGCAGAACGAATTAGGTCTATATTTGTTGATCCTTGTTGAAGCACTGACTTAGGTGTGATTATTTTGTATAGGGGATTGTGTGAGCTGGATATTTTCTCATTCAGAATCAGATTGCTATGGATTTCTCTTAGAATTGCAATTTCCTCCAGTATATTTATCCTCGATGGTGTGTTTTCTCTATGTAATATTGTGAGGGCGATGTTTTGCATATGGTGTCCTGCTTGAATTATATGTTTTTGCGTAACTTGATTTTCCTCCATCATAAACAAAATCTCTAAAATGTTTTTTTAAATCTAACGTTAAAAGCTTCTGCTAGTTTTTCCAACGTAGAATGTATTACAGTCTGTGCATGTTAATTTGTATACGCCTTTATTGTTGAAATCTTTTTTTTTTCTCACAGGAATTAAATAATATGCATAACAAAATCGTCTTTGCCGAAGAAACAGAAATCAACAATAGTATAAACTATTTACACTTAACATTACCAAAAATCATCACTAACAACAAAATAGAAATTGGCCTTTATCGAAAACCGATAAGCAACACACTGGCTATAAACAATAAATCCAGATATCCTTTTCAACATAAAATAAGTATGTTCAAGAGTTTAATAAATATGATGTTAAAACTCCCTTTAAATATAATAAAGAATTAAATTATATTAAACACGTGGCAAAAGTTAACGGCTACAATAAACAAATAATAAATAAAGGTGCCCAAGCTGTGCAAAACATTTCTTCCACTTACTTGTGTTTTGCGCTCTTTTAACTTTACTATCTAACCTCTCTTGGTTAACTCTTGTTTTTTCGACCCCGACGCTATTAGGGCATCCGAGGGCTAGGGAGTCCTTCCTTTCTTCCATTTCTTCTTTCCTTTATTTTCTTTTCTTCTCCAGAAAGCCTGACCAGAGGCTATAAGATGGCAGCCCCATCACTGGTCTTGCCTTCCTTTGGCCAGCAACCAATCGAAGGGACTATTATTATGCTTTCAAGTCTTATATGAGAATTTCCCATAAGGGAAAATTTTCTATAGGATCGTAACAGGCCTTGGCCTAATACTTGAAAGGAAGAAGAAGAAGAAATAAAGTCCTAAATAAAAAAAATAACATTTCCAACATAACCAAACTTGTGAATGAATCCAGCGAAAATAACAAGAATGGATAACTCTCACATACACAGGTAAAGAAATATTAAAATTAGCCAACACACTAAAAAAGCTTGACCAGAATATACATATAACATACAGAACAGGTAATAAATTACTACATTTAATAAATAATATCGAAGAAGAAATTATTTCAACAATGAAGGCGTATACAAATTAATATGTACAGACTGTAAGAGATTCTTCATTGGAAAAACTAGCAGAAGCTTTGATTTAAAGAACATTTTAGAGATTTTGTTTATGATGGAGGAAAATCAAGTTACGCAAAACATACAATTTAAGCAGGACACCATATACATAACATCGATAACGCCCTCACAATATTACATAGAGAAAACATTCCAACGAGGATAAATATACTGGAGGAAATTGAAATTCTAAGAGAAATCGCTAACAATCGGATTCTGTATGAGAACATACCCAGCTTACACAATCCCCTACACAAAATAATCACAACTAAGTCAGTGCTTCAACAAGAGTCAACAAATACATACCTAATTCGTTCTGCTGATGATGGGACTAGTCCCGAAAGGCCTACAGAGTGTTAAAACATCTTGAGTTGAGGAGACGGACCTACAGGGTAAGTACTTTATAGGAATGAGATACATAAAGACATTCAATATAGGCTCAATTCTGGAAATGCATGCTATTATGCATTATAGGGACTCTTGTCGTCCTAACTCCTCTAAAAAAACGTTAAACTGAATTTGAAGAAGCGAAAATAATTTGTTGAAGTCTTATCAGCGTATGGGGTGCAATATGTTCTTGAAAAGTCACTTCTTTACACTCTAACATGAGCACGGTTAGTGACGAATGTGGCGAAAGATTTTACCAGGATATTTCTCTCATGGAGGGAATATATGCAGGAAAATTGGAATGGAACATGTTAGCAGACTATTGTTGAAATCTAAGGAAGATGTTTGTGATGACAGTTACAAATGGAAGAGTTAAAAAAAAGTTAGAAATAGAGTAAAAATGTGTTTTTCCTCATCTTATATTTTTCAAGAAATTTCTTCCTGGTGCAATCCCATATTTTTTATATTGCATACTTATTTATTTAAACTAGTGGTCGCTCAGCGGTCGAAATTCGACCACAATTCAATACATTTTTAAGTTTGTGACATACGTCATTATGCATTAATTTTCGATTTATTTTAAAAATATGAACGGTAGGAAATATATTGTATAGCTTGGCAAAGCCATATTTTAAAAACAAACAATAATGCGTAATTTGGCATTTGTATACTATTTAAATTTGCATTTGGCCTATTATTATGTGTATGGGAATATGTATAACCCTTCTTCTTTGCCTCTCACCCCAACTCGTTAATGTTCTATGTCGAGGCATAATGGAAGTTGGTGCGAATATTTAAATATAAAAAATATGTGTGTAATGAAATTACTGAAACAAAGATTAGACAGGGTTTAATTTAAATTTAAATAATATAATGTACTTACTTTTTTTAAAATCATTAATAATAAATACGCGAGAGTAAGTCAATTCACATTGCTGCTGTACGATTTTCTTTTTACAATAATGCGATTTCAGTATGAACGTAAACGAATGAGTACACAAATCAATGAGTAATACACAAAATTCCTTCTTATTTTAATTTGTTTAATATGATTTATTTGTAACATATACTATATATATATATATATATATATATATAAATCTTATTTTTCTGCACTCCTTCTCTATATGAACTTTAATTATGCCAAATATCACACTCTGTGCGCGCAATCTGCTTAAAAATGGATACAAAGATTTCTTTTCGCGTATTAACATATCCATTCATCGATAGTAAATCTGCCATATTGCAGGTGTTCGACTGCAATCATAGCATTTTCATGCTATGCTTTGCAGCTTTACTAGGGAATTATAGGTGTGGTAGCTTCCCGTTGCTTTACACACCGGTGAAGGATGATGATAATAAGGATGATGATGATGGCCGGATGATTTTCGGGGACCGTTAGACCCTAAGATTCCTCACATCTGTCTTATAGGTGTGGAAAAACCTAAAAATAAATAGATATTTAAATTTTATTCGATTAGCAAATAAAAAAAAATCAAATCTCGATGTAGTAGCTATTACAAAGAAGATTGTTTTACAAACAAATTAAAATCCAGGGAAAACGATAAGCTATAGAGTATCTTTAATTCTAAATTTGGAATCAGGGTGTCGAATTATAAATATTCTTGTAGTCTATTTTTGTTTATTGGAGAAAAAATAGTTTAAATGTGTGTAAATGTTTTACTTAGAACTCTATTCTCAAATACTCGTAAAACATTCTTAATCTTTAAAGTAAGAGATCGTGTTTCACATCCATAGCCTATAGGCCTAATATATCTGCAAAAATAAATATGTCTACTTTATATATTTCCAGTTAATAAAATCCTGTTAACATATGTGTTAATTTCACTAATTAGGTGTATTACTGAAGGGCTGAATATTACGAATCCATCATCATCATGATGCAGGGATTAAGCCTGTTGGCTCGTTCATGAAAGCTAGAATTCAACTTTTATAAGATTCATGATGTGTTCCGTTGAGGTATTATTCAGAATTAAAATATCAAATTATGGAATATTTCACCTGAAAGGTCCGTCTCCTCAACTTAATTAATAATTTAGCTGTAGCGCTTTCGGGACTTGTCCCATCATCGGCAGGATTCAAAACTGGTGTTTCACTATGTTTTGAATCCTGCCGATGATGGGACAAGTCCCGAAAGCGCTACCGTTAAATAATTAATTAAGTTGAGGAGACGGACCTTTCAGGTGAATATTCCATAATTATATATTTTAAAGCTAGAATTGTTAAAATTTGTTCTGACCATCTTCTGTGTGGGCGTCCAACACTTCTCCTTCTGAATTTTTAGTTTAAAAATAGCGCTAATTTCCCTATTATTTGCATAGATGGGGCATCCTATAATATATAAAACATGTATAAACTGCGTCTAATTCATGTTAACTCTCATAATGTGTCAGAGTGATTACCATTATCATTATGTTAGGTAATTGTGCTTAGGCAAGTGTGAAACGATAATTTAAGAACAATAAGGCGAAGATAACCGCTATTAGACAGATAAGTCTTGCAAAATTTAAAAAAAAAACCTGTTATGAAGTTGTATTGTAAATGTCAGTCATAATACACCTATAGGTTTATTGTGGTATAAAAATTTTCAATAATTGTGGTATTTCCTTATATTACTACAATATGTGCGTAACATCCTGTGCGTGGCTTCTTTCGGGAGGGAAGTAAAGCATTTGGTATCGTATCGTATGTATTAAAGCTCTGAGAAAAATGTGTTCGCGATTTTACGTCATGTTTGAATTGCGTAGCTAATGATTTGAGTCATTAAGGGGGAGTCACTTGTAAAGAGTGGTCAAAGTAACTCAAATTTAATATATATAATCTGGAAAACATCACTTTAAGTTACCTGATATATTTTCAAAGTCCTATAGAATAACAGTGCGCATGCGCCACAGGTTATAGAGCCAGCGTTAACCCACCATCGAACCACATATCGATTATAATCGATTATATCATCCTTGCCACATATCGATTGTTATCGATATCTTACTAAAGTTTATACAGCTTATACTAGATAGCAGAACGTAGCTCTGAAATTTAAATGACCAATCTTTGCAATAAATCCCCAAATCTATGTTAAACAAATATATTAATAACAGTAAAATTATCAAACATTTATTAAAAATGGGTGTACACTTACTTATCACTTCCTAACGCCGCCGATCCAACCAGCGATAACCCAAACCAGCGATCGATAAATCATAATTATACTAAGTAATATAATCTGCGGAGGAAAGCAGCAGTCAGCATCACAATATTGTCTAACAGCGTTATAATGTTATGATTTGCGTATTTAAATAAATACTTAAAATTATCAAATAACGTTATAAAAATTGTTTGAAAACGTTTGAAATATTAAAAAATTGTTAGTAAATACAGAAAAAAAAGCAATAATTTACAACAATGAACTGAAAAATCAAGGGTAACTATAACTGCTGTTCAATCATATAATATAATTCTAATTCCCTGACAGTATTATAATGTTAGTGTTAATTAATAAATGGGAACTAAAGGTGAATATGAAAAGCCTAAGTAGGCCTGTATGCCATAGGAGACATTCATCAAGATTTGACACTGGAATATGAAATGAGGGTAATTAATCACAAGGAGGAATACAAATATTTGGAAGCAAAAATTGCAGAAAATGGGAAGCAGGAAAAGGAAATAAGATCAAAGATAAATTCGGGGAAGTATGTAATATCTACCGTGAATGGAATATTATGGGATAAACATATCATAAGAGAAACTGAAATTAAAATTTTTAAAACAATAGTTAGAAGTATTATGTTTCGGAGGTTTGGACTATAAATTATTATCAGATGAAAAGAAAATTAATGATAGCAGAAATGGATATTGGATAATACATGCTAGGATATCAAGGAGAGAGAAACTTATAAATGAAGTTATAAAAGAGAACATGAACGTACAAAACTGAATTTTAGAATTTATTCAAGAAAAGCAACTAAAATGATACGGGCATATTAGGCGAATGGAGGAGAAAGATTACGAAAAAAGATAATGGAATGGACACCATCAGGAACGAGAAGGAAAGGATGACCAAATATCACGTCGATCCAAGGGATTAGAGAAACTTTGAGGGACTGGGAAATGGAGGAAGAAATGTGTTACAATAGAGACGAATGGAGGAAAATTATAAAGCAAAATTGAGGACAAAGCATTGGTGAAGGAAAAATGTATCAACATTGTTAAAACCGGAAATATATATATATATATATATATATATATATATATATATATATGTGTGTGTGTGTGTGTGTGTGTGTGTGTGTATTTACATGCTACTTTATATGCATATGTATAGTGTCTTCGGAAATTCATATTACGATCTTCTAGGGGTTGTAGAGGGGACTGTGTCGCTTTGAATACGAACCTTCATCCGGAAACGTACTGTTTTCGTGCCGCATATGTACCGAAAGTACATGTTTTCATTGCAACTGTTACCTCGTGCTTCTGTGTTATACTTAAAGATTTCAAAATAGTGTCTTTCTATCAATATTTGTCCGATCTCCTAGGTTCCCCTTCCTCTGCGCGTGGACTACGCGCGGTGCGACTTCCCCTCTATTCCGGAACTCTCGAACAAGGCTGGAAAATCAGTCGTCGCCTAGAGTTTGAGTCAGAGAAGTTCGCCTTCGTTTTAAGTCCGAGAACCCGGGGTGTGGAATCCTGGAGTAGATCCTAGCCCTTGGCTGGACTGAATAAGTGTATGTATGTATGAATGCGATTATCATCATTTATTTTATTTATTTCTCTTGGTATATTGAAGTAATATTGGATGACCAATATATTTAATTTTCATTATTAACATAGTCTGTTTTTCTTTAATCTTTGTAAAGCCATCAAAAGCTGAAAATGTTTAGTTAATTTATGTTATCTGATTTTATTATATTTAAAAAAAACTTTTAGTTAACGATGTTTTATTACTACTTAAGCTTGCATTAAATAGCTGCCCTTGTTATAAGTTCCAACCATCTATAGTAATTCTGCCTGAGGGCAGGTCTTTCACTGCAATCATAGCATTTTCATGCCATGCTTTGCAGCTTTACTAGGGAATTATGGGTGTGGTAGCTTCCCGTTGCTTTCCACACCGGTGAAGGAGGAGGATGATGATGATGGCCGGATGATTTTCAGGGACCGTTGGGCCCTAAGCTTCCTGACATTTGTCTTACAGGTGAGGAAAAACTCCGAAAAAAAAACTTCATCCAGGAGCCTGTCCCGATCGGGAATCGAACTCGGGGCCCCCTGCGTGACAAGGCAGTACGCTGCCTCGAGACCATAGCGGTGGACCCCACTTGGTATAAGCTTACTCAATTCACTTCCTATCTATACCTCTCATGATTAGCGTAATTGTTTGCATTAAAAATATATTTCTAGATCGATCGATAGTGTTTACGTTTTCATGTTCATAAGTATATATGTTAAAGATTAATTAAACTTTGCCTTCTATGGGCCCGGGCAAAGGTTTGTAAAGTGTAATTATTATTATTATTACCAACCACTCTGCCATTCGTCCACGGGCAACCTCGCATTACGGGCTGCACATGTACAAAAATTTGCATTAAGCATTTAAATCTCAATAGAAATATAATCATTTATGATTCGATTACTTTAATTTACATAACCCAGCTGGGTGGACCGCTGCTCCATCTTTTGAGAGTATTTTAAATATTTAATGTTATTTTGTATTACGCTACCATCTAGCAGAATTGTTTTGAAACAACTCTTATTGGTATAATATTATATATCCGATGTACGTTTCTTATGTTGGCTCATTAGAATTTAAATGACGTCACTGTAACGTTAAAATAGTGGAGATGTTTATCCAATGAAGTTACTGGAATTATATTTAGAAAGAAAATTGTTACTTTTTCAGTTGTTTTCTATGTCACAAATATCTGAATGTGTAAATTGTTACTAGCCGATCGCGTTAACATTTTAGCCGGTGAGGGGAAGCAAAGGCGCTAGTGGTGAAGATGGGGAAAGTGTCTCCTTCCACCGTTGATACAAGTGAATGACCGGGCAAGTGGTATAATCAGTGGCAAAATATAGTGGTAGGCCTACTTGAAATAGGAGATGAAGTTAATGAAAAATTGTCGGAGTTTTAAAGCCTACGGGTTTTTGGGTAATGTGACGTACAAAGAGATTAAACCAGAACTGATTTCCAGCTACTGTCTGTCGGACTTAAATGTTGTACGAAAATAAACAATACTGGAGCATTAGGTATTAACTTATTGTATTTGTTTCAAGTTAAAATGGAGAGATTTTTTTATTGCGGATGAGCCCATGTAGGACTACACAAAGTACTTAGAGGCGTTTCCTTTGAACCCAAATTTCTTTCATTCTATTGCTATGAGCTTTTCTATCATCTGTCCAAGTTCCAGTTTTTTTCTTCGGTTTGTCTTCTTGGTCAACTTGCCACTTATTCACCTTAATTCTAAATATAGGATATCTCTGTTTGGGATATCTTCTTTAGTAATTCCTGCCACGTTTAAGTCCTTTGAGCTGGGTTTTTTTTTTTTTTAGTTGTACAAGACTAGGCGTTTACACTTGACTTCATCAATCCACTTCATAGTATCCACTGGAGTTTTACTTCTGTTTTCGTAGAATTCCATTATCTGTTTTGTAAGCCTATTTGAGTTCATTCGTTTAATATGGCCATAAAATGTTAACCTTCGTTTTCTAATATCACTATGAATGTCTGTATATATTTTTATTTCCTTTTTACTTCTGAGTCTAAATGCTTCACCTATGACTTGTGGACCTAAAACTTTTCTTATAATTTTGCATTCTTTTTTCACTATATTTTCGATATATTTTTTTCTGTTCAAAATTAATGTTTCTGCTCCATAGAGGCACTCTGGTTTAATTACAATGTTATAGTGTCATTATTATTATTATTATTATTATTATTATTATTATTATTATTATTATTATTATTATTATTATTACTTTTGTTGGCTGATAGACGTTTAACTACAATACTGTCACTCAGTTTTGATTTTAATCTGTGATTACAAGTAATCATTAATTTTGTTTTCTGTTTTGAAGCTCATATAATGGCGAATTCACAATCATTTCTCCTACTAAAGGACTGGTTATAACTGATAGTATGTAATTGAAGCGGTGAAATAGTGCCATGTCCTACTATATTCCAATTTCTGTGATAGCTGTACAAGATACTTTTTTGCGCGATAGTGAGTTTTGTCGTACTTATCAGCAATGGCGACCGTTACTGAAAGTTCAACTTCTTACATTTCGGGGTTGCCAACCTAAATAACTATACTGTAATATTACATTTACACCCAAGTGCGGGAAGTAAAACCACTGCCCTCTATGTATACTATGTACAATGTATATACAAAAAATATCCAAAAGGTAGTGTTAATATACATTATACGAAACAAATCACTGCATTTTAAATGAACTGAACTTTATTTGAAACAGTATAAAATAATAAATACGTACTTGCAGCCATGTTACCAATAATCGTTCTCAAGGCCTCCTGTTGTTTCAGCTAATAAACATTGCCCACACTACTAACGTTAGTCAATTGTTTACAATGGACGCAAATAATTCCAACAGATATGTCATTATTTACTATTATTTATTATTTTGAAAACACCACCGCGCAAAAAATAATGTACAACACACGGTTGTGAAGTGTTTTACAGGATCTCGGAAATTAAAAACCGAGCGACTTTTTCCTCGATTCAGTAAAAACCACTTCCCAATCTCGCATCGTAATATACTATTAAGTTACTTTTACTATTTTTCTGGAACTGGTTGCTCGATTTTTTCCTGGCAACTCTAGTTTTTCATCATTGGTGACTATTTTTTACTCTTCCTTATCTTGCAAATTGTGGCCTCTAATTTACCGATAGCTTCTGCAGCAAATTTGTTGCATTTTGGATAGGAATTTTAAATTCTCCCTTTATTTTTTCCTCATATCAAAACTCGATAACTTTCTTAATAATTCCACGTCCTTCAACTGTGAATATAGGGTCTAACTTTCGCACTTGTCATTGTTACTAACAACTGACTATACATGACTAATGTAAAGTAAGATTTTATTAGACTAAAACTAAGATACAGACAATGTTATATACATGACGTCAGTTATTACCGGAAAGATTTCTAAATTCAAATCGGGAAAGATTGGCATGCTACGAGTTATTGGTAAATCCAGAAAATTGGATAAACCTCGGTAAATTTCTGGACAAAACGCGGAAAATAAGGACAACACTCATTCATGAATAAATATATGTTATCAAAATGCAATACCATTAATTCTTAACAATTATATATAAATTAATTAGTGTATAATGCTATTGTGTTATTATTTAATTGTAATATTATTGTGTTTTCTTTATGAAATTGTAATGTTATTGATTGTTTTTGTTGTTTATTTTTCTTTACACTAGTACCAATTATTACTTTATTGTAACGGACTGTCAACAGCACGTACGGCTTACTGCCCGTGCGACCCATATTTGTAAATAATATTGTAAATATCTTACTTTTTGTCTAATAAAGTCCTACTCCTACTACTACTACTACTACTACTACTACTACTACTACTACTACTACTACTACTACTACTACTACAAATATGAGTCGCAAGGGCAGTAAACCGTACGTGCTGTTTGTTGACAGTCCGTTGTAATAAAGTAATGTTTGGTAACAATATAACGTAAAAAAAAAAAGAACACAATAATATTACAATTAGAGCCCACCTCTGAGGTTTCGAGGTAGCGTGCTGCTTTGTCACGCAACGGGCCCGGGTTCGATCTCCGCTCGGGACAAGTTTCCTGTGTGAGGATTTTTCGGGGTTTTTCCTCACCTGTGAGACAAATGTCAGGATACCTTAAGGCCCAAACGGTCCCCGAAAATCATCTGGCGATCATTATCATCAATATTATATTCACCTCATTAGATTAAGTTTATGTTTAAGGCATTTCCTGGCGCATCATTAATTAAATTATATACAATTATTAAGAATTAATGGTATTACATTTTGATAACATAATTATTTATGTATGAACGAGTGTTTTTCTTATTTTCCGCATTTTGTCCAGAAATTTACCCAAGTTTATCCAATTTTTTGGATTTACGATTAACTCGTAGCATGCCTATCTTTCACGATTAGAATTTAAAAATCTGACGCCTCCAATATTCTAAATCGTTACATTATCCTAATATACGTATCTCGTCTTCAAAGGTCCCGCACATTGAACATATTCGCATATCGTGAACGTCGACAAAGTAAACACTGCCATTGCAGCCTGAGACAAGGGTATATTATCTCCACCCTTCCGCTGTGGTCTCGAGGTAGCGTGCTGCCTTGTCACGCAGCGGGCCCGGGTTCGATCCCCGGTCGGGGCAGTTTTTCTGGGTGAGATTTTTATCGGGGTTTTTCCTCACCTGTAAGGCAAATGTCAGGAAAACTTTAAAGCCCGAACGGTCCCCGAAATCATATGGCCATCATCATCATCATCATTATTCACTGGTATGGAAAGCAAAGGGAAGCTACCATACCTACAATTCCCTAGTAAAGCTACAAGCATAGCATGAAAATGACATGATTGCAGTGAAGGACCTGCCCTCGGGCAGAATTACTAAGGATGGACTCACCTTACTACATTATTTTAGTTCGCAGTTTTTCCGCATTGAAAGTTAAAATGGTCAAATAGTAACTACGAAACTTTCCAGATTCACGCCACATCCATATTTTGTGATTGGTTGCATCAGTCAACACATATTATTTGTAAAACGTTAGTTTTAGAATGAAAATGCAAGAAGACATCTTGTAATCGGCAAGGAAGTAAGCAGCTTGTGTGTACACATGTTATCTTTAAATTGAAGCACGCGTCCGTTCCACTTGCGGGAAGTGTTTGATATTTAAGTAGCAAGAAAGTCCGTACAGAATCTCGAACATTTTACTCCACCAAAGGAGTTTTATAACTTCTTAAACAAAAATAACACTGGTCGACAAGGTTTTCTTCACAATAAATCTGATTAGCAAATCTAGTGCATTTTTTCATACTGAATTCAGATACATAGTCAGAAATTTTCCATCAGGCACAGTTTTTTGTGACAGCTACTTTTTTTAAATTGATTTTAGCATTCTCTTTGACCTGTCACAGGAACCTTTACCTTATATGTAGCTATTTTATTCAAACTGTATTTAAGGGCTGTCTCTGATGAGCACGGTAAGCGTTTTCATCAACAAATTTCCACAATGGAAAAGAGGTACCAAAGCAAGTGCAGTTCTAATATGCTGGGTGACTACTGTTGGGCCAAGAAGAGAGATGTTCCAGATGCAAAATGTGCCCGAAAATCACTATCTACCACTTTCTAGGTAAGTCAGAATAAGTTAGAGGTAGATGGATTTTATTAAAAAGTAAAAAAATTATTTAAAAAATGTAATTGAATATCACAGAAAACTCTTGCCTGATAGGAAAAAACTGAAACGATTTTTAAATTCAGGATGAAAAATACTTGTAAAATCTCATAGTTTTATTCTTGTGAAAGAAAAAAGTTCATATTTGTCGACCAGTGTAATTATTCTACGTTACACTACGGTAATGAAACATATATCGGCTATATTAAATATTGCACATAGGAATTGGTTTCCAACTAAGATGGCATGGACATACGTATAATGAGAAGAAGGGACACAGAAATAAAGAAGTATTGAAATGGATACCTACTGGAAAAGGGAAACGTGGTAGAACAAAGCTAACGTCGATAAAGAGAATTCAAAACAACATGAAGAAGAGAAATATGACAGAAGCAGACACACAAGATCGGGAAGTGTGGAAGAAAAAAAATTGTACATTTGGTTGAAGATACCTGTTTACTTATACTTACTTACTTACTTACTTACTTACTCACTGGCACTATCGAACCCGTAGGTTCATGGCCGCACGGACATAAGCTCTCCATACATCCCTATCCTGAGCCAATGCTTTCCAATCATTCCCTGTATAATCTACTTCCCTCAAATCATAGTTAATGTTGTTCTCCCACCTCATTCTTGGTCTACCAACTGGGCGTTTTCCTTCTGGCTTTCCTACAAGAAGTTTCCATGCACGTCTTTCATTCCCCATACGCGCAACATGTCCTGCCCATCGCAGTCTACGGGACTTAACTGTTCTTATTATATCTGGCTTCCTATAAAGACCATGTAGTTCATTGTTATGTAGTCTTCTCCATTCACCTGCCTGTTCATCTCTCTTTGGTCCAAAAATTTTCCTAAGAACTTTATTCTCAAATACTCGTAATCTCATTTCCTCCCTTAAAGTAAGAGTCCATGTTTCGCACCCATATAATATAACTGGTAGAATAATAGTTTTATATATTTTCAGCTTAACGTTTTTTGAAAGGAGTTGGGACATCAAAAGTCTCTGCAATGCATAATAGCATGCATTTCCAGAATTGAGCCTATGTTTAATTTCTCTTTGTGCATCTCATTCCTATTTGTGATTATTGTTCCTAGGTATTTGAATTCAGCCAATTCCTCAAAATTTCCCTCATTTGTCATTAGCTGTCCATTTCCATTATATAATGTATTTCTACGTGTGACCATATATTTAGTTTTACTGATATTTACTTCCAGTCCTAATTTCTTAGTGTTACTCAATAGTGTGTGCGTGTTGGCCTTTAGTATCTCCTCGCTATCGGCCAGTAGTACTACATCATGTTTAAATAACAGAAACAATCCTGAATAAAAAAAAAGGAATTAATTTGATATTTAGAAAAAAGTTTAAATAAAAACTGAACTTGAACAACCCTGATACACAACAGAAGTTTTGGTTTGATATATATTTATAAGAAGAAAGTTGTTCTTGATTAAATTGAGATAAATTATCTCACATTGAACAAATTTAATTATAAAGTTATGAAGTTTTTGAAAGTGTCCATTTCTTTCACGCCCACACAATTGCTCCCATAAAACATATTTGTACTTCGAACTATGCTAAAGTTCCTGAATTGAGATTAAGCAACAGAACACAACTAAATTTTGATTACACTTGCCAACAGTGAAAATGTAACTGGAATGAAATAAATGTTTCGTAAGTATATCGGCCACACTGATGACGAAAACTACAATGAAAAACTCGAATTAGCCCTCATTTCCCAAATTAAAGGGGGTTCATTTAACCCTTTTAAATTATTATTTTGTTTAGGTTAATTTTAGGCAATAAGCTACAGCAACATCACTATTTATCCTAGGATCATGCGTCGAACCTCATTCTATTCAGTCTTTAGACGATACCATTCAAATGCCCCTATCATGTACCCGAGGCGGAAAAATTAATGGAAATTCGGATTGTTTCTGAAAATCCCTTGTTTCAATGTTCTCCCTGCTCTTCACGTAAAATTGGGCCTAATGATAAACTTCGTTAAGGCCATGGACACAAGTGGGGTAGCATTTGTCCATTTGCGCCAGAAATTTCCACGGTTTAGTGAGACGAAAAAAAAGGGGTGGGCATTTTCGTGGGTCCCCAGATACGTAAAATGTACAAAGATGAGCATATCACATCATCCTGACAGGTAATGAAAAGTTAGCTTGGGATACCTTTGTACAAATGTCAACAAACTTTCTAGGAAATAAGAGGGCAGAAAACTATAAGGATTTTGTGGCAAATCTTCTGCACTGCTACGATAGTCTCAGGTGTAACATGTCCTTAAAGTTACATTTCTTAGATTCACACTTGGACTTTTTTCCTTGACAACTGTAAGCAACGAGCACGGAGAACGCTTCCACCAGCAAATTTCGAACATGAAAATGATATACCAGAGAAAGTCGAGTGCATTAATGTTGGCCAATTATTGCTGGACACTAATTAGGAAATCACCAGCGGAAAATTACAAATGCCAGGCAAAGCGGTTGCGCCTTTAGTGACCTTCCTCCAAGAGATACCAACAAGGTAAATACATGCAAACGCTCATAAAGGCAGTAAAGTAAAGTTAGCATAATTTCAAAACGAGAGCTAATCATGCATTTTCATTAAATTTTTCGTTATCAGCACACCCGAAAACAAAAAAAAGATTAGCTGTTTCCATGCCAGTTACAGAAAAAAAAAATGTATTGGCTAGTGTTATCAGTAAACCGTTGAGTATATTGTCCATTCAAGGTCAATACTCTTGCAGAAGAGACGCCGATCACCTACATACATTTCATTGATTTGGTGACAATGTCCAATGTCAAGAGAAAAATACAGAAACTCTACTTTGTCACTGTAAGTGTAAGATAGAGCGAGTGTTTCAGAGCATGATGCACAAGTATAATGAGTGCAACGATTTTGTGGTTGCCTCATTTTTCCACTGTTGTAGTAGTGTTGGATTGTTGTTCCAACGCTGTCTTCACTTTCTACTTCAAACACCCATTTTTCGGGTAGAGTAGGAACTGGTAAACTATCTGAATGTGGACTAGGTCGAATAATAGATCTAAGATTCGGATATTGAACTGTTCTTCTTTTCTTCATATACATCATGCCTTTATATGTGGAGTCGAGCAGAAATATCAGTTACCTGTTTGGATTGTAAGCTCCTGCCAAACCATAGGCATAGAAAAAAACCATGGATAGTTTTTTAGCCATTCTCGCAGTAACTGAACAGAGTTTCAGCATATATGTGGAGCCCATGACGAATCTTGGTCCCCCAGCTTCATATCGAAATAATTCTGATAGACCGTCTTCACAAAAGGTTTCAGATTGCGCTTCTGTAACGAAAATGTTATTTCACCACAAACGTAAAAAATGATTTACTAATTGTACACATTTTCGTGGCATTTTAACAAATTGTATACTTAATAGCACACCCAAACCAAAAATTGTGCATTAATTACAGCAGAATCAATATGAAATTCACAGTTAATAGCAACGATATCTATGTTTATAATTTACAGATAGTTGAATATTTTTGTTTTGTCAGTTGACAGGTGTGCCAACTCCCAAAACAAATTTCCCCTAAATTGAAAATGTTGACACTAAAAAATGATGTATCATTTTATCTCCAAAGAAGGAGCTAATCGTTCATTTTTAGGTGATATTATAATTCGGCAGGTGAACGTTCGTAAAAATTATCCATTTTTGACACCGAAACATTTTCATTGTTGAGCAGTGATAACACTGAGCAACAAAAAAAAAATTTTTTTTTTTTGTCTCAGGAAGACAAATATATGATTCTGATAGTATTTTTCTCCTGAATTCAAATATGATATCGGTTTTTCTCCATCTCGCAAGGTTTCCGAGAGACACGCATTTATAATTTCAAACACTTTAATATTTTCTATATTCGTAACTACAGAATATTCGAACATTCGGACTCACCTAGAAAGTAAGAAATGACTATTTTCTGCTATATTTCGCCTTTGGAGCATCCCTCTTGATGGTCCAACAATAATTGGCCAGCATATTAGGATTCCATTTGCCTTGATATCTATTTTCCATAGCTGAAATATCTTGATGAAAGTGTTCCCCGTGCTCATCGCTCACTGCGCCAAATGGACGAAAAAACGTTTATTTAAAAAATAATTATTTAAATCAATTAATTAAAATTGAACTAAAACAAAACTGTGGGTGATGGAGAAATTCTGAATACATATTTGAAAACGCGATAAAAAAAACTGCATTAAGTACAACTATTCGTACTCATGAAACAAAAATCATGTTGACCAGTGTTATTAGCAACTCTTTTGATTAAACTGACATTTAGAATTATCATTAAATACTATACTATTATTTTCCTTGAATCTTACTTTGGGAAAGTTTGCTAAGAACCGTCAAAATACAAAGTTATTATATGATGAGGAAAGATGCAGTTGTTAGCACAATTTCATAGCATGGAAGCAATAAGCAATAGCCGATTACCCTTTATCGTAGACACGGAAAAAAATATTTCATTTAGCTAGACAACTTTACTGATGCAGCCTTTAGAGAAAGTGAATTAAAAAGCCACGTTTTTCCCTTCTGGATATGATTTAAGTCCTTCAAGTTATAATAGACAAATTCCCCGTTTAATGCTGATGGACAAGAGACAGTTGTTGGAGTCTTGAAGATGACGCGCAAGAAATCATTTGTTCGTCCTCCAACACGCTCTTCAAGGGTTAAAATTATGGCGGACAAATCAGTATATTAATACGTGAAGGAAATTAACATGCAAAACTTTGCACCCCTTTTTAAGCAGATTGCGGACACGGAGGGATGTGATATTTGGCATAAAAGAAGGGATATAATATATTCCCGTATACATAATAATAGGCCAATTTCAAATGACGCGTTATTGTTGCTCAAATATGGCTTAGCCAAGCTATACCACATATTTCCTATCGTTCGTATTTTTACAATAAATATGAAAATAATGTATAATGACATATTTGTAACATACTTAAAATTTAATGAATTGTGGTCGAATTTCGACCGCTGGGCGACCTCTAGTTCACATAATTAGGCATCGGTGTCGTATATGTGTGGAAGTGATTAAAACCCCCACTTTTATTTTTGTAGCCAATAAAAAACACATATTACCATTTTAAGAGCTTTCTGTTGGGTAACGAATGAGAAAGGATACGCCCAGTCGCTTACATATAATATGGAAATCTATTTAAGAGGGGGGGGGGAATCAGACAAAGAGGGAAAAACATACATGTATTATAAAACATTATTTTTTTAAACATCGTTAAACCTAGAGTAAATCAACATTATATTGTACAGCCTTTCAAATAATTGATAGCGCACAGATAATTTTCAAGTTCCAGAACGAAGCCATTGCGCATGATCAGAGGTCAGCTATTTGGTTCACAAGTGCACAACTATTTGAAAACTAAAATCCATTCTATTTCGTTGTGTGTCGTGAAATGGAAAATAATTTCGCGTAAATAAGTAGTGCGGTAAGTGCTGTAAATAAAACAAATATAATAAAACAAAGACAATTATTTGAAATAAGATTAGATTAGATTAGATTTATTTAGCCTGGTGAAGTTAAGGCCATGTGGCCTTCCCTTCCACTCACCAGGACAAACATATATTAAATCAGAATATAACAATCACAATTAACTCTAATATTAAATACTAAATAAAAATTTGATCAAAAAGATATCTATTATATTACGATCTATAATGCAACCAGTTAATGTTAGTTAAAATTAAGTCTAAAACTAACAAGCAAGACATATTAAATTGTCCCTGTCTAATGTATATAAAAAACAAAGAAAAATAATGAGATATAGAAAACTAATTTTAATATTAAACAATATTTAAACAAATGAAAAATATTTGTTAATCTTAACATTATTTTCATAAATAATTTAATTTATTAATGGTTAAAACAATACTATCAGTGAGGTGTATAAGTTAGTTTGTTATTAAATTATTATTTAGTTTGTTTTTGAAGGATGTTATAGTTTGACAGTCTCTGACATAGGGCGGAAGGGAATTCCATGTTTTGGTAAGTGAGACCGTAAGAAATAATGAATAATGTATAGTGTGATGAGGAGGGATATAAAGGACAATGTGCTGATGGGATCGAGTGTCAAGATTATGTGAAAAAAAGCATGACAGCGGGATCGAACACGCTACCTCATGTATGAGAAACAGAAGCTACCTCCACTAGACCACAACCGTCCCTGCTAAAAGCTATCTGTATGAAACGATGCGATATTCCAGGACTTACTTGTATAATGAAATTAAATATTAACTTGGCTTAATTTAAATTAATCAGACGCGTTTTGCATTAGTTGTGCAAATATACAATCTTGTTATGCCTTGTGTTTTGTAAACAAAGTAATGAGACGTTACAATCGTTATTCATTTTCTATATATCAGTCAATACTATTACAATTCATTGTTAAAACCGTTGAGGTGGAGAGTCATAAAACAAAATAAGTTAAAATATACCTTCTTAGGTAAAATCCGTCGTCCTCAACTCATAAAATATGCAATCTTTATGCCTGTAGGCCTTTCCATCTTCAGCAGGTCCCTCTTCTCTACAACATTCAGTATGATGCTTGATGCTGCTGGTCCTAATGTGCTGTTGTCGTAACTAAAGCTTTTTCCTGACGATGTCGTTTAGTGGGTTGTTTAGTCTGGGAGTGCTTTCATTTATTAAAAGCTTGTTGTCTATTTCCTAGATAATTTGCAGGTCTTCCAATGTGTTGATTTTAGTTTGATTTTCCTCTTTGTGTACTATTGTAAGGGTGTCTTCTATTGAGTTCATTCTATGACCGGCGTTTATTATGTGCTTAGCGTAATTAGACTACTTAAAGAACATCGTAACGATTTCGTATACGCATATGGAAAGTCTAATTACGCGACTACTATGCAGTTCTGTCGACACTGTAAATTTTATCGACATGGGTATGAAGGCTGAGCCCATTAACCCCATGTAAATGCATTTCGAAATGTTAATTTACACGGGGTTAATGGACTCGGCCTTCGTATCCATGTCGACAAAATTTAGTGTCGACAGAACTGCAAAGTAGCCGCCTCAAACGCCGCATTCTATGTAGGTTCTTTCGTTTTTGATTGATTGATTGATTGATTAATTGATTGACGGTTTACTGTAAATTGTATCTAAGTTTTTATATATTCGAGTGGTAGACAAACTCTAGCCTTCACTCTGCCAGATAGAATACTTTTTTTTTTTTGATTGCGGATGAGCCCATGTAGGACTACGCAAAGTACTTAGAGGCGTTTCCTTTGAGCCCAAATTTCTTTCATTCTTTTGATATGAGCTCGTTTTTTGTCATCTGTCCAAGTTGTTCCAGTTTTTTTCTTCGGTTTGTCTTCTTGGTCAACTTGCCACTTATTCACGTTAATCTAAATATATCTCTGTTTGGGATATATTCTTTAGTAATTTCTGCCAATTGTAAGTCCTTTTTGACTTCATCAATCCACTTCATAGTATCCACTGGAGCTTTACTTCTGTTTTCGTAGAATTCCATTATCTGTTTTGTAAGCCTATTTGAGTTCATTCGTTTAATGAGGCCATAAAATGTTAACCTTCGTTTTCTAATATCACTATGAATGTCTGTATATATTTTTATTTCCTTTTTACTTCTGAGTCTAAATGATTCACCTATGACTTGTGGACCTAAGACTTTTCTTGTAATTTTGCATTATTTTTTCACTATATTTTCGATATATTTTTTTCTGTTCAAAATTAATGTTTCTGCTCCATAGAGGCATTCTGGTTTAATTACAGTGTTATAGTGTCGTAATTTTGTATGTAAATATATGCATTTCTTATTATAAGTGTTATTATTATTATTATTATTATTATTATTATTATTATTATTATATATTATTATTATTATTATTATTATTATTATCATTATTATATGTATGGAAAATTGAAAGAAGGAGCAGAAAAGGAAGACGGTAAAATAGCATTCAGAATTTAATGAGGAAATTTGGTGTAACTGATGAAGACATAGAGAACGATGGAAAACTTTAATTAAAGGATATTTGTGGATGTTTGTTACAACCTGACAGTGTATAAGTCCGTAGTCATTTATGTATTTTTTTAAACTAATGCTAATTACACTGGTCAACATGATTTTTATCTCATGAGTAACAATAGTTGTACTTATTTTTTAAACTAATGCTAATTACACTGGTCAACATGATTTTTATCTCATGAGTAACAATAGTTGTACTTATTTTTTAAACTAATGCTAATTACACTGGTCAACATGATTTTTATCTCATGAGTAACAATAGTTGTACTTATTTTTTAAACTAATGCTAATTACACTGGTCAACATGATTTTTATCTCATGAGTAACAATAGTTGTACTTATTTTTAAACTAATGCTAATTACACTGGTCAACATGATTTTTATCTCATGAGTAACAATAGTTGTACTTATTTTTAAACTAATGCTAATTACACTGGTCAACATGATTTTTATCTCATGAGTAACAATAGTTGTACTTATTTTTTAAACTAATGCTAATTACACTGGTCAACATGATTTTTATCTCATGAGTAACAATAGTTGTACTTAATGCAGTTTTTTATCATGTTTAAAATATGTATTCGGAATTTCTCCATCACCCATAGTTTGTTTTTATTTCAATTTCAATTGATGGATTTAAATAATTATTTTTAATAAACGTTTTTTCGTCCATTTGTCCATAGTAAAATAAAACCAAACGAGCTAACTCAGGAAACTTCAGCTATGGAAAAGAGATATCAAGGCAAATGGAATCCTAATATGCTGGCCGATTATTGTTGGACCATAAAAAGGGAAGCTCCACAGGTGAAATATAGCAGAAAATCGTCATTTCTTACTTTCTAGGTGAGTCCGAATGTTCGAATATTGTGTAGTTACGAATGTAGAAAATGTTAAAGTGTTTGAAATTATAAATTCCTGACTCCCGGAATCCTTACGTGATGGCGAAAACCCGATATCATATTTGAATTCAGGAGAAAAAATACTAACAGTATGACATATTTTTCTTTCTGAGACAAAAAAAGTTTATTTTTTGTTGCTCAGTGTTGTTAAGATTGATTGGAGAAAACCCTCAGTGATGATGAAAAGTCTCAAAATTAATTAAATGAACCATTATTATTATTATTATTATTATTATTATTATTATTATTATTATTATTATTATTATGTTTTATTAGTGTTATTATTATTACTATTATTACTATTATTTTTATTATTATTATTATTATTATTATAACTATTATTTTATTACTATTATTATTATTATTATATTATTATTATTACTATTATTATTATTATTACTATTATTATTATTATTATTACTATTACTATTACTTACTTACTCACTGGCACTATCGAATCCGTAGGTTAATGGCCGCACGGACATAAGCTCCCCATACATTCCTATCCTGAGCTAATGCTTTCCAATCATCCCCTGTATAATCCACCTCCCCCAAATCATAGTTAATGTTATTCTCCCACCTCATTCTTGGTCTACCAACTGGGCGTTTTCCCTCTGGCTTTCCTATAAGAAGCTTCCAGGCAAGTCTCCCATTCCCCATACGTGCAACATGTCCTGCCCATCGCAGTCTCCGAAACTTAACAGTTCTTATTATATCTGGCTTCCTATAAAGACCATGTAGTTCATTGTTATGTAGTCTTCTCCATTCACCTGTCTGTTCATCTCTCTTTGGTCCAAAAATTTTCCTAAGTTCTTTATTCTCAAATACTTGTAATCTCCTTTCCTCTCTTAAAGTAAGAGTCCATGTTTCACACCCATATAATATAACTGGTAGAATAATAGTTTTATATATTTTCAGTTTAACGTTTTTTTATTATTACTGTTATTATTATTACTATTATTATTATTATTATTATTATTATTATTATTATTATTATTGTTATTATTATTATTATTATTATTGTTATTATTTTTATTAAACCTCTGAAGTTTGATTTTGTTTTTTTTGCGTTTTTATAGATCTTTAATAGACCTCGGATTAGAAGGCAAATGCCTATTAATTTTTAACAAGGGGATGTAAGAAATAATTAGTCTGATTATAAGTGAGTACGATTCATGAAGAAAAAAGTCAAAATAATGTTATAGTGCCTTAGATAGAATAGAGGCTATTGCCTATATTAACTTTTTTTTAATCTGTTGAGTCGGAGGAAAATCTTCTTGTACGAATTCTGGCGGCAGCAGAAATTATTGAGCACGTACCAGGTCTTGTCGGGCGTGTGTATGATGAAAACAGGCGTCACAGATACACTTTGTGCGACGAACTACATGGTTGCCACATGGAACCACACTTGTAGTACAGCCCCTAGAAATCTGTGATACTTATTCTGAAACACAAAACACGAGATATTAGCCCATTGTGTTTTGATCTTCAAACCTATTTTAGATCCAAATGGTACTTTTCCGCACATGGGTACCCTTATCAAAAC
This sequence comes from Diploptera punctata, assembly GCA_030220185.1. Lineage (NCBI taxonomy): Eukaryota > Metazoa > Arthropoda > Insecta > Blattodea > Blaberidae > Diploptera > Diploptera punctata. The sequence continues at coordinate 1,450,659 of JASPKZ010007270.1, forward strand.
TTTATCTACTAAGTCCCCTCTTCAACCCCTAGAAGTCTGCAATACTTATTCTAAAACACCCTGTGTCACAGATACACTTTGTGCGACGAACTACAGGGTCGCCACATGGAACCACACTTGTAGACAGCCCCTAAAAATCTGTAATACTTATTCTGAAACACAACACACGAGATATTAGCCCATTGTGTTTTGATCTTCAAACCTATTTTACATCCAAATGGTACTTTTCCGCACATGGGTACCCGTATCAAAACTTTATCTACTAAGTCCCCTCTTCAACCCTTAGAAGTCTGCAATACTTATTCTAAAACACCCTGTGTGTGTGTGTATATATATATATATATATATATTCTGTCTAGTGCAGTCAGGTTGTATAAGAACATTTCTAATGTTCACTCCTGGCATTGGTGGAATTGTAACTCATTTCTTAATATCAGATTGGGCGCATGGAAGGCGAAATTACGTTATCCCGTTGATATGTTGGGTGATAAATGACAACGAAGTACCAGGAGAATCCTTAAACGTATTCTTAACCTATATTCCATATCACGGCCGACACCAGGAATATTTCCGTTTAAGGGAAAAATCCTGTGGTCTATTCGTGGATCGAATCCGAGACCTTATGACCTATAGTCATAAAGCTTTGGCCCTACCATAACACCGGTTAATAAATAAATAGTTTCAAAAAACTAAAACACGCTTTATTAGAAAACCTAACTAAAAACTGAAAAATAATTTTAATTTCCAACACGCTTGGGATAAAATTAAAGCGATCAACAACAAAGTCATCTCCAACACATCTAGAATAAAACTAGAGTTATCTACAAAAAAAAAATAATTTTACCATCAAAAGCGTGGGGTGCTTTTTTTATAGTTTTTACGTTTTCTTCTTAGAAACTTTACTTTTACCAATATCTGTTTATTATTAAATATATTAATTGATGTAGAGCACCACACGCTTTTGATGGTAAATTAATTTTTGTTGTAGATAACTCTAGTTTTATTCTAGATGTGTTGGAGATGATATTTTTTTTTGTTGGCCACTTTAATTTTATCCCAAGCGTATTGGAAATTAAAATTATTTTCCAGTTTTTAGTTCGGTTTTCTAATAAAGCGTGTTGTTTTAGTTTTTTAAACTGTTGTTTATTTTTCATTTTTTTAGTTTGGTTTTCTAAAAAATGTAAATATCTTTAAATTCGATACTATTGTAGTATGAGCTAAAAGTAATACTCTTCAAAAAAAATTCCCCCGGACCGGATTTGAACCAGCGACCTATGGATTACTGAAATTATATACCACTATAACTTAGTCCACCACTCTACCAACTGAGCTACCACAACGATAGACTAAAAGGTCCATACGTCCGCAACCTATTATACAGGTCTTTATTACTTTGATGTCCTCATGATCCTGGCCAGGATCTTAGAAACAAATTATGAAATTATTGTATTGTCATTGGTCCTTTACAAATATACAAAGTTTTAAGTCAATCCAATGTTTTTAAGTGGATGAAAATCGTGATGAAAGATTCCGTTACATAGATACAGGTCAAGCTAATATAAAGCATGTAAAAAGGGGGTAAAGCGAAAGGAAAAATAAGTCTGCGAGAATCTTATTAGAAAAGTTATACAACATTTGGACGTTTAGTTATATCGAGGGATAAGTACGTTAAGTCTTATCCATGGATTATGGCGCCTCGTACAGTAGATGCCATTGCGTTCATTGGCTCCTGGGTAATGATGCTGTAGGGTTGAATGACTTAATCGACATTTATGATTTCCGCTCTTTACCTTATTCAAGATCTATATTTAAGCATACTTCCATGCCGACTTCTGCAAAACCATTGTGTTGTACTCAGCCTATCTTTGTTTGCTATCCTACAAAAAATAATAGTTTTAAAAAACTAAAAGAACACGCTTTATTAGAAAACTAAAAAATGAAAAATAAATTTAATTTCCAATACGCTTGGGATATAATTAAATTGGTCAACAAAAAAATCATCTCCAACACATATAGAATAAAACTAGAGTTATCAACAAAAAGAAAATAATTTTACCATCAAAAGCGTGGAGTGCTTTTTATAGTTATTACGTTTTCTTCTTAGAGACTTTACTTTTACCAATATCTGTTTATTATCAAATATATTAATGGATATAGAGCACCACACGCTTCTGATGGTAAAATCATTTTTTTGTAGATAACTCTAGTTTTATTCTAGATGTGTTGGAGATGATTGTTTTGTTGACCGCTTTAATTTTATCCCAAGCGCATTGGAAATTGAAATTTTTTTTATTTTTAGTTCGGTTTTCTAATAAAGCGTGTTGTTTTAGTTTATTTAAACTATTATTTATTTTTCATTTTTTAGTTTGGTTTTCTAAAAATGTAAATATCTTTAAATTCGATACTATTGTAGTATGAGCTAAAAGTAATACTCTTCTAAAAAAATTCCCCCGGACCGGATTTGAACCAGCGACCTATGGATTACTGAAATTATATACCACTATAACTTAGTCCACCACTCTACCAACTGAGCTACCACAACGATAGACTAAAAGGTCCATACGTCCGCAACCTATTATACAGGTCTTTATTACTTTGATGTCCTCATGATCCTGGCCAGGATCTTAGAAACAAATTATGAAATTATTGTATTGTCATTGGTCCTTTACAAATATACAAAGTTTTAAGTCGATCCAATGTTTTTAAGTGGATGAAAATCGTGATGAAAGATTCCGTTACATAGATACAGGTCAAGCTAATATAAAGCATGTAAAAAGGGGGTAAAGCGAAAGGAAAAATAAGTCTGCGAGAATCTTATTAGAAAAGTTATACAACATTTGGACGTTTAGTTATATCGAGGGATAAGTACGTTAAGTCTTATCCATGGATTATGGCGCCTCGTACAGTAGATGCCATTGCGTTCATTGGCTCCTGGGTAATGATGCTGTAGGGTTGAATGACTTAATCGACATTTACCTTATTCAAGATCTATATTTAAGCATACTTCCATGCCGACTTCTGCAAAACCATTGTGTTGTACTCAGCCTATCTTTGTTTGCTATCCTACAAAAAATAATAGTTTTAAAAAACTAAAAGAACACGCTTTATTAGAAAACTAAAAAATGAAAAATAATTTTAATTTCCAATACGCTTGGGATATAATTAAATTGGTCAACAAAAAATTCATCTCCAACACATATAGAATAAAACTAGAGTTATCAACCATAAGAAAATAATTTTACCATCAAAAGCGTGGGGTGCTCTATATCAATTAATATATTGATAATAAACAGATATTGGTAAAAGTAAGCTCTCTAAGAAGAAAATCTAAAAATCATAAAAAGCACCCCACGCTTTTGATGGTAAAATTATTTTCTTTTTGTTGATAACTCTAATTTTATTCTATATGTGTTGGAGATGATGTTTTTGTTGATCAATTTAATTTTATCCCAAGCGTATTGGAAATTAAAATATTTTTCATTTTTTAGTTTTCTAATAAAGCGTGTTCTTTTAGTTTTTTAAAACTATTATTTATTTTTTAGTTTTTAGTTTTAATATTTTACAGAATAAGATAAAAATGTAAATATATTTAAATTTGATACTATTGTAGTATGAGCTAAAAGTAATACCCTTCTATAAAGAACCCTCCCAGCCGAATTTGAACCAGCGTCGTATGAATTACTGAAATTATATACCATTAAGAGTTCACTGCTCTACCAACTGAGCTCTACAACGATTGACTAAAAAGTCGACAAGTCCGCAACCTATTATAGCAGTTTTCATTTTTTTTTTATTTTCAGATGATTCTGGCCAGGATTTTAGAAATAAAATATGAAATTATTGCATTGTCACGGGTCCTCTACATGTATACAAAGTTTCAAATCGATCCAATATTTCTAAGTGGGTGAAAATCGCGTTGAAAGATTCCGTTACATTGATACAAAAACACTTTTTTTGATTTTCTGATGATTATGGCCACGATTTTAGAAAATAAATATGAAATTATTGTATTGTCACGAGTCCTCTACAAGTATACAAAAGTTTCAAGTCTATCCAATGATTTTAAGTGGGTGAAAATCGCGTTTAAAGATTCCGTCACATAGATAGATAGATAGATAGATAGATAGATAGATAGATAGATAGATAGATAGATAGATAGATAGATAGATAGATAGATAGATAGATAGATAAGTAGATAAATAGGTATATAGATATATAGATAGATAGATAGATAGATAGATAGATAGATAGATAGATAGATAGATAGATAGATAGATAGATAGATAGATAGATAGATACAGGTCAAGCTAATATAAAGCGTGTAAAAACATTGTTTTTCTTTGAATTTCCATACATAGGCCCATCAGTGATTAGTAGCTTTCCAGTAGATGCGTTGATTTACTGGCTACAAATTAATTATTATTTATTCACTGCCTAACATCCGGCTTGCACTGCTGCGCCTAAATAAATGAAAATTAATATGATTTTATGTTTAGTTGAATAAGTACAATAATTATAAATTTATATTTTTAGATACCCCGTGCTGATTACCCGGCGTTTCCCGGGAATCTACGTATCCCGATCTTCTTGATATAATTGAGCTGAAATACGAAAATTAACGTGTTTTATGTTTAGTTAAATAAGTGATAGAGAACATTTATATCGTAATTATTTTTAGATACCCCGTGCTGTTTACCCGGCGTTGTGCGGGAATCTACTCATTCCGATCTTCTTGGCATAAATGAGCCGAAAGACAAAAATGAATGTACTTCTTTGATTAGTTGAATAAGTAAAATTGAAAATAATTATATATGTATATAGTAATTATTTTAAGATTCTCGTGCTGATTATCTGGTGTTGCCCGGGAATCTACTTATCGCGATCTTCTTGGCATAAATGAGCTAAAAGACAAAATTCGTTATTGTTATTCGTAAAAGAATACCCGTCGTGTGCTGCTATGCTTGCACAGGAATCTACGTAGGCCTACTTGTCTCGATCTTCTTGGCATAAATGAAAGACAAAAATGGTTATTATGAGTTATCCGTAAGAGATAAACATATGCTGTCGCGGACGTTTTGGTAGAGCTGTTTGAGGTATTCAATTCCGTGTACATTAATTTTGTGTATTTGTTATGCATTGGACAGCGTAAGCCATTTAAGCTTCCAAAGAGCTACTTTTTCACGTTTTCCACTACAAAGGGCGATTTTTAAGGGTGTATGAGTCGAGTATCACAACTTTCTTATACCTATGTTCATCCCGGGAATCTCCTGAACATTTTGTAAAAAGCCCCATCACAATCGGATCAACGGTATGGTCGCGCATAAAGAACAAACAAACATTCATTTTTATATATTAGATTCATTGAGAATTATTATTAACCTCAATGGGCTGTAGGCCGTCTTTATCCTCTAAACATTTTATGGGATGCTCTCGTACGAAATTTAATAATAGAGGATATGATGCGTTTCCTTTTTTTAACCAATTGCTACTTTCAAAAGTATGTGAAAACTGTTTGCCTACACGCACCCTACTCTTTGTGCCATTTAGACAATTTGGAATAGGTCTAATTGACTTGACTATGTGACCATTGTTATTACTATAAATTATTTATAATACCAACTACTGTAAATTTAATCTAATCTGATTGGGTAATTGAAAAAGTCTTAAGACCTTAATTTTTCCAGGTAAAATAAAATAAATACAGTTATTTGGTTATTATCTGCTCTTTAATCTCTCCTTATTTACTATAGACGGCCGTATCCGAACCCTCAAAGCAAATATTATATTTTCAGTATAAAAAGATCGTTCACGCAGGAATTGTGTTAAATAAGCGAATTCCTTGGCAAATTAAGTTTATGTCCGATTTTACTGTATTACGTAATATACATTAATTTTTGTTATTTAAACCTTATGTATCCAGGTTTATTGTAAGTAAACAAATAGCCGCTAAAGAAATTATAATATTTGGATTTTAGGTAAATATTTACTCTTAATGGTCCGATTTTACTGGTTTAGGTAATGTCTTTCTTTCGGTAATGAAATCGTACATACTAAACTTGGTTTTAAGAAGAAATTGGGTCATTTTCCTACTAAATTTTGATCTTTCAAGTTAACATCCATTCCCATTGGTCCGATTTCTGTGATTAATGAACTCGATCATTATTTCCTTATTCAAATGTTACATCCGAGTTTCGTTGCGAAAAAATGGCGCCCGTAGTGCGAATTTTAAATTTAAGCTTTCATGAGTACCTCCACTCCTAATGGCCCCATAACTTAACATTGATTTTCAGGAAGGACCTCTCTCGTTTATTCCTTCGATATGTATAACAAGTGTCGTTACGAATAACAAAAATTTGCTGCCTCTAGAGCAGTTTTAAATTTTCGCTTGAAGTTAAACCCTCCTAGTAGTCCGAATTTAGTGGTTAACGAATTCGATCTTACTTTTCTTAATTGGTTGTTATATATCGAGTTTTGTTTCGAAAAAATAAGAATTGATGAAGTTTGTAATGTTTTAAATATATTCTCAGGAGTACAAATTGAATAGGTACAGTCCTTCGGAATTTGCTGAAACTATTATCTGGAATTGCATATAAGTTATTTGAATAATTAAGAGAGGGCCCATCGCTACATGCAATTTTGTTACAGTAGAATAAACTGTAAAACTAGCTGAATGAGTGTAATTAATAGACAATTGCTCTTGAAAATGTAAAGTTTCTATTCATCAATAACTGTAACTTATGCCTATCTAATTACAATACTTTAAAGTATATCTCTTCCATAATCAAATACGAGCTTTATACCTAAACGATGACAAGGGGTATAATCCTTCATTACACGCTTTATATTACCTTGACCTGTATCTGTCTATGTAACGGAATCTTTCAACATGATTTTTACCCACTTAAAAACATTGGGTCGACTTGAAACTTTGTATATTTGTAAAGGACTAATGACAATACAATAATTTCATAATTGTTTTCCAAGATTCTGGACAGGATCATCAGGACATCAAAAATAAAGACCGGTATAATAGGTTACGGACTTACCGACTTTTTAGTCCATCGTTGTAAGAAATTAATATTATATCCTCTGGTAGCTCAGTTGGTAGATCGGTGGACTGTAGTGGTATGTAATTTCAGTAATCCATAGGTCGCTGGTTCAAATCCGGCCCGGAGGATTTTTTAGAAGAGTATTACTTTTAGTTCATACTACAATAGTATCGAATTTAAAGATATTTACATTTTTATCTTATTCTGTAAAATATTAAAACTAAAAAATAAAAAATTAATAATAGTTTAAAAAACTTAAACACGCTTTATTAGAAAACCGAACTAAAAAATGAAAAATAATTTTAATTTCCAACACGCTTCGGATAAAATTAAAGTGATCAACAAAAAATCATCTCCAACACATCTAGAATAAAACTAGAGTTATTTACAAAAAAATAATTTTGCTATCAAAAGTGTGGGGTGCTTTTTATGGTTTTTACGTTTTCTTCTTAGAGACTTTACTTTTACCACTAACTGTATATTATCAAATATATTGATATAGAGCACCCCATGCTTTTGATGGTAATTTTTTGTTGTAGGTAACTCTAGTTTTATTCTAGATGTGTTGGAGATGATTTTTTTGTTGACCACTTTAATTTTGTCCCAAGCATGTTGGAAATTAAAATTATTTTTCATTTTTTTGTCCGGTTCTCCAGTAAAGCGTGTTGTTTTAGTTATTTTTAAACTAGTATTTATATTTTTCAGATAAGTTATGTTTTCTTCGTGTCTTTCATATCTCCAACTAAAATAGTTGCAATCTTGACTTCTTAAACAATAAAGAAATAAGGTATTAGGAATTATAATTAATGCAAATTGATCATATATCTTGACCTGAATTTTAAAAATATAGGATTTAGTATTTGAATTTATATACTGCTATAAATTTCCGGTAACATATGTTTATTTTTTTTTATTTTTATATATTGAATGTAAACGGCGATGTTTGAAAGCAAATGAGGAATGTGTGGTTATGATTCATTTGTTTATTCACTGCAATTTGATCACATTATTAATTGCCAAATAGGATCGCAATATAGTAAGAAAGCACCCTAGTGGAGAAAAAATGAAACACATCAAACTGTACGTTATAACCAACATTATAGGTTATCAATTTATTTTTTAGTAAACCACTCATTAAAATCATTATTTAAAAACACAATTATTGAATTAACAGTTATCAAATGTGTAGTTCGAAGGAATCTGTTCATTATTTGCTATATTTAATGCATTTTTGGAGAGTCAGTCACTGCAAAATAATGCTCTGATCTGTTCAGAATATTAAAAAGAAGGAGCTTTCTTCATCACAAAAGCAGGAGTAGGTAAAAAAAATCGATAAAGAGCGAGGTGAATCACGACTGTGATTGGTTGTAAAACTAAATTCATTGAAACGTGATTGGTCATTGACTCCCGTTTGGGGCACGAGTTAAATAGTCATAAGTAATATGACGAGTGGTTTCCAAATCGTCTATAAATTCTCCAGAATGATTCTAGAATTTATCTAGAAGATTTGGTAAACACGAGTAACATTTGTTTGGACTATATTCACGAATAAAAATGAAGTTACGTACCGAAAAAAAAAATCTAACATATATTTTTGCGTGATAGTGCGTTTTGGCTTGTAGACTACCTATTATTTTGTTTATATATTCATTTTAATTGGAATCAAATCTAATACCTGCCATTTTTATATTTAAATATGGCGACGTTGATAGTTGATAACTATTGATTTCTGCAAGATATTAATCTGATCTGTTCAGAATATTCCACACCTTAGCCGAGCAGTTTTAAGGCATGGTGTCTTGGTGCAGCGATACACGACTTGCGCTGGTTCGAGTCCTCGTGGAAGAAAAAAGAACTGGAGTTTCAGCAAGTATGGGGTCGGTACCACCTAGATTCATGAGGAATTTATGTGACTGCGATACGTAGCGGCTCAGATTGAGAAAAACCAGCTATACGGGCTGACCACATGCCATCTCTGTGATTAACACATGTGGGTCCAACAGCCGGCTGGTAGGCTAAGGGCCTTCTAGGTCTGACGCGCCATGGAGTTTAGTTCAGAATATTATAAAACAGGAGGAGGTGTGTTTATCACATAAGTAGGAGGTAATAAAGAGATTTCGATATATAGATCCTATATTGATTGGTTGAAAGGCACATTCATTCAAACATGATTGTCGTTATCTACCATTTGTGGGGGTGGGGGTTAGTGAAATAGTGAGGAAAATTGTTTTCTTTTTTAAAAAATCTCGTTTATATAACACAATACAAACTATTTTAACAGTTTCAAATATAAAATAGACCACATTCCTTAATATAACTACACCTAAATGGCAGAAGAACTTTACATTCACATGCTTTACTATTCTAAATCCTGCACACATATTTAGCAAGTTATTTATTAATATGTTTTCAAAATTTATCGGCTCATCACAATTTAAGAACAAGATCAAAAGACTCTTCTTTACTTTTGATACCACAGCACAGGACATGTCTATACTCACACGATATCTATGACCAGAACATGGAATTCACTTCCCGGTCATACCAGGGACTGTCAACCGCTATCATTATTTAAATACAAATTAACTGATATCTTAAGTTCGACACAATGAAAACATTAACTGCGTAATAACTATATTCAGCATTCTATAAATAATCATCTAGGAAGTTTTACTTACTTTATTATACTTTATATTATTTTAATTTTATTATATTCCATGTTTTTGTTAGTATTAGCCAGTATTAGATCACATCGCCATTGTTTTTTCTGTAGACTGTATTTTAATAATACAGTATCTTAAAATTGTAATAAGTATATAATACGTATAATCTTACTATTTGCTGGTTGAGTGGAAGAGAAGGCCGTATGGCCTTAACTCTGCCAGCTAAAATAAATTATTTATTATTATTATTATTATTATTATTATTATTATTATTATTATTATTATTATTATTATTCCGGCTTTTACAATGAATGTACATTTTTCGGGTACCCATGTTCACAGTTAACTACACATTTGTTTCAACAGATTTTTCCATTCTTGTCTGTTCATCCATATATCTTCTTCTATTTCCCATTCACTCTTAGCCCCATTGATTCCCTGAATCCACGTAATATTTGGTCTACCCTTCTTTTTCCTTCCCTGTGGTTCCCAATTAATAATAATAATAATATTGTTATTATTATTATTATTATTATTATTATTATTATTAAAAGGTACCAACCCTCAAATTTGAAATATACAAGTTAATGTCATATATTATTGTTCCTGAAGTATCGCTCCATGTCCTTAAAAAAAAAGGGTCCTATCCAATACCCGCATTCTTATGCCATCTATGAATCAAGTATGAAAACACTAACAGAATGTGCCAGATTTCTCTTTCTGCAGAAAGATACAAATAACAAAAACTTGTGAAAATCCAGAATTAAAAAATAAAAGTTACATTTTTCTCATAAAATAGGAACTCTTTAATACTTATGTTATTTGAAATAATAAGTAAATGTTTCTTTTTGTAAATTGTTTGATTGATATTTAGTTTAATTGCATTTTTCTCAGTTCAGTTGTCTTGTATCTTAGTTCCTTTATGCAGAATGCGCTCTTATTTATAATGTCTTATTTATACTCAAAGACAAGCGTATTTGGCAGTCAGTCACTAGCGAAAGCTAATCGTAAATACGACTGCAGCGGAAATTCCGTGTTCTCTTTATGTAGAGAGTTGTATGAAAGATGCCTCATAAAAAAATGCAAGAACACTCATGTAATGTTACAGCAAAGATTAAAGACAACAGTCAGCTCCTGTGCACTTTCGTGCTCTTTTCTACCACACTATAAAAATAATCTAGCACAAGATTAGACAAGAGAATGCATATGGCAAATACAAAATACTTTTTTTAATTATTCGTGTTTATAGATCCTTTAAACGCGTGCTATCAAGATTATGGAGACTATATCTATCCCAACTTCCCTCTAAACATTTCAAACTAAAAACGTACAAAACGAATATTATTTTAGTTATATTACGTGGATTCAAAACATGGACTCTTATATTAGGAGAAGAAAAAAAAATACTAGTACACATTATTTGAGAATAAAATGCTTAGGAAAATTTTGAACCAAATAGAGACGAACAGATAGGTGAATGGAGAAAATTTCGTAACAGTGAGCTACAATATTTTATGGGAAACAGGATCTAACAAGAACAGTTAACTCTCGTAGACTATAATAGCAGGACATGTGGCACGAATTGGGAATGAAAGAAGGGAACGAAAACTTCTTGTAAGAAAACCAGAGGAAAAGCGCCCAGAAAGTAAGCCAAGAATAAGGCACCGGTACGAGAACAATCTTAACTATGATTTGAGGAAACTAAATTATACAGAGAATAATTCGAAAGTATTAGCTCAGGATAGGGATATATATGGAGACCTTATGTCTCCGCGACAGCTTGCCTTAGGATTATATACGCTAATTCAAAATTTCGAAAAACTTTGACTTTTAAAAAAAACGCAAAGTCTTGGAATACTCGATAGGAATGTTTTTAATTTAAACGAATCGCGAAGCTATTACTTGAGACACGTGACGAATGTTCAGACAATGGTTGATTTCAAACGGCTGTAGCACGGAAACGGCAAGTTTCCGGACATGGTTTCCAATTCTAAATATTATCAACTCAGTCCCCTCTACAAGTCCTAGAAGTTTGTAAGGGGAATTTTAGAGCATCCTGTATATTACTAGTGATTTACTTGTAGACCCCTTTATAATCCAAGCATGTATTATGTATATTATTTTAATGATATGCTACTATAAAATGGTTAAAATGTTGAAGTGGGTCCACGTAATGAAATTCCAACCCAACATATTCATTAACCACTCAGAAGAATGAGGAAGAAGCCTCAGAAAGGTAGTCGGTATCGATGTTTGAACCCGGGACCTCCCGAATACAAGTCTCAAACAGTATATTTTATAACTCCCCAGATTATAACACTTTTATTGAAGATTTTGTTTCGGGACATCGTCATATCTCTCCTCGTAGCCATTCATTCTGCCCTCCCTCGCATGCGGCAGCCTTTCTGAAGATGACAACATAGAATCGAAAGTATTACCTATAGATTTGACTTAGATATGTTCATCCTTTTAACTTTATAAAACATTAATTAGATTATAATATATTAAATTAGTAGGTCAGGTAATAAACGTCCATGAGCTGGAGCTGCGTGAATTAAACAAATTCAGCACGAATGTATGACCCAATTTTACTGCTTTATGGAATACATCTTCTTCTACTACAAGGTTTAGGCTATGCAGCCTGTTCCGGCTAAGTTAAAAGTGGAGTCCATCTTCTACGTGGTCGACCAACATCTCTTGTTCCTCTGGGATTATATAGGAAGGTTCTTTTTGGTATTCATTCGTTGTTCATTCTCATTAAGTGTTCTGTCCATTTCTTATTATTTTCGCTGATTTTATCTTCAATTTTATATATATATATTTAATTCTTCTCGTATAGTTTCATTCCTTATTCTATCCGCTCTTGTACATCCTTTCACATTACGTAAAAATAGCATTTCCGCAGTCTGTATCCTGCTTTTATCCCTTGATTTCATTATCCAAGTTTCACTTCCATACAAAAGAAAGGAACAGTCATTGTTTTATATAATTTAAGCTTCGTATATTTCCTGTTTTCCGACCTAAGGTTCTTTTTATTGTTCTACAAATAGCCTGAAATTGATTTACTTTATTTTCTATATCTTATCCCTTACATTTTGTTGTTAATTAATTCACTTTTATTCAGAATCGTTGCGACGAAACAGAAAATGTGGCATCTAGAGCATTTTTAAAGAAATGATATTATTGTTATTATTATTATTGTTATTGTTATTGTTGTTATTGTTATTATTATTGTTATTGTTAGTATCATTGTTATTGTTATTATTATTGTTATTATTATTGTTATTATTATTATTATTATTATTATTATTATTATTATTATTATTATTATTATTATTGTACCATTTACTATTCGCAGATGATCAGGTGGTGATTTATCAAGATAGAGATGCTAGATACATATTTCTTGTTAAGGAAATTAGAGATAGATTACAAAAAAAAACAGGGATTACAGGTAAATTATAATAAAACAGAATATCTTTCATTGGATACAACAGATGAGCTAAAATGGAATTCAGGAAGAATACGTAATGTTAAACATGTTTAATATTTAACACATATTTAAGATAAAAGTGAGAATTTGACTACAGAAATTGAAAGAAGAATAACTGATGGAAGAAGAATCATTGGTATGTTGAACTCAGTGTTTTGGAATAGAAATATAATATAAGGAACGTTTAAAACTATATTCCAAGTTCTGTTACAAAGCATTTTATTATATGGGTCCGAAACCTGGACTGTAAGTATAAAACAAGCCAACGAGCTGTTAGAAGTAGAAATGGATTTTTGGAGGCGATTGATAAGAATTTCAAGAAGGGATAAGATCACAAACAGCACAATAAGGGAAATTATGCAAGTTGAAAAAAAAAACATATTAGGAAAAATAGAAGAAAAACTTTTGAAATATTATGGACACCTCATAAGAATGGAAGAAGAGAGAATACCAAAGAAGATCCTTAATTGGAAAGCTAATAGAAGAAGTGGAAGAGGCAGGCCTGGATAACGGTGGATGGATGGAGTGAAGAGAAGTATGGAAGCTAGAGATTTGAGGGAATATGATGTTTTAGACAGAAACCTCTGACAACAAATCACTTTGGATAAAGGAGAAACACTATAATTGTGGAATATTCCTAAATAATAATAATAATAATAACAATAATTATTATTATTATTATTATTATTGTTATTATTATTATTATTATTATTATTATTATTATTATTATTATTATTATTATTATTATTATTATTATTATTACTGTCAAATTACATTGAATGGAGTAGCAAAATAATATCATCGTTAAATTCCATATGGTGGGATAAGCATATTTGGAAAGGTACAAAAAATGTATTAGTAAAACATTGGTGGTATCTGTTGCAATATATGAAAGTGAGGTATGGACAAACAATAAGTACTACAAGAATAGACTAACAGCTCTAGAAATTGATTATTTACGCAGAAGTGCCAGAAAGTCAAAATTAGAACATGTCACAAATAAGGAAATTAGGAACGTAATGGAAGCAGAAGAAAGCATAATTGAAAGACTTGAGGACAAGGAATTAAAATGATTAGGTCATATTTTAAGAATGGAAGATGAGGGATGGCCGAAACAACTATATCACTGCTAACCCGACATAGAAGGAAAGCATGAGGATAGTAAAGCAAGAAAGGGGTCTAAGCATTGAAGATGCCCAAGATCGTAGGCCTAGGAGGTTTGGCTCGGGAAGACGGCAGCGAGTGTAAAAAACCGAAGATAGATAGACATATAGATAGGTAGATTACTGTTATTATTGTTACTATGTCATATGCAATATCTCATATGAAGAAAAAAAGGATGCAAATGCAAAAATATCAAAATTTTAAAGAATTTTAGGGTTAATAAATTCTATCTTTAAGCCACAGTTAGTCCAAAAACATTCAAGACTAAAAGTGTATAAAACTCTGGCTCTTCCAACTCTTTTGTATGGTAGCGAAGTATGGACATTGAAACAGAAGGATATACAGAGACATAGATCTGCTGAAATGAGATACCTTCGGAGGACTGCAGGATACACACTACTAGATCACAAAAAAAAATGAAGACATCTTAGAAGAATTACACATGGAACCTTTAGAAAACAAAATTTCTGATTATAAGTCAAGATGAATACTTGTTCATCGAATGGAAGATCACAGGATACCCAAAGAAATGTTAAGATATCAACCTGCAGGAAGAAGAAGGCCAGGACGTCCACTCAAAAGACTTCTGAATGGTGTTTCTCTTGAGGCCGAAACAGGTCAACAAATGGCCTAAATTCGTGAATGTACTATGACGATGATGATTGTTATTATTGTTATTATTGATATTGTTATTATTATTATTTATTATTATTTATTATTATTATTATTATTATTATTTATTATTATTATTATTATTATTATTATTATTATTATTATTATTATTATTGCCTAACAATACATATATTGGATTGTTTCTTGCCGTAGTCGAATAATTTAAGGCATCATTCCTTGGCGCAGAAGCCGGAACTTTCGGGTCCCCATGGGGGAAGTAATTTTCTCATGGTAATTTGACAGATATGGGACCGGTGCCCATTTAGTATTGTGAGGTATTTGGGAAGGTACAATAAGTAGCAGCTTCATGTTGACTATTTAACTCATGCCCCAAATGGGAGTCAATGACCAATCACGTTTCAATGATATCTGTTTTACAACCAATCAGAGTCGCGTTTCACGAAATATTTATCAGTGTTATAATTACCACATTAAACAAAGCTCCTCCTTTTTCATATTCTGAACAGGTCTGACCGTTATTTTGCAGTGAATGAGCCTATAAGAAATACGGCTACCAGATTGTATATATAGTGCCTACATGTCAACATTTGTAGCAATTGATTATACCACCAAAAAAAGAAACCACTGTTTGCACTTTCTTAAATGTATTTTTTCCCAGGTAATAATCCAGAAAAATATAATTGTCATATTTACATCATACGACATCAGAAATTAATTAATATACAGTTTGATGTGTTTCATTTTTTCTCCACTAGAGAGCATTCTTACAATATTGCGTTCCTTTGGCAATAAATAGTATAATCTGGTTGCAGTGATAAACAAAAGAAGCAGATGAAGCGAACCTATCGTTTCTCATTTGTTTTCAAACATCGCCATTTACATTAAATATATACACATTTTAAAGTAACTATATTTAAATAATGGTTTGTGAGTAAACAGCTTAATTTTATTCGTTAAATAGTCCTAACAAATGCCACTCTTGATTTCCAAATTATCGATAAATTCACGACTCACGAAGTGAGGAGTGAATTTATCGATAATTTGGAAATCACTCGTGGCATTACTTATGATAAACCAGCTCTAACAGCTGGGGACCCGATATCCTGACCACATGTCATCTGTGTACTGGTTGAATGACTCTCTAACTCTGTGATTAATTCATGTGAATGTGAGGCCAGCAGGCAACTGGTAGGCCAAAACTTTTCTAGGCCTGTCGCGCCATGGATTTCTTTTATATCAGTTGTTATTCGCTTAGTATAAAATATAATTTTAAATAATGTTATGTATTACAAAATGTTGAAATTCTAAAATCCGTACTTGATCTTCAGTCGTACTCAACTAATTAAAATATCACATTGAACTTTTGTCACGTTGTTGGCCTTGTTCCACCTCAAGGTTTTAAAATTATTATATATAATTTAAAACAAAATGGTTGATAGTTTTCGTTGCATTAATGTGTTATTTTCTATACAAAATAACAGTATTATGGTATAATAAAAATGTTAGTATTGAAAATTCCAGCGACGTTACGTAATTGAAAGTCACATGCTTAAACGCCCAATTCTTGTTACAGCGCACTTAATTAGGAATGACTTAAGTAATATAATTGCTATAACATATTTTAGAATGAATCAGTCGTTACACTATCGCATCAAGCATATTTGAACTTTAAATTATTGTTATGTGTTTTTTCTTCATCGTCAAAAGCATACGAGGTGCGTTCAAGTATTAAGATCTTCGATTATTTTTTTCTCATAAACTTGATTTCTCACGAGAAATTTGAAACTTCTCAACAATGTTAGCCTACACAGTTTTTAGAATTTCGATGCCATGATTCTATGACTACTGCGAACGCTTGTTTGTGAATGTATATTTAACTCTGGAAAATCGCAGATGCAGTAGCGGCCTGTCCGGGGAGTAAGTGATAGGCCTATGAGCAAAGTGCCTTTCATCTGTGGAAAAAAGCCATCGCGGAGCCAAGTCAGGTGAGTAGGGAGTATAAATATCTGCAGAGCTGTTTTCAGGAAGAAACTCTTGTGACGCACACCTGGAGGGACACTTTCCGCGTATTCAGGATTTCATGCAGAATTATATGCACATATTCCAAGGAAATTCCATCTTTTATGGCGATATCTTTCACATTTTGTCGACAATCTTCCGTATGTATTTTAAAGTACCTTTTGTCTGGTTTTTGGCCGTGCCTTGCATTGTTTCCTCGACGTTTCATCACCTACTGTGGGTGACATTCAACAGAATATTATTTGTTTAAATTCTCGTAGTAAACTGCTAACTAACTGTTAACTTGCGTGATTTTACTGTCACTATGTATCTGAGTGTCCACCGCTGTGGTCTCGAGGTAGCGTGCTGCCTTGTCACACAGCGGGCCTAGGTTCGATCCCCGGTCGGGGCAGTTTTTCTGGGTGAGGTTTTTATCGGGATTTTTCCTCACCTGTAAGACAAATGTCAGGAAAACTTTAAGGCCCAAACGGTCCCCGAAATCATATGGCCATCATCCTTATCATTATCATCCTTACCATTATCATCATCATCCTTCACCGGTGTGGAAAGCAACGGGAAGCTACCACACCTACACAATTCCCTAGTAAAGCTGCAAGCATAGCATGAAAATGCTATGGTTGCAGTGAAGGACCTGCCTTCGGGTAGAATTACTATGGATGGATGTATCTGAGTAAATAGTTATTTTATTTCGTATTTCTTGTAATTCATCATTGTTATTAGTAATCATTTTGCCTAAATATGAAAAGCTCTTTACTACTTCAAAAACGTTTATGCCTATTACCAACTGTTGATCTCTATTAAAATTTGTCCGTGGTTGTGTCAGAAGTTTTGTTTTTGACTCTTTACCCTTGACAGCGACTTCTCTTGCTGCTTGTTCTATACCCCAGTCACTGATCCTCCGGCCCTGAACATTTCCACGACAGTGTTACCGATATGAATATTCAGTGAGAGGGGCCGCTTTATGTATGCGGTTAGCAGACATACAGCTGACATCTCAACAATTTCAAACCTTACTAGCACGCTATAGCTGCGTCAAGATCAGTGATTGTGGCAAATATCTACTCCCACTCAACTATTTCCTTATTGGCAATAGAGGGTGAGTTTCTTCCTTTGCCCCTCGCATAACCTAAACTTCAGAGCCGGAAATCCAGCGGCTGTAGCCTTTTTTAGACCTTGTGTGTTTCTAGCCACGATGTTAACCTCGTCGTCATATGCTGCTATCTGAATAGATTCAGATGGTCATCTCTTAGATGTTTAAATAATTTTCTCCCAGTTTCGTTAAAACAAATCCTTGTGCAGAATCTTGTGTTGCCACACTTCGATTATTGTGACATATACAATGATCTAAACTATAACTTGTCGCAGAGACTGCAGCGTGTTCATAATGCTTGCGTTCGATTCATTTTCAATATCCGCCGTTATGACCATATTTCCGAACACTTCAATAACCTCACTTGCCTTCATCTTACTGACAGACGTTAATTGCACTCTCTTTCACTACTTTTCAAGCTTCTGATTTCCTACACTCGTACTTACCTGGCGTCCAGATTTGAGACGTCATATTCTTACCACAATATTGACGCTAGGTCACAAGATAACAGCCTGCTAACAATTCCTCTTCATAGCACTTCCTCTTATTCTCTACTTCCTTCAGAGTAGCTTCTGCCCGCTCCTGGAATCTCCTTCCTCAAGATATCAGGGGTTGCTGCACACTTGGCAAGTCACGCTTATACAGTTACCTGTTGTCTAATATAATGCATTTTTCTCTATGTATTTAAATTTATTCTATGTCGGTAATCATTTTTTCTCTTTTTTATATATCTTGTACATATTATAGCTATATTTAATTCGTTAAATCTAGATTAAATCAAAATACATTATAAATAATAATTGTATTGTATTTATAACATGTAATCGTTTATTGTAATTTAGATGTAAGACTATTTTTTTGTATTTTTTTAAAACCTGGTTGAGTGGCAGACAAGGCCTTAAGGCTTTAACTCTGCCAGGTAAAATAAAGCTATTATTATTATTATTATTATTATTATTATTATTATTATTATTATTATTATTACTTCTGTAAATACGTTGATGTAAAGAAGCAGCCGGCTGGTAGGCCAAGGAACTTCTAAGAATATCGCGTCACGAAGCAGTAATCGTGCTTACTTACTTACTTACTTACTTACTTACTTACTTACTTACTTACTTACTTACTTACTTACTTACTTACTTACTTACTTACTTACTCACTGGCACTATCGAACCCGTAGGTTCATGGCCGCGCGGACATAAGCTCTCCATACATCCCTATCCTGAGCTAATGCTTTCCAATCATTCCCTGTATAATCTACTTCCCTCAAATCATAGTTAATGTTATTCTCCCACCTCCTTCTAGGTCTACAAACTGGGCGTTTTCCCTCTGGCATTCCTACAAGAAGCTTCCATGCAAGTCTTTCATTTCCCATACGGGAAACATGTCCTGCCCATCGCAGTCTACGAGACTTAACTGTTCTTATTATATCTGGCTTCCTATAAAGACCATGTAGTTCATTGTTATGTAATCTTCTCCATTCACCTGTCTGTTCATCTCTCGTTGGTCCAAAAATTTTCCTAAGTACTTTATTCTCAAATACTTGTAATCTCCTTTCCTCTCTTAAAGTAAGAGTCCATGTTTCACACCCATATAATATAACTGGTAGAATAATAGTTTTATATGTTTTCAGTTTAACGTTTTTTGAAAGGAGTTGGGACATCAAAAGTCTCTGCAACAGTAATCGTGCTACATTTTTTATTTCAAGATCGTTTATCCTTAATTGTTTGCAGAGTAATTATAATTTAATCCGCACAAGTCCAAGCCACAGGCGATTCCATGAACAATAATATTACCATTGATGGGATTTGTACGGGCTGTCTCCCTCTTATCTCTTATTCATGAGGTGGAAATTGGGCATTGGTCTACAACACTATTTTACCGTCTGTGGTAAAAGGAGTCATCGATAGTTTTCCACATGAGGCAGTCGAAGTAATTTTCATCTGCGTTCACTGACATTCAATCACTACAATAATGGCCTACTAACTAAGAACATAAAAAAGAAAATGGTCACACGAAATCAGAATATCCCACACTTAATTTCCTGCACTATTCTGTGACATTTACTAATACTCCTCACTCCATCCCATAATATCAAAGGAGTGGAAAATATTGTTTTATATTCTTAAGGTGTATTCAATTTTAAAAGTCATCTGTAACAACAGCAGGGTGTATCGGATCACCTGTTTTGATTATCCTGGTATAGATAAAAAAGTAAAAATCACTCACTCACTCACTCACTCACTCACTCACTCCTCATGGTGATGGGGGAGGAGGAGGCAAACTTTTTTTAAACATTTGAATCGATTTTGAACTAACACACTGACCACCCATAGATTAATGGCCGCGCGGACATAAGCTTTCCATACATCCCTGTCCTGAGCTAATGTTTTCCAATCATCCCCTGTATAATCTACTTCCCTCAAATCATAGTTAATATTATTCCCCCACCTCATTCTTGGTCTACCAACTGGGCGTTTTCTCTCTGGTTTTCCTACAAGAAGCTTCCATGCACGTCTTTCATTCCCCATTCGTGCCACATGTCCTGCCCATCGCAATCTACGAGACTTAACTGTTATTATTATATCTGGCTTCCTATAAAGACCATGTAGTTCACTGTTATATAGTCTTCTCCATTCACCTGTCCGTTCATCTCTATTTGGTCCAAATTTTCTTAAGAACTTTATTCTCAAATATTCGTAATCTCCTTTCCTCCCTTAAAGTAAGAGTCCATGTTTCGCATCCATATAATATAACTGGTAGAATAATAGTTTTATATATTTTCAGTTTGTTTTTTGAAAGGAGTTGGGATGTCAAGAGTCTCTGTAATGCATTTTGAAAGATACGAAAAATAATTGAGTCTAAGGTTCTCCAAGAAAACTATAAATCTTAATGAAGGTTTGCATTTTGTTTGATTGTGGGATATTCCATGTCGTTTTCCCCCCTAGAAAACTCTACAAGGTTTGCATTGTGTTTCAATTAGAGCTACTCTTTTTCAGCAGGATTGACTACACGGAGTATAGGCCTAGTGACATAGTGATATGACTATGACCTGTCAATCACATGAGACTCCAAAAAGAGTTCTGAACAAATCATACAGAAATTTTAACTGTTCACTAGCACTGTACACATAACTTTTGTGAACTTACATTTGAAGACCATTTTATGTAAAAAAAATATGTAATATTCTAATGCATATGTAGTTTTTTTTGTAAGCCCTTGTTTTCCCTCAACGAGATTTGGGCGCTCTCCTCCTACAGGGAAGAAATTAAACCATACTAATTTAGTTACTCTTGTTTTCGTATAGATGTCATTATAGTGGTCCGTGGTCAACGTTCCGCCTCGTACTGATACCTAGGAAACCCAGGTAGTACCAGGACGGGAAAATTCGGTACATTTTGCTTAGAGGCCTTTTTTTCATTCAGACTTAGGGATATTTTACGAGCCTGAAAATCTTCAGACTCGGGACCCACGGCTGGAAATCCCTACCGGAGGACTTGCTCCTTGGATTTTTTCGTAATGAGTAAAATATGTAGTATCAAACTTGAATATAATATATAGATTTATTTGAATCACCAACATTTTCTGTTATTACGAAAGAATGTATCAAGGAAAAAATTGTAATCACATAGAAATCCAGACTCATAACATAACACGAATGCGTAGGTCGTAGAGCTCACATGTCAGAATAAGCTCTTTACTGCGCTTTGAAATGTTTAGACTAGAATCAAATGTTTACCGTTCCAATTTCCTGGTATTTCCTTCCATAACATACAAATCCGATTTTATTGAATAAACGGTTATTACATACCACCTGATATAATACAATATTGTGCAACTACGTATCACAGCTCTGCCTGTTGTTTAATAATTTCCAAACAACTCGAAAATTATGAAGATTATCCATCCGTTCATGGTAATTTTGCCAGAGGGCAGGTCTTTCACTGCAATCATACCATTTTAATCCAAACCTTAGTGATGCCGCATTTTGACTATTGTGACGTTCTACTAACTGACACAAGTGACGGATTGTCGGACAAACTGCAGCGTGTCCATAATATGTGTATCAGATTGATATTTAATGTTCGAAAATACGATCACATTTCTCCATTATTCCACGAATTGGCATGGCTACATCTAAAAGAGAGAAGAAAATCGCACTGTCTAATTCTCTTATTTAAGACCCTACATACCTCGATTCCCAATTATTTATCATCCCGTTTCCAGTATCTATCCTCAAACCATAACTTAAACACAAGATCACAACATAATCTCTTGATTAATATACCGCAACATAGGACATCACATCACTCCATGTCATATACCATCTTCACTTCTCGCAACTGGAATTCCCTACCACAAGAAATAAGGGGCTGCCGGACATTGACATCTTTTAAAAGAAATCTAAATTTATATTTGCTCTAACCTCGACTTCAATATTACCCAGTGTAAGGTATATGTATTAATTGGTGTTTCTCGTATAATTTATCATATTTATATTATTATTATTATTATTATATTATTATTATTATCATCGTAAGTATTATTATTGTTATTATCCTATAAAATGTTGTTTGTGCATGAAATTTGTACATTTTTCGGGGATCGTTTCACAGTGGGCCAGATACACAATCTAGCTGGAAAAAAGTATTTCACTCACCCTCATCAATTCATCTATCTTCACTCTAATATGATTGCCGGATGACTGTTCTTCACTTATCTGCAAAGGAGGGTAGAATTCTAAAATTTATGAAGACAATATAAACATCGGAAGTTGCCGATAGTTAAGAACTGATCCAGTCCGCATCCCAGTTGTGTTCCGAGCTGCGTAAATAAATACGTTTTGTATTAAAGTTCAGTGAGTTATTCTTCTTATTCTATATGGATACTTTACCTCAAGGTTTGTACTTTTCATTGAATCATTAACATGTTTCTATACAACCAGATATTGGTTAAATACACTTTGAATCATACCTTCCAAACACTAAAACGTTTACATAATCATCATACTTTAAATTGAGCTACGAAAAAACGGTTCTGAACAGTAGTACAAGTTTTAGTTGTAATGTTGAGTGATTTATGGACTTAAATTTCAGCACAATACAATTATTAAATTATATTTTTTTGTACCTTGTATACTACCGTCGTGTACAAAATTGCGTTTTTTGTAATTAGCTTTCTTATTAAAGGAGGTGGCCGGCAGCTGAGGCCTACCGTCGCACGCAGAGAATTGTTAGAGTTAATATATGAAGAAAAGTGTTCGATAGAGGCAATAAGTGATAATTTATTGATAAATTAGAGTTAGGAGATGTTCAGAGAATGTTTTAAAATATATTTATTTTAATTTTAAAAACGATTTTCTAAAACATACGAAGTTGTACGCGAGAGAAAAAATAGATTTCTACTGAAATATTATGACTGGCTAGAAGTGAATGATGAAAAAATAAATATCCTCAACTCATGTCCAACTCAGGGTCGGGTCGAGGGATGAGATGAGATGAAGTCCATATATTTATAGAAGTCTGAGAACTACAAGCGTGCCGGCAGACCACTCCTGACGCACCGTCACAAGGGCGGATGAATGAAATGGATGAGTATGGAGAAAATTCTGGCAGGGGAAAACGGGATTAATCCCGAGAAAACCCTGCCCAAGCTCCGTTTCATCCACCACGAAACCCGCATGGAGTGACCGAGACTCGATCTCGGGACCCCAGCGGTGAGAATTGTGCTTCTATCCGCTTGCGCCCTTGAATGATAATTTTCTCGTTATTAAGAATTTAGAACAATGGCAGTCGTTGGAAAATCCTGTTCCATCTGCTTATGGAATTGTATTGTATTGTAAGCCTATGTTTTCCCTTTACAGAGATTTAGGCGCTCTCCCCTTCCTATGTGCGCTACTGAAGAATAAGCAATTAAAGACTTCAAGTCAGTCTGACGCATACAAATTAAACTCAGAAACAATTAAAAGAAAAGCATTCAATTCCGCCCCAAAAGAAGGGCTAAATCGAATTAATAAATAAACTCCCGCCGTAACAAGAAGAATTTGGACCATACTAATTTAGTTACACTTGTTTTCGTATAGATGTCATTTTGAGTGGTCTGTGGTCAGCATTCCGCCTCATACTGACATCTAGGAAACCAAGGTAGTACTAGGACGGGAAAATTCGGTAAATTTTGCTTAGAGGCCTTTTCATTCAGGTTTAAGGATTTTTTACGGGCCTGAAAATCTTCAGACTCGGGACCCACGGCTTAAAGTCTCTCCCGGAGGACTTGCTCCTTGGATTTTTCCGTCCTAAAAAATCCATCGACCACGGGCGAGTTTGAACCCGCGATCCTCGGGACCAGAGGCAAGGAGCATAACCACTAGGCCACCGCGGCCGACTTATGGAATTGTAATACTGAAAATATGTTTCGAAGAGGCTGGGAGAGAAGAAAAAGTGTGGCATAACAAATTTGCCTATCTAGTAGCATTAAAGGTTAGGTAAATATCACACACTCTCTTTTTGACACAGGGTCTCATGTTAATATATTGGCGTTTTGATATTTTCAAAATTGTCCAAAAAGACAATGCTTCGTCCGACATATGAGGTGGGAGAATAATATTAACTATGATTTGAGGGAAGTAGATTATACAGGGGATGATTGGAAAATATTGACTCAGGATAGGGGTGTATGGAGAACTTATGTCCGTGCGGCCGTGAACTTACGGGTTCGATAGTACCAGTGAGTTAGTTAGTTAGTCTAATTTGTTGAGGACTACTGCCACAAAAGGTACAAATTTTATTGTTTTAAATAGCTAAAAACCTGCAAAAAATTATCGACGAAGCCAAAATCAAACAAATAAAACATTACTAAAGAAATGTCTGTGTGATGTGCAAAGAACCATACAGTGAGCCACCTAAATTAGAGTGGATTCAGTTGTCACATTATACATTGAGGTGTCATGAATTTTGCACTAACTACAGTGGTCACAGTTATTTTTATGTGATGATTGCATTCACTGAAATGATTATTCATTTTATTCGGACAAGATGTTCACTTTACCCGGGCACATCGGGCAAAACGAATAAAGTACACATTTTTTTAAATTTTGTATTTTTATGTTATTAGGGTTACATATATAACAAAACAATTTGTTCATTCAAACAACTGAATATTGCTGAAGAAAATTAATAAAGAAAACTCTACGTATCAACGTCTTTTGGTATTTACGTCCTAAAGTTAATAGCTTCTTCGGTCTTCCCCTAACAAGCAGAAACATTTTATTCGTTTATTATTATTTTATTATTATTATTACTATTATTATTAAGTTTATGTCGATAGATTCCACTTCAGTAAATAGAATTAGATTATTTAACCCAATTAACTCTTTTTTACACTTCTACGGGAATAGTTTATACGGGAAATAGTTTATATTCTTATTTTTGTGACCATAATAAGAAATATTTAAGAAGAAATCGTATAGGCATATTTAGTTGCACATATTGTGTAATGATAAATGCTTATATAGTATCGTTATAAATAAAACTAGAAAAAATTGTAAATATTATATATATATATATATATATATGTAAATCAATGTTTGTTTGTTTGTTTTCTATGCGCGGTCGTACCGTTGATCCGATTTTAATGTTTTTTTTTGCAAAATGTTCAGAAGATTCCCGGGATGAACATAGGCTATAAGGGAGTTGTAATACTCAACCCCTTCACCCCTAAAAATCACCCTTTGTAGTGAAAAACGTGAAATGAAGTCCCTATTTTGACGTTTAAATGGCTTACGCTGCCTAAACCATAACAAATACACCAAATTAGTGTACACAGAATTGAATATCTCACAAAACTCTACAAAATAGTCCGCAACGGCATATGTGTATCTTTTACGGATAACTCACAATAACCATTTTTGTCTTTCATTGATAACAAGAAGATCAGGATAAGTAGATTCACTTGCAAGCGTGCTCTGCCATACCATTCATCCGATTGAGATGGGGCTTTTTGAAAAATGTTCAGGAGATTCCGGGGATGAACATAGGCTATAAGAGAGTTGTAACACTCAACCCCTTCACCCCTAAAAATTACCCTATGTAGTGAAAAACGTGAAATAAAATCCCTATTTTGACGCTTAAATGGCTTACGCTGCCTAAAACATAACAAATACACCAAATTAATGTACACAGAATTGAATATCTCACAAAACTCTACAAAAAAGTCCGCGACAGCATGTTTGTCTTTTACGGATAACTCACAATAACCATTTTTGTCTTTCATTGATGACAAGAAGATCGGGATAAGCAGATACCCGGGCAAGTATAACAGCGCACGGCTGGTGGTAAAAATACATTACCATTTATTTATGAGTAGTAAGCGCACGCCGAATATTAGCTAGTCCTAAACAAATTAAGTTCTACCTTTTAAGCAATTGTATTTTAAATAAATATTTTACTGTAATAAACTCTATCAATAATTAACTATGTGTAGAACTCATTAAATAAGTGTAGAATGGTATTTCATTCATATAACATTCATTATTTAAATTACCACTTTTTATACTCACTTTCTCTGTTGACTATTCTTCTCCTTAAAATTATTTGGAGTAATCAATATGTTTGTAGATTCAATAATAACTGAAAGGTGAATTTTACATAACGGTATGCACAATAATTTAATGACATGTTTCATATTCAAAATAAACTAAGGCCTTTGTGTTCCAATAAATAAATTAATTGGTCCTTCAATTATGAATATAATATATATATATACTTACTTACTTACTCACTGGCACTATCGAACCCGTAGGTTCATGGCCGCACGGACATAAGCTCTCCATACATCCCTATCCTGAGCCAATGCTTTCCAATCATTCCCTGTATAATCTACTTCCCTCAAATCATAGTTAATGTTGTTCTCCCACCTCATTCTTGGTCTACCAACTGGGCGTTTTCCTTCTGGCTTTCCTACAAGAAGTTTCCATGCACGTCTTTCATTCCCCATACGTGCAACATGTCCTGCCCATCGCAGTCTACGGGACTTAACTGTTCTTATTACATCTGGCTTCCTATAAAGACCATGTAGTTCATTGTTATGTAGTCTTCTCCATTCACCTGTCTGTTCATCTCTCTTTGGTCCAAAAATTTTCCTAAGAACTTTATTCTCAAATACTCGTAATCTCCTTTCCTCCCTTAAAGTAAGAGTCCATGTTTCGCACCCATATAATATAACTGGTAGAATAATAGTTTTATATATTTTCAGCTTAACGTTTTTTGAAAGGAGTTGGGACATCAAAAGTCTCTGCAATGCATAATAGCATGCATTTCCAGAATTGAGCCTATGTTTAATTTCTTTGTGTATCTCATTCCTATTTGTGATTATTGTTCCTAGGTATTTGAATTCAGCCAATTCCTCAAAATTTCCCTCATTTGTCATTAGCTGTCCATATATAATATATATATATATATATATATATATATACACATACCGAAGTATGATTTCGAATGGTGTATAAATAAAATAATAATAAATATGGGTTAAAGCAAATTGATGCATTATTTTTTTCTACTCTTCAACTGTGTACTCTTCAAATGTATACTAGAACATCCCACCAAACCTTTAGAGGATGAAGAAGGCGTATAACGAATAAACTGTTAGCTTATGCTGATGATGTAATATTATTTGGAGATAGCGAGGAGATACTAAGGGACAACATGCATTCTCTATTGAGTAACATTTAAGATATTTGGGCTGGAAGTAAACGTGAATGAAACTGAATATACGGTCGCGCATAGAAATATATTATACAGAGTGTAACAGGACTTCACCGACAAAATGATAGGGGCGATAGGCCATGCAGAGAGGATAGTTTTTTTTTTGTGAAGGAACATATAGTCGCAAACACGACGTTTATGAGTTATGCACAGGTGAAGGTAAGGGCCGGAATTGAATACAAACAATTGTACACGTATAATTTTATTGAAAAAGACACGTTTTTACAATAAGTGTTTAAGCAATAAGTGTTTTGGCGACGTCAAAAAGAATCCTGCCATGATCGGCATCGGCCGTGCTGGCTGATCGTTGCTGCAACGATATCAAACATGCAATGAGGCACAGGGTCGACCTTTGAACACTTTTTGTAAAAAATGTATTTTTTCAATAAAATGATATGTGTACAATTGTTCGTATTCAATTCCGATCGTTACGGGTGAACACTTTCATCTGAGCATAACTCATAAACGACGTGTTTGCGACTATGTGTTCCTTCACTAAAAATGATCCTCTCTGTATGGCCTATCATCCATACCATTTTGTCGGTGAGGTCCTGTTACACCCTGTATAATGGAAAAGGACAGTTATAGAAATGAGGGAAATGTTGAAGAAATGGCTGATTTCAAATACCTAGGAACAATAATTATAAATAAGAATGAGGTCCGCATAGAAATTAATGTTAAGGCACAAATAGTATCTGAATTCCAATGAAATAATCCTATATGATATTTTCCTTATTTAGTATGAATGAGTGGGTGAATTGTGTGTCTGTCTTAAGTGTTGAAGTTGTGGGTAGTGGGCCTGGCATTGAGCTGATCCCTCATTAACGGAGGCCCTTCATGTTCTTGTAAGGTCAGAAAACGCTTGTGTGTGATCCACAGTACAAATCATCTTCCAATAATTGTCCCTATAAGGCCCGGGGTGCCGAGGAGCATGTAAAAGTACTTACAAAGGTAGAGGTTAAATTATGGCAGAGAGAGAGATTTTTGAATGCATTCTATTGTGTTTCAAATTTTCAATCTTCTACTTTTATCAGATAAAAGAATGTTAATTTTACGGGAAAATGTGTAATTATTTTTAAAATGTGTAACCTTCTTCTTCTTCTTCTTCTTCTTCTACTTCATGAAATTAGGCCTTTTGACCTGTTTTCACATCTAGTGGGATTTAATGAATCTTCCCATCTAGCAAATGGGCGTCCAACACTTCTATGTCCTATTGGTCTATACATTAGTAACAGCTCGAGATTCTATCTGTAGACATCCTTTTAACATGTACATGCCAGTTGTTTCTCATGTTGTCAATTCTATTTGTTAAATTAAAAATGTATGTCTTTTCTAATATCTTCATTTTTCTGTCCAAAATTGACGCATCTGCTACTGAACGTAAGAACTTCATTTCTGCAGTTTCTATTTTTCATCTGTCTGAACGGTTAAGAATCCAATTTTCACTTGAATATGTTAAGACAGCCAGTGCCATAATTTTCTAAAATTTTAATTGTGTGCTCCTCAAAGTTTTATTTTTCAATGTCCATCTTATAGTGTCACACATTCTATAGAACATATTTAATTTAGTATTAATATCTTCCTTCTGGCAGTACATTATAAGAAATATGTAGAAATATGTAACATAATGATTTTAGAGGTAAAAGAGAATGTAAAATTGTCAATTAATGCAGGTTTATTTATTTAGAATATTAAAATCTACTTTTCACTGCTAGAGGAGAAATGTATCCATCCACCCATAGTAATTCTGCCCGAAGGCAGGTCCTTCACTGCAATCATAGCAATTTCATGGTATGCTTGCAGATTTACTAGGGAATTGTAGGTGTGACAGCTTCCTGTTGCTTTCCACACCGGTGAAGTGTGATGATGATGATGATGATGGCCATATGATTTCGGGGACCGTTTGGGCCTTAAAGTTTTCCTGACATTTGTCTTACAGGTGAGGAAAAACCCCGATGAAGACATCACTCAGAAAAACTGCCCCGACCGGGGATCGAACCCGGGCCCGCTGCGTGACAAGGCAGGAGAAATGTATAATTACATAAAAAAACTCAGATAAATACGTGTGTAAGAACTTAAAGGAAATAGAGGGACCAGGAGGTGTGGCAATTAAGGGCCAATGTTACGTATCTGTCATCAAATAATTATAATTATCCAATCACTTTACTCTCCAGAACGGCATCATATTTGTTGGATGGTTTCAAATATGGGTTTAATTTTAGTTCAGTTTATGAGTGACTTTGTTATGAAACGAGGAGACATGACCAAGTAATCTGAGATTCAGGAGAATTGGATTTCTACGTGATTCCATTCTGTTTGTAACCTGATCCATGCGTTTTGTTTTGCGATCATCCGGAACCCGGGATCGTGCTTAGTAGCGCATTCCATTGAAGCAAACATTTTTTCTTCTTCTTCTTCTCCTCCTTCTCCTCCTTCATCTTCTCCTCCTTCATCTTCTCCTCCTTCTTCTTCACTCCAGGGGCTAGGCAAAATGCCTGTTCCGCCTCACAGTTGTTCTGTCCATCTTTTCACTGGCCTTCCTACATTCCTTGAACCTCTTGGCTTGTAGTTAAATGCTGCTTTTGGTAATCTTATTATGTTCATTCTTGCTACATGTCTAAACCATTTTTCTCTATATTCTTTGATTTTATCATTTGATGGATATATATTTAACTCTGTTCTTATATCTTCATTCTTTATCCGATCCATCCTTGTACAGCCTTTTGTTCTTCTTAGGAAGTTAATTTATACCCTTTGTATTCTACTTTGTAATTTTTTGGTCGTTACCCAAGTTTCACTCCCATAAAGTAATGCAGAAACTGCCAATGTTTTATAAAACTTCAATCTTAATGTCTTCCTGTTTTGTTCTTTAATGTTCTATGTATAGTTCCGCATATCATTTGAAATCTTGACAGTTCACATTTACGTCTCTTTCAGTTTTTGTGTTTATAGTAAAATTCTTGTGAAATAAATTTTGGAAGAGAAATGGCCCAAGCTCACAATGTTTAAACAAAATCCGTAGTTCGACAGCTTCAACGAGCAAAGATCGACTCAAGTAACTGGTTTACAGATAACGTGGCGCAGTCCCTTAATCTTAGTCTTAATTAGCTAACTAACTCACTGACTAAGGAACCCATAGGTTCATGGCCGCGCGGACATTAGCCCTCCATACATCCATATACTCAGCTAATGTTTTCCAATTATCCCTGTACAATCTACTTCCCTCAAATCATTGATAATATTATTCTCCCACCTCATTCTTGGTCTACCTACTGGGCGTTTTCCCTCTGGTTTTCCTACAAGAAAGTTCCATGTACCTCTTTCTTTCTCCGTTCGTGCCACATGTCCTGCCCATCGCAGCCTACGAAAATTAACTGTTCTTATTATATCTGGCTTCCTATAAAGATCAAGTAGCTCATTATTATGTAGTTTTATCCATTCACCTGTTTGTTCACCTCTCTTTGGCCCAAGAATATTCCTAAAAACTTTATTGAGTGATTCCATGAAAATTTCATACCGAGGTGAAAATTTTGAAACTGACGCAGGAATAATTTTGATGACGTAATATGTATCTTAAAAGACCAAATTTTCTGATTCTGTAAGATAATGTTTCAAACATGTATCATTTTAATCTAATATTAGTGGAAGGACTTGTCATATTTCAAACCTGTAAAAACACGCAGAATTTTATCAATTTTTTGTTTAATGATTCTTACTTACTTACTTACTTACTCACTGGCACTATCGAACCCGTAGGTTCATGGCCGCGCGGACATACGCTCTCCATACATCCCTATCCTGAGCTAATACTTTCCAATCATTCCCTGTATAATCTACTTCCCTCAAATCATAGTTAATGTTATTCTCCCACCTCATTCTTGGTCTACCAACTGGACGTTTTCCCTCTGGCTTTCCTACAAGAACCTTCCATGCAAGTCTTTCATTCCCCATACGTGCAACATGTCCTGCCCATCGCAGTCTTCGAGACTTAACTGTTCTTATTATATCTGGCTTCCTATAAAGACCATGTAGTTCATTGTTATGTAGTCTTCTCCATTCTCCTGTCTG
Organism: Diploptera punctata; assembly: GCA_030220185.1. Taxonomy (NCBI): domain Eukaryota; kingdom Metazoa; phylum Arthropoda; class Insecta; order Blattodea; family Blaberidae; genus Diploptera; species Diploptera punctata. Next base: position 1,482,599 of record JASPKZ010007270.1, read on the forward strand.
TTCATCTCTCTTTGGTCCAAAAATTTTCCTAAGTACTTTATTCTCAAATACTTGTAATCTCCTTTCCTCCCTTAAAGTAAGAGTCCATGTTTCACACCCATATAATATAACTGGTAGAATAATAGTTTTATATATTTTCAGTTTAACGTTTTTTTAAAGTAGTTGGGATATCAAGAGTCTCTGCAATGTATAATAGCACGCATTTCCAGAATTGAGCCTATGTTTAATTTCTTTGTGCATCTCATTCCTATTTATGATTATTGTTCCTAGGTATTTGAATTCAGCCACTTCCTCAAAATTTCAGTCCTAACATTCCATGTTCCTAGGAACATGTCCCTATGTTTGAGCCTTTGGCATGGGTTCCCTGAAGTAGTCCCCGCCCGGAGAACCGAATGGGGGACTATTTGACCTCCGGAAAATTATACCCCAGTTGAACCCATGTCCGCATTTCTTGACGGTTGTATTTTTACGGTGAAAGATCGTCACTCTTTCGACCGAGGTACTTTTTTCGTCTGGCTTATCACCTTCGACCAGTCCTGCATGGGTAACCCTATTGGCAGCAATGCTACCGCCGGCATAGCTCTCACGAGCATTTAAGCACGCAAGCCACTCCACCACGACAAGGTAAAGATACCATGGAGGGCGTCGCATTAATTCGTTTTATTTCACAAACTTTTTTTGTTAAACCATACTTTGGTCCTCCTTAGTCGTAAATGTAATAATATGGATTGCTCTTGAATTCAACGCTTTTTAATTATGATCGGTCATAAATATTTTCAGATTAATCTATGCCTGTCTGTATAAATTAATAGAGTAAATAAACTTAACAACAGACTAAAAGCTAAGGTGGACACTGGGGTCCACTTCATCGGAATATGGAGGTTAATGTGAACCTTTCTTGTAATGTAAAAAAGTTTATAAATTATGAAAATGTTTCCATATTTGAATAAAATAACAATGTTATTTCATTGTTACAACACTAATGATAATCACTGTAATTAAACAAAATTCATATCCCTTAATTAAAAGAAGAAAAAGAACAAATTCAAAAAGGGGTCCAAATTACCCGAAGTTTCTCTGCTATTAAACTGTCACCATCAGAAAACCTATGGCATTTATAAAGGAAGCAAAGTAGGAAATGGTTGATGAAGTGTGTGCCCACATTTGGAAGAAAAGAAAGCTAGCAAAAATAAATTGTTACACGAATCGAATGAAGTAAATTAGAACAACTATGTAATATTAGACGGGAAAAATCATAGGTTAGTAAAGAGTAAAAATGAAGAATATTTGAGCGAGAAGATTAATTATCTCGAAATAAAAGAAAAAAATAGGAACACCAGAAAATTATATTAGAGAATTAAGTTAGGAATAAAAGGATTTCAGGCTACAACAAATATAAATTGGAATGAAAATGGTGATATGATTGGAGATTCCAGGAGTATATCAAGTAGATGGAAGATTCACTGTAATTAGCTATTAAATGTAACTTAGTATATGCTTCTTTATTAATTCTGACCACTAAATATTCAAATTTATAGCATCCTTAAACTGAGCCTTTCGCACCTCGTAAAATTAAATATGTAATATCTTCACCAATTGGTATATACAATGTCAAAGTAGTACATAAATTGAAAATGAACCACACTAACGCCCTCTATCTGCTTAGCTTGGAACTCGAAGTATTAAATTGCAGGCATTGTAACATATCGCCTGGATTTAAAGTTTTTTCCTGAAGACTCTACCGTTCATTTCACTGCCGTTTGCAAGGAGTAAATATCAGACGAGTCTGGATATTTTGTAGTCATGGTCATAGTAGCCTCTGCCAACTTCTGGAATTTCCTTCCTCGTGATATGAGCGGTTGCCGCACACTTGACACTTTTTTAGTCGCGCTTACACAGTTACCTGTTGTCAAATAATTATTTCTCTAGAGTTAAATTTATTCCAAATTATTAATAGTTTTTCTCATTTTTTTCTATCTAGTATATTTTATATTTCATTTGTTAAATCTAGATTAAATTCAAAATATTTTCTAAATATTAATCATATTGTTGACATACGCCTACTATATAATATTTGTTTTTATTATAACTACATGTAAGAATATTTTTGTATTTTTTTAACCTGGTTGAGTGGTAGACAAAGCCTTAAGGCCTTAACTCTGCTAGGTAAAATAAAGCTATTATTATTATTATTATTATTATTATTATTATTATTATTATTATTATTATTATTACCATTATCATTATTATTATTATTATTATTATTATTACCATTATCATTATTATTATTATTATTACCATTATCATTATTATTATTACCATTATTATTATTATTATTATTATTATTATTATTATTATTATTATTATTATTATTATTATTTGGCAAATTCCTACAAGGAAAATGAAAATAATTTTAAGTACAGAAATGTTTGTTTTAAGAAGATCAGCTGGAAAATATAGATTAGTTAGAATACGAAATAATGAAATAAGGGAAATTATAGGTATACAAGAGTAAAAGAAAATATTACAGTAGTATGGCCATGTAAAAAAGAATGCCAGAACAAAGATTGCCTAAAATTGTTGTGGAATCGATCCTAATAGAAAGGAGGAAGAGAGGAAGATCGAACAAAACTTGGATAGATGGGGTACAAGCGACTATGAATATCAGAGGATTGGAGAAGATCAGTGGATGGACAGAGAGGAATGATGTTTGGTTTCCGGAAGACTGCGGCAGCTGCCATGATACAGGATTATTAAATTATTATTATTATTATTATTATTATTATTATTATTATTATTATTATTATTATTATTATTATTATTATTATTTAGTATTATATCAGTCATACCATAGGCATTTTTCCACAAAGATTGCCCGTAGTTTCGACATTTTCATTAAGTTTATCTCCGCTTTGCAGGCCCTCCAACCGTAATATGGGTTAGAATTTCTCCAGTGACATGAAATAATGCCAGATATATCGTAAGACAACCTGGTTGCAATGGACAAAAATGGTTAAATTTCTGCAAAGAACGTCATTGTTTTAAATTAAAAATGTAAAATTGTCACACCATTGACACATAAAAGCTCGGAAAACCTTATAATGTCATAAAACGTAGTGAGGAAATTATTATACATACAATATGCACTTCCCTGACTATTTTCCAACAATTTCATTGCAACACACATAATTTCGCAATGACGATCAATGTTAAGACGTCAGTCAACTGGCGACACAACTTATAAAAACAAATATTACTGTCAGCATTGGTTTAGTGTAATTTCTTCAATCAGTTATTTTTGTTCTCATGGGTCTCTGTTTCTGAGGATGGCGAACCCTGATTTTGGATTTTAGAGTACTTTTTAATGATCGAATTTCGCTAATATTTGGAGAACAACTTTCTCTTTTCATCCCATTAACTTTTCTTGAGCTTCGTTGCAAAATTCTAAAAATGGCGGCCACAAGAGTTATATTAAAATTTTCGTTTCACGTCAATCGCCAATCAGTGGTCCGATCTTATTGTTTGACGATTTCGATCTTTTCTTTTAAATTCATTGATATATGCCTGAGTTTTAAAATATTCAGACCCACACAATCACATTCTCTGTGTGTGTTACGGTCATTTTCGATGCCAACTAAGTAAAATATATGAAGATTTGTAAAAATAAAAATAAATGTTCATGAAAATTCCTTAAGAATTCGCTAAAATCTATGGATAATGAAGAATCCGGTTTTAAGGTTGTTTTTACGTAAATATTCCAAACGAAATATCTCCTTTTAATTTATCCTAATAAAATATATTCAGAATATTTCATCGGTAGTGTGTTTTATTTTAAGTATTTTAAGTAAGTGGTCGTAATTATTGAATCCGATACTTCAGCTAGTGCAAAAATATATTGTCTACAAAACTTCAAACTCTTTATTCATACCTGTTAGCACTGAATACGTAGAACTTAATAAAACTCTCTCTTTGTATTGAAGAGCAATAGAAACGATTCATAGGTGAAACTATATATATATATAAATAAATAAGTTGAGACAATATACTAAAGAACAATCTAATATTTTCGTTGTTAGAAATATTGTCAAGGAATGTAAATATTCCAACAGATATTGCTGCTTCAACTATTAACCAAATTAAAATGTGCTGCTCAAACATCTGTTTCAGTAGAAATAAGCTTTCCTTGTTTCAAAATGATTCGCACTGACAAAAGACAAAATAATAATTTAAAAAACAAATATCTGGTGATATAGGCCTAATGTACAGATAATAATGAAGGAGAATGAACATGGAATTGAATTACAAAAAGTTGAAAAAATCAATACATTCAATGTGTATAACTACTCGTATGTTTATTTAATGCTTTTGTGTCTATCTATTTATTGAATGTTTTTTTCTGCCGTTTTTGTATATTTTTGTGTTTTTTAGGTTTGAAAAAAGTATAGAACTTTATCATACTGCCTAAAATGCCTAATTTTTTCTGACATATGAGCTAATCCATAAAGTTTCAAGCATTTTAGGCATCCAAAACTGTAATTTTTTAATTTTAAAACATCCGATGTCCAATGATAACCCAACCTTTTAAATTAAAAAAATAATCTGAGAGACATTCTATTTGCCTTTGAGTTCTTGAAGAAACATTTTTTTTTTTCAGAGGTTCATGGTTCATCATTTCTTCTATGGTGGTACCCAAGTCTTCGTAGATGCCCTGAACTGACATGTGAGTAGATTAAAAAAACATATATTTAAATGTGTCTTAACATGTATAATATATGTAAACATAAGTATAAACTCGCTCAAGATTGTTTTCTAAAGGAGAAGGCGGAATAAAAATAAGTAAATAAATAAAAACTTGAATTTTATAGACTTCAGATTAATATTTAGAGTCTCCATGGGAGTAGAAACTTCAGTAATTGCACTGTTATCTATTTTAGTACCTAATATGCCTCTTCGACATTATTTTATCGTCATTTTACTACAATTTAGATGATTTTATCATTATTCCTGATCGTTCCTGTATTTCTTACTGAGAGTGGAGGTAGTAAAATGCTAACTCATCTTGTTTTGTATTTCTTTTAATGGCGCTTTTAATTTCTGATGTATCTGAGGACCTATTTTGTTCTTTGTTTACTCTTACCCATATTCGTATCCACGTGGGCTCCCTATCATTGTCTTCATTTGCTGGAATCGGCCTGATGGTGGAGTGGGATGAGAGACATAGCTCCAATTATGTATAACGATTGCCATGACAACTAAATGTCAGGATTAACTAAGTTCCTTCTGCGAGGGTAGTAAGTTCTTCAAAGCATTTTGCGTTCTGTAACTTCAGCCAAGGTTTTAGCCATGTTTTTAACCTCTTGATAGGTTCAAAGATATTTATTTTTAAAAAGTGTCAAGGGGTTTTAACATGCCTCGGGTCTTAGAATATGATTTGAATCTTCACTTCAGTATGTGAAGTAACTTTAAGTGGAGTGGTTTGCTGTAACAGCGTGCTGCTATTTAATTTGTAGATACATATTATTAATTAATATAATTATATTAAGAAGGATAAAGTTTCCATTAAACGCAGTAAGAAATTTTTCTAAGTCCCAGACAGACACCATGCGCATTGCGCCAACAAACGCTGAGCGGTTTACACTATGGAATCACGCGATGCTGCCAAAATATAAACGATATTTAACGAAACTAAAAGCTAATTTAACGCAATTTAAGTACTTTAACCTGTGAATGACCAACCTAAAAGCTAATCTAACGCAATTTAATCAGTCTAACCTATGGAAGAATGGGATGCCCAAAAATAAATAGTAAGTTCTGAAATTCTGAAGTACATATTCTATGTTGACTGCATTGGAACATGTGTAGTGAATATTCGTTAAAATCAATATGGCTGCAACGTTTTTATGTTACGTATGTAGTTAAGTATCATAGAAAAATATGTCGAAATAATCGTTAGAAAAAATGTAAAATATGTTGTAAATGGTGGTAAATAATTTGAAAATAAAACCCTGTTGACGCGTGCGTGTGGTGTCTGCCTGGGAGTTAAACAAAAATTATCTCTGTGCTTAATGGAAACTTCAGCCTAATTAAAAAATATGATGATAAAGAAATTAATATATGCAATATACGTTCTTATGGAAAAAGCCGGCTGGTTTACTTTCACCTATTTTTATGGGAATTTTTCTTGAGTAAAATTAAGTATAGTAGAAACTTCATTACTAATTTAAGTTACGAGCCGCCACTAGTTCGTGATAGGAAAAGGCAAAGTTTAACTGCCATGAAGGCCCATTTGGACAAGAACGAGATATGTTCACTTGGTCTGTTTGCCTTCAGGAAAGTCCGTGGTACTCATTTTGTACGAGATTGAATGGTCGTGAATGTGTGAAGAAAAATATCCACTTTTCCGCCACCCTGGTTGGAACCCGGTGGTCTCTAAGTCCTTGGCGCCTAAGCAATCTCCCTAACCTTCTCTATAACCATATATTTTTTCTCACAATCGGATATTTCAACAATTAAAATAGCATAAACATATGTAAACATATGAGTTTAGAGGTACTCGTACAGTCATTTTCGTACCTGTATGATATATGTACTTGTCAATAGCTTATTGGTCATTCGTATCGTATTTTTCACACATTTATTAGTCATATGACTAATTCGTTATACATTTATTGGTCATGTAAAGAATATTCGTCACAAATTGATTTGTTACAAATGTATTAGATTTTATTCAGAAACGATTAACTACCAGTTACAAATCTCCTGTTATATTATGCCCTATAGCGCATAGGTAGCCTAAAATATTTCCATCGTCTTTCTGATGTTGATATACTCTCCGATTGAGGGTCTTTCCACTTTTCAGCGGTTGCCCTTTTACCAGCCGGCTGCTGGCCCTTCACATCCACATGTTCACAATCACAGAGGTAGATGATCAACAGTCAGTATAGGGGTGACATGTGGTTAGCATGTCGAGTCCCCCAGCCGTTATAGCTGGTTCCTCAACCTGGAGCCGCTACTTATTGTAGCTACCCAATTGCCTCACGATGCTGGGTGGGCACCGGTCCCATACTGGCCGAAATACCATGAGAAAATTTCTTCCCCCATGGAGACTCAAACCAGCGCAAGTCCCGTAGCTCTGCACCAAGGCTTCCAACCTTAACCGCTCGGCTACGGCGCGGGACTCTAACTTGTCAATTGTCTCACCTAATGAAATAAAGTTAAGGAGATTGCAAGTATTTGAGAATAAAGTTCTTAGGAAAAATTTTGGATCGAAGAGAGACGAACAGACAGGTGAATGGAGAAGTTTACATAACAGTGAACTACAGAGTACATAGTCTTTATAAGAAGCCAGATATAATAGGAACATTTAAGTCTCTTAGACTGCGATGGGCAGGACATGTGGCACGAATGGGGAATGAAAGACGTACATGGAAGCTTCTTGTAGGAAAACCATAGGAAAACGCCCAGTTGGTAGACCAAGAATGAGGTGGGAGAATAACATTAACTATGATTTGTTGGAAGTGGATTATACAGGGGATGATTGGAAAACATTAGCTCGGGATAGGGATGTATGGAGAGCTTATGTCCGCACGGCCATGAACCTACCGGTTCGATAGTGCTAGTGAGGTAGAGTTAGTTAATGAAATAAAATTAGTATAGGTGGACTCCTGTCATAGAGAATATGGGATATGACGAATGTTTGATGTGTGGCGAATATGGGTCGTGAATAATATTTAATGTGTGACGAATTTTATACACGACAATAAATCAGTGACAAGAAACGAAAAATATTCAGCCCTTCTCATTCTATGGTAAATGTTATATTGTCCAGCAAAGATTTAGATTTTAGATTTATTTTATTTAGCCTGGTGGAGTTAAGGCCATGTGGCCTTCTCTTCCATTCATCAGGACAAACATATATTAATCAGAATATAACAATCTCAATTAACACTAATATTAAATTCTAAGTAAAAATTTGATCAAAAAATATCTATTATATTTCGATCTATAATGCAACCAATTATTGTTAGTTAAAATTGAGACTAAAACTAATAATAAAATGTATACAAGCAAGACATATTAAATTGTCCCTGTCTAATGTATATAAAAAACAAAGAAAAATAATGTGATATAGAAAACTAATTTTACAATTTTACAATATTTAAAGCAAAAGTCGCCTAGAAATAAAAGGTCTATCAGGAACCTAATATCATATCTTGTAGATCACTAATGGAAATGGAGGACAAACGAGTGTGAAGAGGGTATTTATGGGTTATGCATAGAAGGGAGAAGTTAAAGAGGCAGACCTAGTTTGATATAATTGCACTATGTAAAAGTATACTTGATTTGGAAATATGGATGGCTGAAAATTGGGATGAGTACTGAAGGATAAAGACTTATAAGACACCCTCTAAACGTGTGTCCCAGGGTTCCATTAGCACCGGTAAAATTTAGAGATTGTTGATATGCTTTAATGTGAATCATCGTTGGAAAATCTCTAATTTTGATCCGGATTCGAATTTTGTATATTTTAAATTTCAGAATGATTTCTTCTTCCTATTGAGGTTTGTCCTTTGTTATGTTTTATTAAAATATTTTTTAGGTTTATTGTTTGTGTGTTTTGTTATTGTATACGGAGCTGGACAGTCATCCAACAGCTATGTTATTTTTTTCAATAGCATCGGCATGTTACATGGCGGGTCGGCACGCTCTCAGGGGTAGTGTATCGTCTATGTATTTTAATATGTCTGTTTTCGATTTTTTATTTTATTCAGATTGCAGTTGCTATAAGGAAAGCTGCTGCATCCTCAATTATTCTCCTTGATTATTTCGTCTTACCGGACAAAATGTTTTGAATTTAGAACAATGGACATTTATAAGTTTATTTGTTGGGAGCAAAGGAACAATTCTGAATTTTTTCTTAACGCTAAGGAAAACTACCGAAAACATTGACAGAGTAGTTTGAATTTTATAATGACTTTCGAAGAGCAAAATTCATGTGCAGGTCTGAATGGATGAATTTACGACTTGACTCATGGTACTATAGACTATAGTGCACTATAATTTTTTTAATATTAGTATAAGTAGGGCCTACCTGATATATCAGTCTTCCTCAATTAAATTGGAATTTTTGTTTAAAAAACTTCGTTAATACCATGTTAGTTCCACCGCAGTGGTCTCGAGGTAGCGTGCTGCCTTGTCACGCAACGGCTCGGGTTCGTTTCCCGGTCGGGACAGGCTCCTGGGTGAGTTTTTTGGGGGTTTTTCCTCACCTGTAATACAAATTTCAGGAGACTTAGGGCCCAACGGTCCCCGAAAATCATCCGGCCATCATCATCGTTATCATTATAATCATCATCCTTCACCGGTGTGGAATACAACGGGAAGCTACCACGCCTATAATTCCCTAGTAAAGCTGCAAAGAATAGCATGAAAATTCTATGATTGCAGTGAAAGACCTGTCCTCAGGCAGAATTTGTGTGGATGGAATATCATGTAGGCCTTTCAGAATGTGTTCCATCTTCGGCATGTCATTTTGTACTGTGAGTCACAAAACGTGTGAATTGCACAGATATTGCATTGCACAATAAAACTTTCAATGTACATGTAACCCCTAACTCTTAGAATAACTTGATTGATTGACATCCCTTAATTTAAAGTAATTCTAGCTGCACCTTCCATAAACTTATATTTTGTAAAGAAATTGTTTGCATTAATTTGGATTATTTCTTTTTACTGTTGGCTGAGTAAAAATTATTGTCAGAACTATAGCGAGCTTGCAGATATTGCAGCGAAGAAAAAGTGCGCTGCAGACAGACGAAACCGCTGCACGCATTCTGATTGGTTGTTCCACTCAATTTAAAGATGGCTTTGTTGGTTATAAACATTTTATGGTCGATGCGTGTACTTTGAGTTATTTTCGTCTGGATATTTATATTTGAATTATTCGCGTCTACTAACCCTTTCAAGCGAATACAAGTGATATGTTAAGTGAACTGCTAAACAGAGTGATACCTTTAAGACTGTTATGAACATCACGTCTCTTCATTGCATTTAGATAGTTGTCTTGTAGATGTACCAATGCATTTTTTATTATTAAAAATGTCACTGAACATTATATTCACAGATTATTCAGTCACCAAAATAACCTAGAATGAAGTTAATTTTTTTTATTTATATACAGAATTTTAATGTTTACACATCTTTCTGTGCCTAAAGTTTGTTCGTACTTTATGCGCGGCCATACCGTTGATCCGATTGTGATGGGTTTTTTTTGCAAAATGTTCAGGAGATTCCCGGGATGAACATAGGCTATAAGAGAGTTGTGATACTCAACTCCTACACCCTTAAAAATCGCCCTTTGCAGTGCAAAAGTGAAAAAAAATAGCTATTTGGACTCTTAAATCGCTTACGCTGCCTAAACCATAACAAATACACAAAATTAATGTACACAGAATTGAATATCTCAGAAAGCTCTACAAAGAAGTCCGCGACAGCATATGTTTATCTCTTACGGATAACTCACAATAACCATTTTTTACTTTATTTGATACCAAGAGAATAATACCCATACGGGTGAACTTTTCATCTTTATTATTGATACCAAAAGTCCCGCGCCGTAGCCGAGTGGTTAAGGCAAGAAGTTTTGGCGCAGAACTACGGGATTTATGCTGGTTCTAGTCTCCACGGGGAACTTTTTTTTCTCGTGGAATCTCGGCCAGTATGGGACCGGTGCACAGTGGGCCAGTAGCTGGAAAATACTATTTTCACTCGTCCTCATCAATTTATCTTTTTTTTCACTCTAATATAATTGTTATTTGACGGTTCTTAACTTATCTGCAGAGGAGGGTATAATTCTAATGTAAAAAAAGTAGCTCTTTGGACGCTTAAATGGCCTACGCTGCCTAAAACCATAACACTTACTTTTTTTACTTTTGAGGGCCTCTCCACTTTTCAGCGGTTACCCTGTATTCCCATTCGCCATTCTTACCGATCACGCCATTCATCCTCCTCCAGACCTCGGTCGTTCATCAATCTATGGATGTCTCCTCTCCAAATTGTTCTCGGCCTGCCCCGTTTCCTTCTACCAGAAGGTGACCATTCCAAAAGAGTTTTGGGCCACCTATCATCCTCCATTCTCCTGACATGGCCATACCACTGAAGAGCTCGTCTTTCGATCCTTTCCACCACTGTCTCCTCCATATCCATCATCTGCCTCACTTCTTCATTTCTTCTTCTTTCCAACCTGGACACCCTGACACTGCGTCTTATTCCATCCATCTCCACTGCCAAGATCTTAGTTTTTTGTCCCTCTACCAAAGTCCATCCCTCAGCACCATAAGTCATTATGCTTTCCACAACAGACTTCAAAATCCTCTTCTTCGTGTGGTTTGACATGGGTCTACTCCACAGTACTCCATTCGACATTTTTATGGCTCTTCGTGCTTGTACTAACCTGCTATCTACTTCAGCTTTACAACTCCCTGATTCATCAATAAGTGATCCCAAATATTTAAATTTTTTAACAACTCTAATAATACCATGGGATAGGGATATATCTCGTCCACTTCCTCCTACTACAAGATATTCAGTTTTTCCATGTTTACTCTTAATCTCCCTATTTCAAAAGCATTTAGAAGTTTTCTCATCATGTATTTCATATCCTCACGACTCTGAGCTATCAACACTTGATCGTCTGCAAATAATAAGGAATGTATTGTGCCACCTTGGACTGGTACTCCCATGCCTCCACAATATCGATTCCACTGCTCCAATATATGCTGGATGTATATTTTAAACACAGTAGGGGACATACTACAGCCCTGTCGCAGGCATTTAGAAGTTCTGAATGGAGAGGATATCATCTTACCATAACAAATACACAAATTAATGTACACAGAATTGAACATCTAAAAAAACTGTACCCAAAAAAGTAGAGTATAACAGCGCATGGCTGGTGGCAAATCATATTAACATTTATGGTCACACGTAGAAATGCATTATATAATGGAAATGGACAGCTAATGGCAAATGAGGGAAATTTTGAGGAAGTGGCTGAATTCAAATACCTAGGAACAATAATCACAAATAGGAATGAGATGCACATAGAAATTAAACATAGGCTCAATTCTGGAAATGCGTGCTATTATGCATTGCAGAGACTCTTGATGTCCCAACTCCTTTCAAAAAACGTTAAACTGAAAATATATAAAACTATTATTCTACCAGTTATATTATATGGGTGCGAAACATGGACTCTTACTTTAAGGGAGGAAAGGAGATTACAAGTATTTGAGAATAAAGTACTTAGGAAGATTTTTGGACCAAAGAGAGATGAACAGACATGTGAATGGAGAAGACTACATAACAATGAACTACATGGTCTTTACAGGAAGCCACATATAATAAGAACAGTTAAGTCTCGGAGACTGCGATGGACAGGACATGCAAGTATGGGGAATGAAAGACGTGCATGGAAGCTTCTTGTAGGAAAGCCAGAGGGAAAACGTCCAGTTGGTAGACCAAGAATGAGGTGGGAGAATAGCATTAACTATGATTTGAGGGAAGTAGATTATACAGGGAATGATTGGAAAGCATTAGCTCAGGATAGGGATGTATGGAGAGCTTATGTCCTCGCGGGCATGAACCTAAGGGTTCGATAGTGCCAGTGAGTAAGTAAGAGTAAGTATTTATTTAGGAGTAGCAGCGCACGCCGGGTATTAGCTAGTATATTACAAAATGACTGAATGATATAAATAGTGTAACATTTAACTTCCCTGATAAAATGGTATTACTCATGTTTAGAGGTTAAATTAAAAAGTTTCTTTAAGTATAGTGAGCAAGCAGTCATTTATAATTAACTGCTGTAATGGCAAAATTTCATATATGTAGTTGGAAATTTCATATAATTTTTTGCTTTTACAGTATCCATGAAGATTATCATAAGTAACGCCACGAGTGATTTCCAGATATTATCTAGATGATTTCGAAATCAAGAAAACTAAAATGTTTACTCACAAATCATTATTTAAATATAGTTATTTTAAAATATTTATATATTTAATGTAAACGGCGATGTTTGAAAACTAATGAGAAATGTATGGTTGTGTTTCATTTATTCATCACTCCCGCATGCGGTATGTGTTGACATTCATGCACTATATATACAACCTGGTAGCCGTATTTCTTAGTGAGTCAGTCACTGCAAAATAATGCTATGACCTATTCAGAATGTTAAAAAGCAGGTTCTTTCTTTATGATAAACTTTAGTTTGTTAAATTTTAGGCGAAAAACGACTGTGATTGGATGTAAATAAAAAATCATTGTAACGTGATTGGTCATTGACTCCCATTTGGGGCATGAGTTAAATAGCCATAAGTAATGCCACGAGTGATTGCCAAATTATCAATACATTCACGACTCATGAAGTGAGTGAATTTATGTAGAGAATTTGGAAGTCAAGAGTGGCATTTGTTAGGACTATTTAACGAATAAAATTAAGCTCTTTACTAAACAATAATTATTTGAATATACGAAGGCGGATCGGAAAGTAACGCACAATAATTTTTTTTTAAAAAGTTTAACAGTAAAAAAAAAGGAAAAAAATCACAAATGAACTTACATCTTTTACCTACTTTTCGACATAGTCACCAACTTTCTCAACACATTTTTCCCATCGTGTTACCAGTTTCAATATGCCCTGTTCGTAGAAGTCCGTTTGGTTGGAGTGTAGCCATCTGCGCACTGCTGATTTCACTTCCACATCTGTCTCAAAGCGTTTGCCGGCCAGGAATTTCTTCATGGGACCAAACAGATGAAAGTCCGATGGTGCAAGATCCGGACTGTATGGTGGATGCTGGAGCACCTCCCAACCAAATTCCGCGATTTTCTGACGAACGACAGCAGCAACATGGGGGCGAGCATTGTCATGAAGAAGTTTAACGTTAATGTTGTGACGTTTGTCACGAATGGCACGACGCAACTTCACCAAAGTTTTAATGTAGGCCACAGCATTCACACAGTGGTCCCGTGTTCAGCAAAGTCCACCAATAAAACACCATGCATATCCCAGAACACTGTCACAAGCACTCTTCTGGCAGATTGAGTCACTTTGAATTTTTTCTTTACTGGGGAACTAGCATGTTTCCACTCCATTGATGCCTGCTTTGTTTCGGGCGTGTAGCGGTACGCCCACGACTCATCACCTGTGACGATTCCTTCCAGAAAGTCATGTCCTTGTGCGGTGTACCGCGTTAAGTGGTCCAAGCTTGCCATCATTCGCTGGCCCTTGTGGTCGTCTGTCAGGTTCTTAGGCACCCAGCGAGCACTAACTTTACGGAATTTCAAATTTTTATGAACAATATCGTACACCGCACCATAGGAAATGTTGAACTTCTGCGATAAGGCTCGCAGTTGCACACGCCGGTCGTTCAGAATTGCCGCCTCAATGCCTCTGACATTCTGCGGGATTGCTGCTGTTGTCGGCCGGCCGGAGCGTGGCGAATCACTAAGGTTCACGCGTCCCTCTTGGAAGAATGTGCACCACCTGGAGACATTGCTACGGTCCATACAATCATCCCCATACACGCCACGCATGTCCCTGTGAATTTCACTGGGTTTATGCCCTTTGGCCCACAAAAATCGAACAACACTTCTCTGTTCCTCACAGGTGGACGACTGTAGCATGCGCGCCATCTTTGTTGCATAGTTCAAGCTTCTCTCGCAAGAGGTGCACCTGAGAAAAAAATACCATCTGTAGTGAAAACTTCAAACTATATCTCTGTGAAATTTCAACATTCTAGCTGCAATACCAAGGCAGACAAAAATTATTGTGCGTTACTTTCCGATCCGCCCTCGTAGTTACCGGTGTTTTAAAATATGTATATAGTTAATGTTAACGGCGATGTTTGAAAACAAATTAGAAATGTGAGGTTATGTATATTCACTGCAACTCGATCATATTATTTATTGCCAAATAGGATCGCAATATTGTAAGAATGCACTCTAGTGGAGAAATAATGAAACACATCAAACTATTATAATCAACATTATAGGTTAATCATTTACATTTTGAATAAACAACTCAGTAAAATCACTGAATCTATTCATTATTTGCTATATTCAATGTATTTGTTGGAGGAAAATAATGGTCTAACCTGTTTAGAATTTTAAAAAAGGAGGAGCTTCTTTCTTTATCACAAAAGCAGGAGCTGATAAAGAGAAATCGATAAAGAGCGAGGTAAAACACGACTGTCATTGGTGTAAAACAGAATTCATTGAAACGTGATTGGTCATTGACTACCATTTGCGACATGAGTTAAATAGTATGTATAAATATTTATTTAAAATATATTATGTCGACCGCTAGGCTTTAGTGGTAACATCATTCCACAGACACAGCGGGTTAGGGTTCGTTTGCCGTTCGGGACAAATATCCTAGATAAGTTTTTTCGGGGATTTTCCTCGCCTTTAAAGACGAACGTCAAGAAACTCCATAACCCAATGACCAGTGTCATAGGCTAGTGGCCAGCGTTTCTAACTACTGTTCATGAGGTCCCGGGTTCGATTCTCGGTCAAACCATAAGAATTTTTCCTCAAGGAGAATTATTCCTGTGGTTGACTATGGCCTGGAATTTAAGTTAAGTTTAGATTAAGAACTCTCCTGGCGCTTCATTATCATTTATCACCCATCATATCATCGGAGTAACGTAACTCCGCCTTCCAGGTGCTCCAACTTAAGAAATGGGTTACAATTCTGCCAATGCCAGGGGAGAAAGCTAGAAATGTTATAAAAGATAACCTGGTGGCATTAGACAAAAAAAATGATTGTCCCCGAACACTCTGTAGCCATTACAGTCAGCAATATAATATTTTCCTTCTTTAGTATGCTTGTATTTGTGAATGTCTTAAAAATTCGTGTTGTCTTGGCGGAGGCCCTGCCGTTGAGTTTATCCCTTATTCAGAGAGGTCCTTCATGTCCTTATGTGGTAAAAAATGTATGATTGCGTTCAAGAGTTTTTAAAATCCTCTTCAGATTGCTCGTGTCATTATAAGAGATGGGAGTCGTGGATCATCTAAAAATATCTACAGAGGGAGAGGTTAAACTCAGGTAAAAGAAAAATAAAGGAAGAAATTGTATTCTACTTAGACTTAGCCTTTACAATAAAGAAACAATAATTGTACACAGTGACAACAATTATCTACCGTTGATGATATCATATGATGACTCACAGCATATTTTTTACCAGAAGTTTCGAAATCACAACTCACATTAACTATAAAGTTATTTGATATCGTTGACTCAATATTTTAGAATAGAATGGACTGGTTCAGTTTACCTTATGACGTTTCTTGTACAGGTTGTCTCTAAAGTCACTATCCATTTTCATGAAAACATTTTTTGTTTCTTTGCAGAGATCGTTACCCTAGTACAAGGTGTTTAGGACGGGAACGGTTTCCACTGTTATTGCACGGGTACGGGGATTGTCATATGAAGACACGAGAGCGGAATTTACCCATAAATTCCGAAACCAGTCTTAAAAAAGGCACATAGTCGTCTGATTTTAAACAAATTTAAAAGTACCGGCAGAGTGTGATGAGTAGGGGCTGAAAATAGTATTGGTTATAGGCTAGACTGAATTGTATTTAGACCGCTATGTTTACAAACTGCACGTTGAAACGCGCTACTCAGGACAGACTTCTAGTACAGCCCGCTTTGTGTAGGAATGGACTCATCTTTTCACAATTTTTGTTTCGGCATTCTGATACAACCATACATCACGTAAACAGGTCTATTACTGAGGGGAGTCGAACACACACACTCTCCGCTCGGAGCAGGCAGTGGAGACGCTCGACAAAGACATACATTTGGTAAACAAATTAGTTACTATCCTGATGTCGCTACTTTTTTCAGCCCTAGTGATGAGGCACGTCCTGGACGACCTCGTGTATCGGCAGAAACAGTGCAGCAGGTTCAAATTGCCACTGATAGGAATCCGAAGACATCAACTCGACTCCTCAGTTGGGAGTTGAATGTCCCTCGTAAAGTAGAAAATTATACGTTTCACTCTTAAGAAAACATAGGCTACTTATCATATCCAGGTTCTGCACGATCTTGAGGACGAGGTTTTCGCCCGTCGTCGGACAATGTTTTATGACCTCATTAAGGCTGTATATAACGAGAATTTAATGTACAAAATTTTATTCTTCGACGAAGTCACTTTTCATGTTTGTGAGAAAGTACACAGACACAACAGCCGAATATGGGCATATGGATAACCATATGAAGTAAAGTCTGTAGTAAATTGGCGTTGCAGTTATGAAGCTAATCTTATGAAGTATATTTGCTGAAGCGTGATATAGTCAAGTAGTATCCATCCATAGTAATTCTGCCCGAAGGCAGGTCCTTCACTGCAATCATAGCATTTTCATGCTATGCTTGCAGCTTTACTAGGGAATTGTGTAGGTATGGTAGCTTCCCGTTGCTTTCCACACCGGTGAAGGATGATGATGATGATAATGTTAATGGTAAGGATGATGGCCATATGATTTCGGGGACCGTTTGGGTCTTAAAGTTTTCCTGACATTTGTCTTACAGGTGAGGAAAAACCCCGATAAAAACCTCACCCAGAAAAGCTGCCCCGACCGGGGATCGAACCCGGGCCCGCTGCGTGACAAGGCAGCACGCTACCTCGAGACCACAGCGGTGGACATAGTCAAGTATAAATACAAATAAAATAATACACATATATCACACAAGTACTTTATTCATGATTGCATTATCTTTTCTTAATGTACACGCAGTATTATAAGCAGTTGATGATGCTTACGTCACCGAGCAACGGTTTCGGGCTAAAACTCTCGAGCCAGAAGGCTTAAAGATATGTACAAGTCGCTCAAAAGCTTGCGTGCTGCCGTAATTCGGCTCGCAAGCGATCTCTAGTACCTACCCAATTTCCTCACGATGCGGGGTAGGAACCGGCTCAATAGTGGCCGATATTCATGCAAAAATTTCTTCCCCATTGGGACCCAAACCAATCCCGTAGCTCTGCACTGAGGCATCATGCTTTAAACTACTCGGTTACTGCGCGGGACAAATTAGAATAAGCATGATCAAAAATCTAAAAACATGAGAATTGTGATTTTTAAGGCACAATAAATTTTCTTCAGAATTCAGATCACCTATATTAATGGCATACATTTCCATTAATGATTAGTAAATTGACATATGTCTTTCATTTAGATTCTCGTGTATGTTTTGACATATTTAATTTTTGACAATGCAGATGTGTTTGTATTATAAGCGGCAGCTCCAACAGCTTAAAGCTTGAAAACGCAAGATTTAATTTATCGTATAAACTTTTCATTCTCAGGCGGCTTGCTTTTTCTCTGCTATTAATGTCTGTGATATTGTTAAAAGTTCACCTCAAAAGATGTAGATGTGAATTCTCTTATTGTCACTGAAACCAAAACTAAACACCTCTACGACAATGAATTCACGTGGAGTATAAAGTGAAATACTAACAAGAAGTTACAATAATAATAATAATAATAATAATAATAATAATAATAATAATAATAATTAATAATAGTAGTTCTAGGGGTAAAGGCGGCCGTCACGCAGGGCTGACAACCCGGCTGACATAAAGTGCCGATTGTCTAGAAAAAGTGGGAGCCTTAACCTCCTACTACCCCAAAGGGTCTCCGGACCTGTTGTGGGATCACTTTAGTTACTTAGTATTAATAATATTAATAATAATAATAATAATAATAATAATAATAATAATAATAATATATTCTATTCTATAGTGTTCTGCCCTAGGGCAGGTCTCTCACTTCAATGATGGCATTTTCTTGCTGTGCTTTGCAGCTTTACTAGGGAATTATAGGTATGGTAGCTTCCCGTTGCTTTCTCACACCGGTGAAATAAGGATGATAATGATGGCCAATGATTTTCGGGGACTGTTGGGTCCTAGGCTTCCTGATATTTGTCTAACAGGTGAAGAAAAAAAAAACCGAAAAAAAACCTCACCCATGAACCATTTCCCGACCGTGAATCGAACCTGGACCCGCTGGATGACAAGGCAGCACGCTATCTCGAGACCACAGCAGTGGACTAATAATAGTAATAATAATAACAATAATAATAATAATAGTAATAATAATAAGTCATAATAGTGAGCTACATGGTATAATATGTATGTATGTATATATATATATATATATATATATATATATATATATATATGGCATGATAAGAAAAATAAATGTCTGGATGGGATTTGAATCCGGAACTCTGAGTCTGTACCTCAGCGTGTTATCCATTAACACGCTGAGGTACAGACTCAGAGTTCCGGGTTCGAATCCCGTCCAGGCATTTATTTTCCTTATCATGCTGTATTAAGCTTGCGTTGCTCAATGTTAAACATTTAATTATTATATATATATATATATATATATATATATATATATATATATAGGAAGCCAGATATAATAAGAACAGTTAAGTTTCGTAGACTGTGATGGACAGGACATGTGGAACGTATAGGGGATGAAAGAGGTGTATGGAAGCTTCTTGTAGGAAAACAAAAGGAAAACGCCCAGTTGGTAGAACAATAATGAAGCGGGAGAATAATATTAACTATCATTTGAGGGAAATATATTATATAGGGAATGATTGGAAAACATTAGCACAGTATAGGGATGTATGGAGAGCATATGTCCTACGGGTTCGATAGGGCTTGTTAGTTACAATAATAGTAGTAACAGTAATAGTAATAGTAGGTATAATAATAATACTACTACTACTACTACTACTAATAATAATAATAATAATAATAATAATAATAGCAGTAGTAGCAGCAGTACTAGTAATCGTTAATAATTATAGTTATAATAATATGGTGATTATATTTAATTCATGGACAATTGAAAGAAGGAACAGAAAAGGAAGACCAAGAAAAACCTGGAAGAACAACATTCAAAAATCAGTGAGGAAATTTGGTGTAACAGATGAAGACACAGAAGACAGAGAACGATGGATAACTTTAATTAGGGGAAATTTGTGAATGTTTGTTGTAAACTGATAGTCTATAAGTCCGTAGTCATTTATATTTATTTATTTTTTAAATTTATGTTAATTACTAAGATTGATTGGAGAAATGATGACGAAAATTCTCAAAATGAAAAAAAAATTAATATCCTCATTTATTGACAGATCCTGTTCGGAAACAGTTCATTGTGTAAATGTAGTGTTGGTTAATATTAATTTATATTACACATTTTTATATTAGCGTGTATTTAAAATGTGGAGGCCATGGCAAATTATTTCTAGTGAATCACATCGACGTTCTGTTATATTAATAATCAGGCTCGGGAGATTAAAATGTGATACAACAGGAACCTCGTAATGTTAAAAATTGCTACTCTAGTTCAAGTTCACAAACTCTTAATAAACTGTATCAACAGCTGATTTGTAATGTTTATGCTTATATGAAGGAAAAATAAATTGAGAAAGGGCTTGTACCGTAACAGCAGAGACAATAAATTAAGTAGTAGGCAAACTGTTAAAATAGTTAATAGGGGACCCAAAAAACTGCTAGAAAATGTGGACAAAAATAGTACAATTTTAATTTTTTCTGTCTTATGCCACCAGGTTGTCTTTTTTGACATTTCTGGCTTTCTCCCCTAGCATTGGCAGAATTGTAATCCATTTCTTAGGTTGGGGCACCTGGAAGGCGGAGTTACGTTACCCCTATGATTTGATGGGTGATAGACGATAATAAAGCGCCAGGAGAGTTCTTAACCTAAATTCAGACCATGGGCAACTACAGGAGTAATTATCTTTAACCCTTAAATTCTCAATACAATATTTTCTCGTGCCAGTTATTAAAATGTTTCGGACCTCAAGGAAAATAAATTTATGTGAAACTGTATGTTATTATTATACATTATTGCGTAATTTGACATACATTTAAGTAATTTCTACTCACTTGTTTTTCTATTGATCTAAAAACAAAATGAAATAAATGAAATCAATGTATCCAGTAGGATACATTTTTAATTTAAGGGTTAAGGAAAAATTCCTGGACCTCATGAACAGCAGTCAGGAACACTGACCAGTAGCCCATGAGACGATTTCACCTGTGATTTGGTTCCTAGAGATATTTACATGTTTTATGAAGAGGGACAGTCGCCAACACTTGAAGAATTTCTAGCCCGACTTCGACAGAAATGCCAGTTTCCTTAGAAGGAAATGCATCTTAGATAACTTTTATAAAAATGCTAGAATTCAAGTTCCGCACGTTAAATAAATGACGTACTCTAATGGAGTGTAGCAGCGTGGAGGAAATAATTAAGTTCATGCATGACAATAATGTTGCAAGTATCCTCTCCAGTGTCCATAAAAACCATTTGATACAACATATATGGGAAGCTCATATAAAATTAGAATAATTTGTTGTTAACATTGCAAACGATAACGGTCAATGCAGTTTTATACTGTATTTATCGCCA
The DNA here is from genome assembly GCA_030220185.1 of Diploptera punctata. Taxonomy (NCBI): domain Eukaryota; kingdom Metazoa; phylum Arthropoda; class Insecta; order Blattodea; family Blaberidae; genus Diploptera; species Diploptera punctata. The sequence continues at coordinate 1,504,109 of JASPKZ010007270.1, forward strand.
TAGCGTTGCTTCTTGAACCCTATCAAACTGATCTGGCCAATGTTTAAAAGCAATTACGAAAATTAAATATAGCCCCTCTTTGAGCTAAAGTTTGTGATATGTAATTCATAAATGTGTAGACATAATAGATCCAAATTTGTTATAAGTAATGCCACGAGTGATTTCCAAATTATCGATAAATTCACGACTCACGAAGTGAGGAGTGAATTTATCTAGAGAATTTGGAAATCAAGAGTGGCATTTGTTAGGACTATTTAACGAATAAAATTAAGCTGTTTACTCACAAATCATTATTAACTATAGTTATTTTAAAATATTTATATATGTAATGAAAACAAATCAGAAACGATAGGTACGCTTCGTCTGCTTCTTTTGTTTATCACTGCAACCAGATCATACTATTTATTGCCAAAGGAACGCAATATTGTAAGAATGCTCTCTAGTGGAGAAAAAATGAAACACATCAAACTATACATTAATTCATTTCTGATGTCGTATGATGTAAATATGACAATTATATTTTCTGGATTGTTACCTGGGAAAAAATACATTTAAGAAAGTGCAAACAGTGGTTTCTTTTTTTGGTGGTATAATCAATTGCTACAAATGTTTTTATATTAACTCCCGCATGCGGCATGTGTTGACATTCATGCACTATATATACAATCTGGTAGCCGTATTTCTCACAGGCTCAGTCACTGCAAAATAATGGTCAGACCTGTTCAGAATATTAAAAAGGAGGAGTTTTCTTTAATATGGTAATTATAACACTGATAAATATTTCGTGAAACACGACTCTGATTGGTTGTAAAACAGAAATCATTGAAACGTGATTGGTCATTGACTCCCATTTGGGGCATGAGTTAAATAGTCGTTGAAATGTGTTCAGCATATGAAGAAAATAGAACGTTACAGTCATCGTGGCATAAACAAAAAGGACTCTTTCATGATCGTACATGTCAACAGTGATACGGGGATACAAATAATGGAGAAGATCAAGGTATGTTTCCACGGCATTGTTAATACTATGTACTGTACGAACGTAGGGCCTATTAACCGTGTTGGCAAAGTGTGTACTGTATTTGTGAATAAAGCTATAATTAACTAAAATAAATATAAATAAATAAATATCCTCAACTCGTCCAATTCAGGCTCGGGTCGAGGGATGAATTGAGATGAAGCCCTTTTTATAGAGGTCTGTGAATGACAAGGGTGCGCGCCGACGCTCCATTAAAGGGGTAGATGGACGAAATGAAACGAAATGGATGCGATGAGTATGGAGAAATGGTGGAATGGTATTGTGGCAGGGGAAAACGGGATAAACCCCAAGAAAAACTTGGCCAAGCTCCGTTTCGTCCACCACGAAACCCACATGGAGTGACCGAGATATAATTAATTACATATACTAAATTATATATTCTATGGTGTTCTGCCTTACGGCAGGTCTTTCACTGCAGTCATAGCATTTTCATGCTATGCTTTGCAGCTTTACTAGGGAAACATATGTGTAGTATCTACCCGTCGTTTTCCACATCGGTGAAGGATGATGATGTTGATGGCCAGGTAATGTTCAGGGGCCTTTTGAACCTTAACGCTACCTGACATTCGTCTGACAGGTCACGAAAACCCCGGAAAAAACCTCACCCAGGAAACTTGTCCCGACCGGGACTCGAACCTGGGCCCTCTGCGTGACAAGGCAGCACGCTACCTCGAGACCACAACGGTGAACTAGCTAAATTATAATTAATGATAATTGGATTATCTAATATGCATTATTTTATAATATGAATTTCTTCTTCTTCTTATAAAGTTCAAGGTTAGGCAGTAAGCCTGTGCCGACTCACTCGAAACATATCTCTCCATCTGGTCATGGGGCGTTCAAAGGAACGTTTACCTCTTGGAATGTATTGTAAAGCCTGTTTTGATAGACGAGATGTCTCCATTCTTTTTATATGTTGAAACCATTTTAATTTGTTATCTGTCAATTTATTTAATAATTCATATATTTGTAAAATTATTCTCTAAAGTTGCTATTGCGGATGATTTCTTAAAGCATGTCCTGCTATCCTTCTTAATAAACTCATTTCTGCCGTTTCTATCTTCCTTTTTCCAAATTTATGTAATATCCAGTTTTCACCTCGGTATGTTAGGAGCGGGTCCCGCGCCGTAGCCGAGCGGTTAAGGTAGGAAGCCTTGGCGCAGAGCTACGGGACTTGCGCTGGTTCGAGTCCCCATGGAGGAAGAAATTTTCCCATGGTATTTCGGCCAGTATGGGACCGGTGCCCACCCAGCATCGTGAGACAATTGGGTAGCTACAATAAGTAGCGACTCCAGGTTGAGGAACCAGCTATAACGCCTGGGGGACTCGACATGCTAACCACATGTCACCCCTACACTGGCTGTTGATCATCTACCTCTGTGATTGACACATATGGATGTGAAGAGCCAGCAGCCGGCTGCTAAAAGGCAACCGCTGAAAAGTGGAAAGACCCTCAATCGGAATGTTAGGAGCGGGACTGCCAACACCTTATAAAATCGCATCATTGTCTCTTTCCTGGTTTTATTAAGTAAGGTTCTTTGAATTGTGCCACACATATGCTGGAATTTTGATAATTTATTATCTAGATATTTCTCTTTTTCATATGATAATGAGTATCATCATCATCATCATCAAGGGATTAAGCCTGTTGCTCGTTCCGGTTTCATGAAAGCTAGAATTGTTAAAATTGTTCTTCTGTGTGGGCGTCCAACATTTCTCCTCCGTGCGGTTTATAATTCAGCAATAATTTTGGAAATCTTTCTTCTGGCATTCTATCAATATGTTCTTTCCAGTCCTTCCTATATTTAATTATTCGATCTGTAAGTTTGAAAATATTTGGTTCCTTTCTTATAGCTTCATTCCTTTTCTTATCCAGCATAGTTTATCCGGCTATATTTCTTAAAAATCTCATCTCAGCTGCTTCCATTGAGCATCTTATATAATTGAAACATTAATGGACTTATCAAACTTTATTAATTAAAACATTAACAAGGTTTTTGCTGCATCTACGCCTTAGCGTTTTTTATTTCTATCACTATGCAAATGTGGCAACTACGCCAAGCTATAAGGTCGGGCGGCGACTTCTTTAACGTTGACCGTCAACGCGATTAGCAATACTATAATGATGCTGCTATACGTCGTCCCATTTTAATGACTATTTAACTCATGCCACAAATGGGAGTCAATGACCAATCACGTTTCGATAAATTTTGTTTTACAACCAATCACAGTTGTGATTCACCTCGATATTTATCTACTTCTGTTTATCATAAGTAGTAGTAGTAGTAGGACTTTATTAGACAAAAATTAAGATATTTACAATATTATTTACAAATATGGGTCGCACGGGCAGTAAGCCGTACGTGCTGTTGACAGTCCGTTACAATAAAGTAATAATTGGTACTAGTGTAAAGAAAAATAAACAACAAAAAAAGCAATAACATTACAATTACATAAAGAAAACACAATAATATTACAATTAAATAATAACACAATAGCATTATACACTAATTAATTTATATATAATTGTTAAAGTATAATTATCATAAGTAATGCCACGAGTGATTTCCAAATTATCAATAAATTCACGACTCACGAAATGAGGAGTGAATTTATCTAGAGAATTTGGAAATCAATAGTGGCATTTGTTAGGACTATTTAACGAATAAAATTAAGCTGTTTATTCACAAATCATTATATAACTATAGTTATTTTAAAATATCTATATATTTAATATAAACGGCGATGTTTGAAAACAAATGAGAAACGATTGGTACGCTTCATCTGCTTCTTTTGTTTATCACTGCAACCAGATCATACTATTTATTGCCAAAGGAACACAATATTGTAAGAATGCTCTTTAGTGGAGAAAAAATGAAACACATCAAACTGTATATTAATTAATTTCTGATGTCGTATGATGTAAATATGAATTATATTTTTCTGGATTATTACCTAGGAAAAAATACATTTAAGAAATTGCAAGCAGTGGTTTCTTTTTTTTGGTGGTATAATCAATTGCTACAAATGTTTTTATATTAACTCCTGCAAGCTCTATGTGTTGACATCCATGCACTATATATACAATCTGGTAGCCGTATTTCTTACCTATGTTTCTTACAGAGTCAGTCACTGCAAAATAATGGTCAGACCTGTTCAGAATATTAAAAAGTAGGAGCTTCTTTAATATGGTAAATTTAATATTGATAAATATTTGGTGAACACGACTGTGAATGGTTGTAAATCAGCAATCATTGAAACGTGATTGGTCATTGACTCCCATTTTCGGCATGAGTTAAATAGTCATATTGAAGAAGGCTCCTCCTTTTTAATATTCTGAACAGGTCAGAGCATTATTTTGCAGTGACTGACTCTCCAACAAATACATTGAATATAGCAGATAATGAACAAATTCCTTCGTACTACACATTTGATAATTGTGTGTGCAATAATTGTGTTTTTAAATAATGATTTTACGGAGTTGTTTCTTAAAAAATAATTAATAACCAATAATGTTGGTTATAATATATAGTTTGATGTGTTTCGTTTTTCCTCCACTAGGGTGCATTCTTACAATATTGCGATCCTATTTGGCAATGAATAATATTATCTAGTTGCAGTTGTTGAACAAAAGAAGCATAACCAAACAGTGCTCATTTGTTTTCAATCATCACCATTTAGGCCTACATTCAATATATAAATATTTTAAAATAACTATATTTAAATAATGATTTTGTGAGTAAACAGCTTAATTTTATTAATTAGATACTCCTAACAAATGCCACTCTTGATTTGCAAATCCTCTAGATAAATTGGAAATCACTCGTGGCATTACTTATGAAAATGTAAATCCGCTACATGCATTAGAGGACCTTGGGCAGTAGTACTTATGTCTCGGCAATCGATCAGAGAGGTTGGCCCTGCTTAACGACCGTCTGGACCCCAGAGCTTGTACGTCTCGTACTAATTTCCCTTATAGACCGAGCCGGCTTCAGGGCCATTGTAGTGCACTGGACAGGGCTGTTATTATTATATGTTTTCTGTAGAGATTATGAAGTTCACTATTATACATTCGCCTGTCAATTAGTCTCTTTTAAGTCTAGAAAATTTACAAAAAAAAATATTCTCAATCCTCCCTTAAAGTAAGAGACCAAGTTTCATATCATAAGTAATGCCACGAGTGATTTCCAATTTATCTAGAGGATTTGGAATTCCAGAGTGGCATTTGTTAGAACTATTTAACGAATAAAATTAAGCTGTTTACTCACAAATCATTATATAAATATACTTATTTTAAAATATTTATATATTGATATAAACGGTGATATTTGGAAACAAATGAGAAATGTTTGGTTATGTTTCATTTGTTCGTCACTGCAATTGGATCATATTATTTGTTGCGAAATAGGATCGCAATATTGTAAGAATGCACCCTAGTGGGGAAAAATGAAACACATCAAACTGTATATTAATAACCAACATTATAGGTTATTAATTAATTTTTAGGAAACAACTCGGTAAAATCATTACTTACAGCACAGGATCCGAAGAGAGATCGACCTTTACCCGTCTGCTTACCGGATAAAACATAATTTTTATTAAATCTCGAATACATCCAGAAACACTTGCCTATTAATTTAAATTATTTTAATTAACTTTTTTTTTCGGATTCTTCGCCCACTTGTTTACCGAACAAATATTATTTGAACCGAGGGTTTGAAACATAAAGAATATGCCTGGGTAGCATTGCCTACTTATTTCTGGTCATGACTACCTGGCAAGGAGGTATAAACTGGTAAGTTAATATAGGTGACTGCATTGATCTGTTTACCAATAGAAATACATATCAAAATAAAGATAATTTAATTACAAACACGTTGGTATAGGCCTGCAATAAACCGGTCATGAAATAGTATTGGCAGGCTTTAAAGTTTAAAAATCGGAGTGAGCAAAGATGCGTGAGAGAGAAAGTTAAGCGTTCGATTTAGTGCAATAGAGTAGGACATAGCTACAGTAGCAGCTGCGCATGACGTGTCTGTTGAATGAAAGAGAGTGCGCATGAGTTTTGTACATGCAATTGAGAAGGACAGCTCTTCTCTATTTTTCATTATTTTCTCAAAAAAAAATTATGACGCGATAGATGCTTCGAACGTTATGCTGTCACCAAATTTTTCAACAATATATTTTCCAGCATTTCGGCTCGTACTCTTCTAGGTCGGGGGCACGCCGTAGCGTAGTGGTTAAGGCACTGAGCTACAAGCCGGAGGGTCGACGATTCAAGTTCAGTTGGGGTCAGGATTTTTAAACTGACCCAAACCCTCTGGCGGCACTATGGTCCTGGGGTCGACTCAACCTCTAACTGAAATGAGTACCAGACGCTTGTTCTGGGGTAAAGGCGGCCGTCACGCAGGGCTGACAACCCGGCTGACATAAAGTGCCGATTGTATAGAAAAAGTGGGAGCCTTAACCTCCTACTACCCCAAGGGCTTCCTGAGGCCTGTTGTGGGATCACTTTACTCTTCTAGGTCAATAAGTTCCATTGTATCCTTTCCAAATTCTAATAATAAAGCATGATATCTTATAAATAAATGCACGAAGTACATAAATCAGTTCTTTTCTATTATTTCACTTTGAATTACGTTTATTATGGACTCGAAGGCTTGTTAATGAAGGTCTCTATACGTATGCCAACTAGATTACTTTTATTTTTCAAAGAGCCGCATTTCTTTGGTTTGATAAGCAGCGTAACAGGATTTGTGGTAAGCAACAGTTTGATGTTCAAGTTTCAAAAGAATCTCTGAATCATCTAGAATAGTTGTCATTTTTTTTATTTGTTCTAAACCTATCACCTTGTGGAAATATAAAGTTAAGTGCCGCTTGCCAGGTCTCTTCTATTTTCTATCTATCTTCGGGTTTTTACAGCTGCTGCCGTCTTCCCGTGCCAAACGTCCAAAGCCTAAGGTCTTGGGCATCTTCGATGCTTAGCCCTCTAGCTTGCATTACTGTCTTAATGTTTTCCTTCCAAGTTAACTTTGGTCTTCCTCTTTTCTTCTTTCTGTTCGGATGCCATTCATATAGTTGCTTGGGCCATCGCTCATCTTCCATTCTTAAAACATGTCCTAACCACTTTAATTCCTTCTCCTCAATTCTTTCAATTATGCTTTCGTCTGCTTCCATTATGTTTCTAATTTCCTTATTTGTGACACGTTCTAATTTAGACTTTCTGGCACTTCATCGTAAATAATCCATTTCTAGAGCTATTAGTCTATTCTTGTAGTACTTATTGATTGTCCATACCTCACTTCCGTACATTGCAACAGATTCCACCAATGTTTTACCAATATATTTTTTTGTGTCTTTCCAAATATGCTTATCCCACCATATGGAATTTAATCATGATATTATTTTGCTACTCAATTCAATTCTATGTTTTATGTTCTCTTTTCCTATACCTTCGATGTTATCCATAATTATTCCCAAATATTTAGTTTGTTTCACTTGCTTTATTTGGATTCCTTCTTCCAATATTAAATTTTCTCTTTCATTGCTATTTATTGCCAGATATTCTGTTTTTTTGTAAATTTACTGTGAGACCCATGATTCATATGTGTTTTTCAACCTTTTTATCATGAATTCCATATCAAATTTGTCTTGCGCTAAAACCAGTTGATCATCGGCAAATTGTAATGTCATCAAAAATCTGTTGCCTATTGGGATCCCCATACCTTTGCAGCTTTGTTTCCATTTCGTTAATATAAATTCTACATAAATATTAAATAAAAATCTCTTCTATTTGCAATTGCAAAATAGACAAGTGACTTGGTTACCAGATATAGTTAGTTGATGTTGATGGCACCCGAAATAAATCATTTTTCTTAGAGTCAACTACTGAATAATATACGAAAACCAATAAAATGTATAGCATGATTTTAATATCATAATAAATATGAAAGTTAAAGTTAATAATTTTATATTTTAAAATTATTTTAATATTTAAATATAACTTAAATAAAGAAAAACATCTAAATAATTAATTGTTGTTTATTGTTGAATAAAAATAGGCCTATCTCAGTAACAATTAAAGAAATTGTATTATATAACAGTCTTTCAAGACTTATACGAATGTGTCTAAATGGCACAAAGAGTAGGGTGCGTGTAGGCAAACAGTTTTCGGACACTTTTGAAATCCAGAATGGGTTGAAGCAAGGAGATGCACTATCTCCTCTACTATTTAATTTTGTACTAGAGCATGCAATTAAATCTTTAGAGAATGAGTAAGGCTTACAACTCAATGGTATTAATAAGCTGTTAGTTTATGCTGATGATGTAGTACTACTGGCCGATAGCGAGGAGATACTAAAGGACAACACGCACACACTATTGAGTAACACTAAGAAATTAGGACTGGAAGTAAATAGCAATAAAACTAAATATATGGTCACATGTAGGAATTCATTATATAATGGAAATGGACAGCTAATGACAAATCAGGGAATTTTTGAGGAAGTGGCTGAATTCAAATACCTAGGAACAATAATCACAAATAGGAATGAGATGCACAAAGAAATTAAACATAGGCTCAATTCTGGAAATGCATGCTATTATGCATTGCAGAGACTCTTGATGTCCCAACTCCTTTCAAAAAACGTTAAACTGAAAATATATAAAACTATTATTCTACCAGTTATATTATATGGATGCGAAACATGGACTCTTACTTTAAGGGAGGAAAGGAGATTACAAGTATTTGAGAATAAAGTATTAGGAAAATTTTTGGACCAAAGAGAGATGAACAGACAGGAGAATGGAGAAGACTACATAACAATGAACTACATGGTCTTTATAGGAAGCCAGATATAATAAGAACAGTTAAGTCTCGTAGACTGCGATGGGCAGGACATGTTGCACGTATGGGGAATGAAAGACTTGCATGGAAGGTTCTTGTAGGAAAGCCAGAAGGAAAACGCCCAGTTGGTAGACCAAGAATGAGGTGGGAGAATAACATTAACTATGATTTGAGGGAAGTAGATTATACAGGGAATGATTGGAGAGTATTAGCTCAGGATAGGGATGTATGGAGAGCGTATGTCCGCGCGGCCATGAACCTATGGTTTCGATAGTGCCAGTGACTAAGTAAGTAAGTGTCTTTCTAAATAATGCTTTTAAAATTGTGTCTTAAGTCATTGTTGTCTGAAATATAAAGCTTTCTGTTATAACTGTAATAGGAACACCTGCTTAACTTAATATTTTTAAATAAAAGTATACTAAATTCTGATTGGATGTTAAAACAATTAACTTTTTGATTTAACAAATCAAATTTAAACCTGGTATTTAATGGACCATTAACCAATAGAATTTAAATATAAAATCATGTGATGTAATAATGTTCTTTAAAATTATAACAGAATTATACTAGTCAGTCTGGATATAACTTTCATCAAGGATAGAAGCAATAACAGCTCTCCTGATAAAATGTGATATTTGATTCAAGAAAAGAAAATAATTCAATTTTAATTGACGGTGTAGAATAATACCGCCTATATTTACTTGATCTGCTGAGAAATTAAATAGTAAATAAATTTACAAATATTTCTACAAGAATCAGTTATTAGTGATTTTTAAAGTGTTTTCCTATCTTGTGTACCAACTTCGACCTTGAGAAGAGAATCCAGCTGTACCGAAAAAATCAAACCCAACCTGAACCAGTAATTCTTATTTATTATTTTTGGACACTAATCCTTCAAAATGTTACTACAACATCGGGCAATGAATAGAGTTAGCTGCTTCAAAACATCGTCATAACATGGGAAAAGAATTACTTCTTCAAAATTGCGCCCACAACGTGGAAAATAATGAAGAACTCACTAAAATACTTCTTCAAATGCTCGTAAGGCATGTCAGAATTATGGTAAATAAAGTAAAAAAATAAATACAAAGACACTTGTTTTGATTTTCTGATGATTCTGACCAGGATTTTAGAAAACAAATATGAAATTATTGTATTGTCACGGGTCCTTTACAAGTATACAAAATTTCAAGTCGATCCAATTATTTTAAGTGAGTGAAAAACGCGTTGAAAGATTCAGTTACATAGATAGATAGATAGATAGATACAGGTCAAGCTAATATAAAGCGTGTAAAAAGTTATATTGACTACTTAACTCATGTCACAAATGCTAGTCAATGACCAATCACGTTTCAATGAATTTTGTTTTACAACCAATGACAGTCGTGTTTCACCTCGCTCTTTATCGATTTCTCTTTATCAGCTCCTGCTTTTGTGATAAAGAAAGCTACTCCTTTTTAATGTTCTGAACAGGACAGAACATTATTTTTCTCCAACAAATACATTGAATATAGCAAATAATGAACAGATTCCTTGATTTTACAGGCTTATTTACTAAAAAAATAAATGAATGACCCGTAATGTTGATTATGATATATAGTTTGATGTGTTTCATTAATTCTCCACTTGGGTACATTCTTACAATATTGTGTTCTTATTTGGCAATAAATAATATGATCTAGTTGCAGTGAATGAACATAACCTCACATTTCTGATTTGTTTTCAAACATCGCCGTTTACATTAAATACATAAATATTTTAAAATAACTATAGTTAAACAATGATTTGTGAGTAAACAGCTTAATTTCATTCTTTAAATAGTCCGAACAAATGCCACTCTTGATTTCCAAATTCTCTAGATAAATTGGAAATCACTCCTGGCATTACTTATGATAGATATTTCAGGGTATACAGTACAGAATACTTTCTCTGATATAAATGAACAAATAATTTAATAACGAAAAATATCATGGGGCCTATTACCTCGTCAAAGTCGACAGACATTGAAATCGCATCGGTATTATTTTTGTCTTCTACAGAAGCTTTTGTACTCGAATGTGTGTAGAATCCAGACATTGATGATATTTATCAGATGTTAAAGTACTTGGAAGGATATAAAAAATGTATTCAATTCATTGAAATAAATTTGTAGAATTTTCATTAACCCTTAAATTGGCAAAACACAAATTTCTTCTGTTAGTTATTTGAATGTGGCGGACCGCAGTGGAAACGGAATCTTGTATAACTGTTATTATTAGATATATTGTATAATTAGACACACATTCAAGTGGTTCATTTTTCAAAAATTATTCAGTGAGAGTAATTAATATTATAATTACAAAAAAAAATACGTTATCTCAGTCAAAACATAAATTTATTGTGTCGACGTTTCAATCTCCTGTTGTGAGATTATTTTCAAGACATGATTGTTTAATAAATTTATAAATAATCTCACAACAGGAGATTGAAACGTCGACACAATAAATTTATGTTTTAACTGAGATAACGTTTACTTTTATTTTGTAATTATAATGGTTCATTTTTGTTCGTTTTCTTCTGATTTATTTAAAATGTTAAATTAACTGAACCAACTGATGTATCCAAAAGGATACATTTCAAATTTAAGAGTTAAATAATTGATCCCTATTAGGTTCGTCTTCCGGGCATATAGGCCGTGGTCCAGTCGTTCTTCTACTCGACGTTTCGTCTACTACTGCGGTAGACATCTTCAGGAGATACTGCGTGCTCTCTGTGAACTCCTCAACAGTCGGCAGCCGACTGTTGAGGAGTTCACAGAGAGCACGCAGTATCTCCTGAAGATGTCTACCGCAGTAGTAGACGAAACGTCGAGTAGAAGAACGACTGGACCACGGCCTATATGCCCGGAAGACGAACCTAATAGGGATCAAGACGCCGGCCGTGAAAGCCTAAAGTTATACAGTTAAATAATTGATTTATGATATTTAAAAAAATCATAATTAAAATATTTAAATATGTATTAATGATCTTAACTTTGACAATACTTAAATTTACAGACACAAGGCATTTCTTTTTAATATTTAATGTCTGCCAATTCAACATCATTCATTTAAATAAAATTATAAAGTACTTACTTCTTGGTTTGTGAATACATTTTCAAACTCGTCTTTATACAGTAAAATTTGCTCAAAGCGGAATCGCATGGGACCATTTTTTTCTACATTAGACCAAATTCCGCAATATAAAAAAATAATCTTAGATTATAGAGTAATATATATGCCATTTTATGTAACTTAGATTTATTGTAGTTCCGCTGCCGTTGAAAAGTGAAGTATAGTATCTATGAGCGACTTCGACGGTAACGCGCGAAAAACAGTCCCATTTCGTCAGCCTTAAATCATCTCTTAGGCGCGTATCCTGAAATTTGAGTATGCAGTTTCGGTTTTCGCTCACTAACTACACTTCCGTCCACATTCTTTGATTCCCCGCAAATTTCATTCCACGCTACATTGTGCCGTCTTTTAAAACTGTCCAGCCAACCTGAAGATTCCTTGAAATCGTCATTCCCTTAGGGATTTAACAAGAGCTAGAGCTTGACTTTAGAAAATCGGTCCGGAAATTTGGAGATTTATCTTCAGTCACTTTCACTTTTTCGCGTAATGAGAATGATACATACGTTTTAGCCATCTTTATTCCGTAAATTCAAAACGCTACCTGTGAAAGATCTGTCTCAGAACTTAACTAATTTAAGATTTTACAGCGCAATTGTTATTTGCAAGACAGTTTTCTGAGTTTCGCATAACGGGTGTGCAATGGGGCCGAGTATATACAGGTAGAATCTATACAGTAAAAGCTCATTATTCGCGGTGGATATGTTCCGCAAATATGTCGCGAATACAGATACCGCGAATATGGAATGGTAATTTGTATGGGTATATAGGGGATACGTTCCAAGGTTACAGAATAAAATAATAATTATCAAAATAAAATAAATTGATAGATTTTGAACAATTTCTGTTAATCATTACTGTCAGGTTATGCAAGGACGTAAAGAACTTAGTAATTTTCTCTTGTTTTGCTGGTTTTAAAAGGTATTTCAATTAAGATTGATATTCAGCTATGAATTATGCGATTGAATTCCTTATGCTGTCTTCGGATTTCTTGATTAATTAACATTGTAACAGCGTGATATAAACGCAAACGACTCATCAACGCGTGTAAAGGGTCAAGCATTTCAATTTTTACTTTAAGCGGCAACGCTATTTTTTTTTTCGGTACTAATGTTTTTTTCATTTATTAGACATTATAAACTGGGAACAAAGCGCAATATACACGTATTATTCAATTTAATTCATTGTAACGAATGGCAAATTGATACAATAATATATACCGATCATGGCGATGGAGGCATTTATCAAAGTACATATCGGCATGTGAAATACGACAACAGCTTTCAACAATGAACTTCAGGGTTTGTGGCAATAAGGCTTTGTTTTGTTTTGATATATTTGTGCTTTTGGTTTATAAAAGCCGCCTTGGCACTTGCCTGCAGTAAAAAAAAAAAACTGCTGATGGTTAATAATTGTTTCATGAATTGTGTAGAAATATCCTTCCGCTTCCACGTTGGACAGATTCCGTTTATGGAAAATAAATATACGTAAAATTATTATTTCGCCGGGACCAATAAATTTGTTCACATTGGAAATATTTCCGCATTATTCACATTCCGGAGTAAACAAGTTTTACTGTATTTACTTTTTAAAACTGTAATTGTATCATAGCACGTGGAGTGATAGCCAACAAAATCAAGCGATTCTTTGGTTAGCTGAGCTTCACCGTACTTAATTTTTTTTTACGAAAAGCCAAATTTTATGCACAATTATTAAAATCAATAACAGATTTTTAACTACACAAAAAACACTTTTTACTCATTTTTATATTAATTTTTTAGAAATATCACAATGATACGTAGCACGTATTCGACGCAGTTACTTCTAGATAATTTCCGACAACAAACAAACGCTGTCCTCAATCGCATGTACAAAAATCATACGCACTCTTTCATTCAACAAACACGTCATGCGCAGCTACTCTCTCACGCATCTTTGCTCACTCCAATTTTTAAACTTTAAAGCCTGCCAATACTATTTCATGACCAGTTTATTGCAGACAATACCATACCAACGTGTTTGTAATTAAATTATCTTTATTTTTATATGTATTTCCATTGGTAAACAGATTAGAGAAGTCACCTATATTAACTGACCTGTTTATACCTCCTTGCCAGGTAGTCATGACCAGAATTGAATAGTCAATGCTATCCAGGCATATTATTTTTGTTTCAAACTCTGAGTTCAAATAATATTTGTTCGGTAAACAAGTGGGTGAAGAATCCAAAAAAAAAGTTAATTAAGATAATTTAAATTAAAGATAGCCATGAACATATTTTAATAGGCAAGTGCTCTGGATGTATTCGTTTCTATTCGAGAATTAATAAAAAATATGTTTCATCCGATAAGCAGATTCTCTTCGGATCGTAGCCTATTAAAAACACAATTATTGATCACACAATTATCAAATGTGTAGGTCGAAGGAATCGGTTCGTTATTTGTTATATTCAACATATTACTTGTTAGAGAGTCAATCACTGCAAAATAATGCTCTGATCTGTTCAGAATATTTAAAAGGAGGAGCTTTCGTTATTTTGTTAAACAGAATTCTATAAACATCGAGGTGAAACACTACTGTCATTGGTTTTAAAACAAAATTCATCGAAACGTGAGTAGTTATTGACTCCTATTTGGGGTATGAGTTAAATAGATTATATAATTTAACTGATATAATCGCTGTTTTATATATTTCAAGATTTTAACACTTTATCTTGGAGAAGTTGAGTTTACATGAGTCGCTGTAATGAGTAATAGCATGCGTTTCCAGATATGTGCCCGAGTTTGATATCTTTCTACGCGTCATTTCTGTTTGTAAGAGTATAAGTTCCCTAGGTATTTGAATTCGAGAAAATCATCAGCATCATGCAAGTACAATAGAATTTGTTTAATCCGGAACTTGAATAATGTGGAAATATGTCCAATGTGAACTAATTTATTGGTCCCGACGAAATAATAGTAATTTTACGTGTAGTTATTTTGCATAAAACGGTCTGTCCAACTCGGAAACGGAATGATATTTTTACACAATTCAGGAAAAAAATAAAATAAATTAATTAATTTCCATTTCATTGAATTCCCGGTCGGGGCAGTTTTTCTGGGTGAGGTTTTTATCGGGGATTTTCCTCACCTGTAAGACAAATGTCAGGAAAACTTTAAGGCCCAAACGGTCCGCGAAATCATATGGCCATCAATATCATCATCATCCTTCACCGGTGTGGAAAGCAACGGGAAGGTATCACACCTACAATTCCCTAGTATAGTTGCAAGCATAGCATGAAAATGCTATGATTGCAGTGAAAGACCTGTCCTCGGGCAGAATTACTATGGATGGATATATATAGACGTGGTCATTGTACAATGGCAATCAAGTTTAACCAAATATTTTAAAGTTGGCAATACAATTCTAAATACATATTGTTTGCAGACGATCAGACCACTATTTAGTTTTTCAGAAGACAATTTACAAATAGCAGCGTATAAATTAGATTAAATAACAAATAAATTCAATATGGCAATCTCTGAAAGAATCGAAAGTAATGACATTCAACGGGAAAGACCAAATGCGATGTAAAATCGGCATTAATAACAGTATTATACAACAGATGAACAATTTCAGTTATTTAGGACGCAATGTATCATACTGCCAGTAGGAAGATATTAATATTAAATTAAATAAATTTTATAGAATTTGTGGCACTATAAAAAGGATATTGAAAAATAGAACTTTGAGGAATACACTATTAAAATTTTACAAAATTATGGCAATGCCTGTCTTAACATATATATTCAAGTGAGAATTGGACTCTTAATCGTTTAGACAGAAGAAAAATAGAAACTGCAGAAACGAAGTTGTTACGTTCAGTAGCAGGTATGACAATTTTGGACAAGAAGAAAAAAAAAGAAATGAAGAAATTAGAAAAGACTTAAATATTTTAATTTAACAAATAGGACTGACAATATGAGAAACAACTGGTATGATCGTGTTAAAAGAATGCCTACAGATACAATCCCCCAGCTGTTATTAAAGTACAAACCAATAGGACATAGAAGTGTTAGACGCCCATTTTCTAGATGGAAAGATTCATTAAATCCAACTTGATGCGAAAACAGGTCAAAAGACCTAATTTCATGAAATAGAAGAAGAAGAAGAAATTAAAAACGTCTACAATCTGTAAGAGCTTTTGATTTTCTTTCTGAGTTATATTTTGTTTTTTATTTTTTCCTCTACGAAATAAACTTGTCATTTTACCTCAAATTGTTGTGTATAACTTGTTGTTTTATTATTTATGTTGGTATTTGAAGCTGTAAAACTAGTCAGTCACACTACCATATCGATTGCTGTACAAACTGACGTGGTGCTACAATGTTGGCTGAAGGCAAGTCAGTTACACCAATGAGTTCTGCACTTTAAAATATTATGTAAGGATAACGTATCAAATATTTGTCACATTGGATTTGAAATGTGTTAACTGCATTTTTTTATTTGTAACGCGATAAATTGGCTCCTTAATTCCAAATCATATTTGGTACACTCTACAATTTTTGGTATATTTGTTTTTATTTTCAGTAATATATTGTCGGCCGCGGTGGACTAGTGGTTATACTCCTTGCCTCTGATCCCAAAGGTCGCGGGTTCAAACCCGGCCGGGGTCGATGGATTTTTTAGGACGGAAAAATCCAAGGAGCAAGTCCTCCGGGAGGGACTTTAAACCGTGGGTCCCGAGTCTGAAGATTTTCAGGCTCGTAAAAAATCCTTAAGCCTGAATGAAAAGGCCTCTAACCAAAATTTACCGAATTTTCCCGTCCTAGTACTACCTTGGTTTCCTAGATGTCGGTATGAGGCGGAACGCTGACCACGAACCATTCAAAATGACATCTATACGAAAACAAGTGTAACTAAATTAGTATGGTTCAAATTCTTCCCTGTAGGGGGAGAGCGGCTAAATCTCTGTAAAGGGAAAACATAGGCTTACAATACAATATTGGCAAGATTTCTATCCAAGTATTTACATTTTAGCCTGTTTTATTTATGTTTAGTTTTTATTCATTTTTATATAACTCCTTTTGTGGTAATACTGTATTTTGAACGTTATATATACAGTTAAACTTGCTCAAAGCTGAATCGCATGGGACCATTTTTTCCACATTAGACAAAATTCCGCATTATAAAAACCAAAGCTTTTAACAATCTTAGATTATAGAGCACCGTATATGAGCTTTTACGTATCTTGGATTAATTGTAGTTCGCTGCCGTTGAAAAGTGAAGTATAGTATATATGAGTGACTTCGACGGTAACGTGCGAAAAAAATTCCCATTTCGTCAGCGTTAAATATGTCTCTTATGCGCGTATACTGAAATTAAAGTAACATATGCAGTTTCGGTTTTCTCCCACTAACTACACTTTCGGCCATGTCCTTTGATTCTCCGCAAATTCCATTCCACACTACATTGTGTCGTCTTTTAAAACTGTCCAGCCAACCTAAAGATGCCTTGAAATCGTTATTTTCTAGGGATTTAGCATTAGCAACAGCTAGAGCTTGACTTAATTTATATAATGATTATATTAGTTATAAATAATTTTAATGATCGATTTCTTCTTGAAGAACATAACTTTATCCCTAGCATTACCTCTATGACTAACATTTATAGTATTTGGATGAATCAATAATACACAACATATATTTGCCCATTTGGTCCCACAAGGAACTCCTCCCATTTTAATACCGTTTATAGTTTGTATCGAAACAATTAGAAATATAATTGGAGCATCGGTCCGGATTTTGGAGATTTATCTTCAATCACTTTCACTTTTTCATTCAATGACAATTATACATACGTTTTAGTCATCTTTATTCCGTAAATTTTGAAAGATCGGTCTATGAACTTAAATTAATTTAAGATTTTACAGTGCAATGGTTATTTGTAAGACAGGTATCTGTATTTCGCATAACAGATGTGCAGTGAAGTCGGTATACAATTTCAGGTACAGGTAGAATCTCTACATCCCCCGGTGGCAGGAATCATTCCTTATTTTTTTTATGCCTAACCGGAATTCGGTGAAGTGGAAACTAATTTATTTCTCTGTTGTTCCGCTTTATACTTTTTTTCGCGAATTGTGTAGAAATATCATTCCTTTTCCGCGTTCGACAGATTCCGTCTTATGCAAAATAAATCACGTAAAATTACTATTATTTCGCCGGGACCAATAAACATGTTCACATTGGACAGGTTTCCGCATTATCCACGTTCCGGATTAAACAAGTTTTACTGTATGTATATATATATATATATATATTCTTCTTCCTTTGATGTGACAGACCTAGGAGTCTGTTACGGTCTCAATACAACGTTTGAAGGGTCTGCCCAAGGATCTCTTGCCTGGTGGTTGGTAATTTAAGATTTGACGTTGTATTCTTGTTCGGCTCATTCTTCTTACGTGAGATTTCCAGTTGTTTCTACATTTTTGTACATTTACATGATTGATTCTGTTTGTAATTCTTTGAGAATCTCAGAATTCCTTTTTTGGTCTGTTCTTGAGTAACTTGCAGTACGTCTCATAAATTAAATTTCTAACGCAGTATCTACACTGCGAATTATATATATATATATATATATATATATATATATATATATATATATATAGCGACACACTATCGTTATTGACTAAGTCAATACGCTACAAGCCGGAAAGTCGGGGTTTGAGTCCTGGTGGGGTCAGGGTAGGATAATTAAACTGGTCTAAACCTTCTGGTGGCACCATAACCCTGGGGTGGACTCAGGTTCTAACGGATATAAGTACATGACGTTAGTTCGGTGGATAAAGGCGTCGACATGTAATGCCGATTGTCTATAAAGAATGGAGCCTTAATATCCCAATATCACAAGGGCTTTCTAAGCCCAGTAGTGTGATCAACAACCAGTAGCTCATATCCTTCTGCTGAAGGTTCCCGAAATGCCTACAGTTCTTAAAAGTTTTTTAATACCTAATTGAGGACGACAGTACCTGCCAGGTATTTATCGTAATACCGCACCCAATAACTATTTATCTCAACGGAATTCTAATATGAATTTTACCAGTGTTGAATATATATATATATATATATATATATGACATGAAAAGAAAAATAAATGCCTGAGTCGGGATTTGAACCCGAGTTTCTAAACTCTGTACGTTTAGCGCTCTAACCATCTAAGCTACTCAGGAATCGTAAATCAAACATTTATTTTTCTGATATATGCAGTAATATCAATTTACACGAGAGGTAGCGGGATATCGTTCCAATTGCCATCTTGTGGTCACTAAAACAAGTAAGCATATTTAAAGAGAATATTTACATTATAGTAGTAACGCTTGTATATTTAGATGTTATAACTATATTTTTGGCATTTGACAATGAAGGCAAATATAACATGAAAAGAAAAATAAATGCCTGAGTCGGGTTATATAGGGTACAGCGGGGCTATTTGAATAATTTCAACTTTGTTGACAATTTATCGGAAAAATATGTGGAATCCTTAGAACTGAAATATACAGTAACATTGCCTGACATGTTGTCTTCCTCGCTGAGTACGTTGGGTGCAATAACTTTTAAATGATTCAAGTTATGCAATTATTCCATTTTCCCTCCACTTGATAAGTATCTAACATTCAGCGGGGCTCTTTGAATAATGGATGGGGCTATTTGGATAACTGAAAGAACACAAGATTATCTGCAAATTTCATGACACTGTTATTAGAAAATAAGATAAAAAATATAAAAAAGTAAAGCAATACATAAAAAACATTCCAGGCAAGTTACTTGCAGCGTCCACAATGAAATTGTTTGCGACCTTTCGTACCCACGCAATATTCGTGATACCATGTCTTATATTTTTGGCACTGTATCTAGCCGTTCTATTCTTCCTTAGATTCTATATGGGACCATTTTCTCAGACATAGTCCAAATTTCCACTCAGCATCTTCATGTTCAGAGTCAGTCTGAGGTACAGGGCCATCTAAACTGGAATCCGAATCTAGGTCGATGCCCATCTACTTTCGTTTTGTTGTCCTTTTGGAAATAATGAGCCTCTTCTTTACATTCCCATCATCTTCCTGGCTTGCTTTGCTCTTCTCATTTTCCAACAGACAGGTGCAGTGGCCATCCAAGCTTCAGTGAAAATTCCAGTGAAATGAACTTTTGCCAGTTTTTCATGAGGTGTTCTTTGCTGCCATTTAGTTGCCCTCGCAAAATATTCCGTCTTGAGGGTCTTGAACACACATCTGTCTAATGGTTGTAAAGCATGAGTATTGTGTGCTGGTAAACAAAACAATTGAATATTATTTTCCAGACAGAATTCCAAAGCAGTTTATCTATCTGAGTAATATCGGATTATTTAATTAATGTATGATTAGTACTTTTTTATAGTCTTTCTTAAAAGATTATTTGCAATTTTCAAAAAATAAAATAATCTAGGTCCTAAATCTCGTGCAACCATTGCAGTTATTCTACTGTATCTACAATAAAAGTGAAAAATGTATTTAGAAGAAAGCGAAAAACGAATACAAAAACACAATTTTGACTATTCAAGAAGCCCCGCTCTCAGGTATTCAAATAGCCCCTCGCGACATGTTCACTTCATGACCTCGTAGTTTCGAAATAAGAGCATAAATTGCAAAACGAGCTGGAGGGTTACTGGATAAAAGATCAACAATCACACCTGTATGCCTTTCATTTTCCATGTTTTTCAATGTCCACAGATAAAACTTAACAATCACCAAGAACATTTTACGTACTCAACCGCTGTGGTCTCGAGGTAGCGTGCTGCCTTGTCACGCAGCGGGCCCGGGTTCGATCTCCGGTCGGGACAGTTTTTCTGGGTGAGGTTTTTATCGGGGTTTTTCCTCACCTGTAAGACAAATGTCAGGAAAACTTTAAGGCCCAAACGGACTCCGAAATCATATGGCCATCGCAATCATCATCATTCATATTCATCTTACGTTAAGCTTAGGATTAGGGACTCTCCTGGCGCACCATTATCATCATCATCACCCATCATATCATCGGCGCAACGTAACCCCGCCTTCCAGGCGCCCCAACCTCAGAAGTGGGTTACAAGTACGCCATGCCAGCAGAGAAACCAGGAATGTCGAAAGACAAACCTGCGACATTTGAAAAAAAAACAATCAGGACACTATAACCACTTGCCTTTGATATTTACCCGCTCTAATATATATATATATATATATATATATATATATATGACATGATAAGAAAAATAAATGCCTGAACGGGATTTGAACCCGGAACTATATATATATATATATATATATATATATATTGGATCTGCAATCGTTGCAGACAATGAGGATGTTTAGCTATGCCATTCACTCAAACACCAGCTCTAAATAAAGTAACACAAAAACAGTATTGTCCAATTTGAATGTCTTCATACAGCGAATAACTCACTAAAACTAACTCACTGGCACTATCAAACCTGTAGATTGATGGCCACGCGGACACAAGCTCTCCATACATTTCTATCCTGAGCTAATATTTTCCAATCATTCCCTGTATAATCTACTTCCCTCAAATCGTGGTTAATGATATTCTTCCACCTCATTCTTGGTCTACCAACTAGGAGTCTTTCTAGTTTTCCTACAAGAAACTTCCATTCACATCTTTCATTCCCCATTCGTGCCACATGTCCTGCCCATCGCAATCTACGAGACCTAACTGTTCTTATTATATCTGGCTTATTGTTCACTGTTTAGTAGTCTTCTCCATTCACCTGCCTGTCCATCTTTCTTTGGTCGAAATTTTTTCTAAGAACTTTATTCTCAAATACTTGTAATTTCTTTTCCTCCTTTAAAGTAAGAGTCTATGTTTCGCATCCATATAACTGAGTAAATAAGAGTTTTATATATGTTCAGTTTAACTTTTTTTTTGAAAGGAGTTGGGACATCAAGAGTCCCTACAATGCATAATAGCATGCATTTCATACAGGGAATAGTCCATTTATTTATCCTTTTACAATTTATAGAACTTTGATTGGCAGTTATCCGGTGTTTCCACCAGGAATTCAATGTGAATACAGATGAATAACAAAATGTGATAATTCAGAGCTACAAATGCGAATAACATGTTTTCCGATATACAAATCACCAGTTTCTGTAACAATTCACAATAAATTGTAATTTTTAGTGTAGAATATTTTATCCAATTTTCTAATAATACTAACTGCATTTTTTTTTAATTTCAGTATTGTTTAATTGCCATGTCTAAGTGCATTCAGTAAGCATTGTGATACATTGTTATTGAATTTATCATGTTTTCTCAAGTTCAATGACTTAATTAAATTCCATGAAGGCATGCAACGTATCCTGATCAAATTCCAGATAGTGATAGAGAGGCAATCTCGTTAATAATTTCACAGTAATGAAATCCCAACTCTGTATTTACGTTTATAGTCGATGGCGAAACCCCCAGTCAGGTTCGTAGGCCGTAGGATTTGAATCCGGGATCTCCCGATTTCAAGTTTCAAATACTAAATTCTCTATCTGATTTATAGATTATATCATTTCTATCAGTATATAATATGTAAGTAAAAAAGGTGACTGAATTAATTTTCATATTGTATTTGAATGTGCTAGGCCATCATAGGATTGTGTTAACAATTGACTTGACAATATTGTTGTTTATTGGGGGCACGCCGTAGCGTAGTGGTTAAGGCACTGCGCTACAAGCCGGAAGGTCGAGGGTTCGAGTCCCGGTGGGGTCAGGATTTTTAAACTGACCCAAACCTTCAGGCGGCACTATGGCCCTGGGGTCGACTCAGCCTCTAACTGAAATGAGTACCAGACGCTTGTTCTGGGGTAAAGGCGGCCGTCACGCAGGGCTGACAACCCGGCTGACATCAAGTGCCGATTGTCAAGAAAAAGTGGGAGCCTTAACCTCCTATTACCCCAAGGGCCTCCTGAGGCCTGTAGTGGGATCACTTTACTTAATATTGTTGTTTATTTTACGCGGACTGAAAGTGAGTTTTGACTGATTACTTGAGAATTTTGAAACAATTTGATAAAAATTAATTTCCAATTCTTATTTTTATTTAATACTATGTCAAATTGTATTATTTGTAGCAGATATTAGCATTCATTGTAAGCTATCAACAACGATACTATGTCAAATTGTATTATTTGTAGCAGATATTAGCATTCATTGTAAGCTTTCAACAACGATACTATGTCAAATTGTATTATTTGTAGCAGATATTAGCATTCATTGTAAGCTTTCAACAACGATACAAAAATTATTCCAATCCTACTTACTGCATATTACGTGCTTCTGGTTCCACGGTAGGTGGATAGATAGCATCAAGGTGGCTATATACTCTTAAATGTTGAAAAACACAATTTTTGTTTCTTGTTAGATAAAATAGGATTTTTTGTAGTTTTCAAAAATGTCTGGTGTATTGAAGTAGCATCAATATGTAATGTATAAATAAGGGAAGTTAATAGAAGATTCAGTTGGATATTTGGACCAACTTTGCATTGTAACGTGCGCAAAAAAGTCAACAAAGGAAGTAAGGGATCGAAGAAGGTAGTTAAGGGGCCACAAGAAGATGAAGTAAGAAGAAAAAAACTATTGCCAAATAAGGAGATATGTATGGACCAGGAGGCGTGTGAAGGTGTTCTACCAGTCATGTAGATGGAAATATACCAATATATTTGCATGCGATTTACAGAAAACTGGTTTTTCCTACATATTCATTATTTTAAAACTTCGTAGCTTCCCACAGATTAGGGTTATCTTCATGTTTTTTGCTTTAAATTGAAACAAATTGTTTCATTCAGTTTCCCAACTTTTCTGAGAACAATAAAAGTAAAAGTGCAGTTTTAATGATCTGTTAAACAATTTTTTAAGTTTTAAAATTCAAATAATAATAAGGAAGAAAAACATTTTTAAATCAATTACTTTAAATACAATTAAATGAAAATCCTACCAATCATTCCCCATGTAAACTTGAATAATTGCAAATAAGTGCAAATTTTATCAAAATTGTATTGACTTAGGCTTTCACGGCCGGAGTTGCTATGATGATCTCGAAGAAGATTTTCGGGCTGTAGGCCGTGGTTTCGAGGCTTGAGACAACCCTTGAGGATACCAGACGCAACCTCTGGTGAAACGTCGAGACCACGGCCTACAGCCCTGAAATCTTCTTCAAGTTTATAAAAATTGGTTTAAAATGATATGAGATACACATTCTGGATCATTATGGTGAAATCGCCACAAATTAGATTGTTATATACAAAATTCGTGAATCAAATTGAAAGTGAGTCTGAAATTCTGTTAGTTTTAAGGTTATGGTACTATAAAAAATTAACATTTTTTCGATTGATGTACAGTAAAAGCTCCTTATTCGCGGTGCATATGTTACGCAAATATGCCGCGAATACAGAAACCGTGAATATGGAATAGCAATTTGTATGGGGATACGTTTAAAGGTTACAGAATAAAATAAAAATTGTCAAAATAAAATCAATTAATGTGAGATTTTTGAACAATTTCTATTAATTATTTATTAGTCAGGTTTAGGCAAGGACTTGAACAACTTAATATTTTTTTCCCGTTTCGCCGCTTTTAAAACGTATTTCAATTAAGATTGATATTCAGCTGTGAATTCTGCGATAGAATTCCTTATGTTGTCTTGGGATTTCTTGATTCATTAACATTGAACAGCGTCGACTCGCCAACACGTATAAAGGGTCAAGCATTTATATTTTTACTTTAAGTGACAACACTATTTTTTTCTCTTCGCTACTATTTTTTTCTCTTCGCTACTAATTTTTCTTTCCTTTTACTCGATATTATAATTTAGGAACAAAGCATAAGAGGCATATGTTATTCAATTAAAATTATTGCAACGAATGACAAGTTGAAACAATGTTATACAGATCGTGGCGATGGAGGAATTTATCAAAGTACATATTGGCATGTGAAATACGATAACAGCTTTTAACAATGAACTTTAGGGTTAGTGAAAATAAGGTTTTGTTTTGATATTTATTTGTTCATTTGGTTTGTAAAAGCCGCCTTGGCACCTGTAAAAGAAAAAAAAAATACTGCTGATGGTTAATAAAGGACACTAATTCTTCTAATATACCGACTGGATCCGCAAATTAAGCATTTTTTAGCCGCGGGTGCAGGAACTGTGTCGCAATTTTTTAACCCGCGAATAAAGGAACCGCGGGAGCTTTTACTCTATATGAAGAAAAAAATGTTTAGTGTAGGCCTATATGGCCACTTTAATGAAGTCTGTTTTCGATTCTTTCTCACCACTTCGGTAGACCATATTAAGTAGATGATTTATACTTGTATCGTGAATAGAGAGGAATGTTTAGTGTGTACTGTAAGATAGTTGTATGTGGGATGATGATAGAGAATGGAACCCGATCCCGATATTTAGGCTATTCCTGATGTACAAGCATCAGGGAACCGTGCTCATCCCACGGTCGAATCGCTATCAACAGTTCTACATGCCTTCTCGATATATGTACTGTGGAGAGATAGGAATTTTAATTCAGGCATCTGGTGTACAATTTAGCAAATTAAAATTGTAAAGAACCGTCACCTCCTAGCCTCCAGATCAAAAATATCGCCTGAGTAGCACGGCGACCGCTAAGATATTACTCAGAAAGAAATATTGCAGTTATTATTTAAAATACGAATAAAACCGATACATGCAAAATAGTAGCAATTACAGATATCGATGTGTAGTCAGCCATTTACAATATTACTTGTAACAGACAAATAAAGGCTGATTAAATCGCTAGATATCAGTTCTTCAATTAACAATGTAAAAAAAGAATCTATTACAACTCTGAAAACAAATGTTTGTGTCCTGTAATTATTTATATTTTTTTAGTTAGCCCTATAATGTAATAACTAGATTGACTAGAAATATGAAATATCGTATTTTATATTATCAAGAATAATGAAACGGGAGCTAGAAATTGGGAAATCTAAAACTCTTCAGAAAAAAATTGCATTTCATAATATTTTGACAATAGTTTCATATTTCAAGAAAAGTTAATATTTTTGCATATATTAGCATGTATAAAAATATTAAGACTTTTCAGATATTTGTAATTGATTGTGTTTGCTTTTTTTGAATTTTCAACAATTAAAAACAAGTTTTTAGTTACAATATATATTGTATATTAAAAAAATTGCTTACCTGTTAAGGTGGTCGCTAGATGTCAATTGGAACGACTTCACGCTACCTATACTACATATATAAGAAAAATGTATGTTTGTGTTGGAGTACTTGAGTGGCTCAGATGGTTAGAGCACTAAACGTACAGAGTTTAGAGACTCGGGTATAAATCCCGACTCAAGCATTCATTTTTCTTTTCATATCATATATTGAATATGTATATATATTGAAAATAAGGTTGAAGTCGGAAAAAAGGTAGTAAAACAATCCGTCAAGATGAATTTTCTTCCTCATTGAACACCTTGTCTTTATTGCAAAATTCCTCTTTCTGTGTCTATGGTAATATTTGGTTGTCTAGTCGTTTTGCAATTGGTTACAATATTTTCATGTAAAGGAAATAATAGCGATGAGATTATAATGAGAATAAACAAAGGAAAGACAGTGATAAGGCCATTAAACTCTTTTTGAAATAAAAATACAAGAAAATAAATAAAAAAAGAGGTTATACAGCACTCTATTTAAAAGCATTATGTTGCATGGATCAGAGGTATGGGATATAAGTAGCAGAAATGAGCTCTTGAAATTGGATTTCTTGAATCGGAGTTCATGTAAAACGCTTTTGTATAAAATATGGAGTGATATGATAAGAGATGGAATGATAATGAAGAAAGATACATACTTGATGATGTTCAGACGAGACAAGTTAGTTTGGTTTGGTCATGTCAATAGAATAAAGGAAAAAAGACTATCTAACAAGACATTATGATGGTTACCATATCAAAGAAGATATCGAGGTTCCCCACGACACAACTTGAGTGACGAAGTTAACGAGGTAATTACAATAAATGTCAGGGTGGAGAAAGATGGTAGATGGGGACGGAGAGACGGCGGTACTTGTAACAATCTGTGAAGAAAAAAAAGTGTTAGCCTTTAAAACAATTGTATGGTACGAAGATCTCTAAAATGGGTTCAAGTCTGGCTTTCCCATTTCAAGTGCTACACAGGTGATGAAAAAATAACTTTCTGCACCTATTTTAGCAAAGAGGTAGCATCAATGTTTTATATTTTATTCAAATGAAAGATGGTACGAACATCTCTAAAATGGGTTCAAGTCTGGCTTTCCCATTTCAAGTGGTACACAGGTGATGAAAAAATAACTTTCTGCGCCTATTTTAGCAAAGAGGTAGCATCAATGTTTTATATTATATTCAAATGAAAGATGGTACGAAGATCTCTAAAATGGGTTCAAGTCTGGCTTTCCCATTTCAAGTGCTACACAGGTGATGAAAAAATAACTTTCTGCACCTATTTTAGCAAAGAGGTAGCATCAATGTTTTATATTTTATTCAAATGAAAGATGGTACGAAGATCTCTAAAATGGGTTCAAGTCTGGCTTTCCCATTTCAAGTGCTACACAGGTGATGAAAAAATAACTTTCTGCGCCTATTTTAGCAAAGAGGTAGCATCAATGTTTTATATTTTATTCAAATGAAAGATGGTACGAAGATCTCTAAAATGGGTTCAAGTCTGGCTTTCCCATTTTGAAGTGTTACACAAGTGATGGAAAAATAACTTTCTCCACCTATTGTAGCAAAGAGGTAACATCAATGTTTTATATTATATTCAAATGAAAGATGGTACGAAGATCTCTAAAATGGGTTCACGTCTGGCTTTCCCATTTCAAGTGCTACACAGGTGATGAAAAAATAACTTTCTGCACCTATTTTAGCAAAGAGGTAGCATCAATGTTTTATATTTTATTCAAATGAAAGATGGTACGAAGATCTCTAAAATGGGTTCAAGTCTGGCTTTCCCATTTCAAGTGCTACACAGGTGATGAAAAAATAACTTTCTGCACCTATTTTAGCAAAGAGGTAGCATCAATGTTTTATATTTTATTCAAATGAAAGATGGTACGAAGATCTCTAAAATGGGTTCAAGTCTGGCTTTCCCATTTCAAGTGCTACACAGGTGATGAAAAAATAACTTTCTGCGCCTGTTTTAGCAAAGAGGTAGCATCAATGTTTTATATTATATTCAAATGAAAGATGCTACGAAGATCTCTAAAATGGGTTCAAGTCTGGCTTTCCCATTTTGAAGTGCTACACAAGTGATGGAAAAATAACTTTCTCCACCTATTGTAGCAAAGAGGTAGCTTCAGTTTTGTATTTTATATTTAAACGAAAGAATATTATTACTAATGTATAAATGCAATACTTTAACATGATCCAATATATGTGAATGATGAATCGCAGTTCCAAATGCAGCAACGTGCAAAAAGGGCGTTGCATGAAATAAATTAACAAAGGAAGCTGTGTGTATATATGGAGCAAGAAATATCAGGACAATGCAATTAAAAATAGGTTATGTTATTAACAGGACAACGAGATCAGCAGTTAAAAAGGTTGAATTTATTAATGTTAACAGCAAGCTACATGATCTTTATGGAATCTACTTAAAGTAAGAACATTTAAGTGTAATAGACTGATTAGCTAGGACATGACACGAATGGGAAATTAAAGAGGAAGATTTGAATTTGTAGCCGCAGTGGACTTGTGGTTATGCTCCTTGTCTCTGGTCCCAAGGGTCGCGGGTACAAACCCGGGCGGGGTCGATGGATTTTTTAGGATGGAAAAATCCAAGGAACAAGTCCTCCGGGAGGGATTTTAAGCCGTGGGTCCCGAGTCTGAAGATTTTCAGGCTCGTAAAAACTCCTTAAGCCTGAATGAAAAGGCCTCTAAGCAAAATTTACCGAATTTTCCCGTCCTAGTACTACCTTGGTTTCCTAGATGTCGGCATGAGGCGGAATGCTGACCACGGACCACTCAAAATAACATCTACACGAAAACAAGTTTAACTAAATTGGTATGGTTCAAATTCTTCCCTGTAGGGGGAGAGCGCCCAAATCTCTGTAAAGGGAAAACATGGGCTTACAATACAAAAAAATAGGAAATCCATAGGTAAAGTGCCCAGTAGGTAGGCCAAGAGTGAGATGGGAGAATAACGTCCATGATTTGAGGAAAATTAATTATAAAGGAAATAATAATAATAATAATAATAATGGTGATGGTGATGATGACGATGACGACGACGATGATAAGAAGAAAAAAAAAGAATGCGCACAAGTTGTGCAAGTATTGATTTGTCACTTACACTGGTCAACATAATTTTTGTCTCATGACTATACCAGTAGTTGTACTTAATGTAGTTTTTTATCGTGTTTTCAAATATGTATTCGGAATTTCTCCTTCACCCACAGTTTGTTTTAGTTTCAATTTCAATTAATGGATTAAAATAATTATTTTTTTAATAAACTTTTTTTTTGTCCATTTGTCCATTGTAAAATAAAACGGGGAACACTTTCATCAGGAGATTTCAGCTATGGAATAGAGATATCAAGGCAAATGGGATCCTAATATGCTGGCCGATTATTGTTGGACCATCAAGAGGGATGCTCCACAGGCGAAATATAGCAGAAAATCATTTCTTACTTTCTAGGTGAGTCCGAATGTTCGAATACTGTGTAGTTACGAATGTAGAAAATATTAAAGTGTTTGAAATTATAAATGCCTCTCTCTCGCGCGATTTAGAAAAACAGATATCATATTTGAATTCAGGAGAAAAAATATTATCAGAATCACATATTTTTCTTTCTGAGACAAAAAAAAAATTTTTGTTGCTCCGTGTTATTTGTGCAAAAGTTAATCACTGATGTTTTTCTGTTTCTGCAGTTTGGGATATGATATCTTCCACAGATATTATCGCACAGATCACACGCACACTTATCGTCTGCCTCGTGGAATGATTTATTTCTACATATTTTATGGTGGAGAGCTATGTCCTCACGGCCATTAACCTCCAGTGCCAATGCGTTAGTTACTTAGTTTATTATAACATCTATAAATGAATTCACAATGATTACTGATATTTGTGTTATTCTGTCATACTTTCGTAGTTTGAATTTATAAAAATAAAATTATCATACTTTGATCGTCAGTGTTTTAGTCGTGTTGTGCATTATAGCCGAGCTGTTTAATGAATCATGTCTTGGTGCAGAGCTACGCACCTTGCGCTGTTTCGATCCCCATTAGGGTTAAATGTTCTTATGCAATGTTGGCATATGGGACCAGTACCCACCAAGCTTCGTAATTTTGATAGATTCATTAACCGAGAAAATCAGGAAGACCAGACATACTGACAACATGAACTATCGGGCAGCTCTATGATTAACATATGTGGAATTGAGTCAACAGGCGTTTGGCAGGCCAAAGGTCTTCTAGGCCTGTCGCTCCAGGGCATTTATTTTAGTTAGTTCTTTAAGAATTGATATCATTATCTTAGCTCCATGTCGCAACAGACCTAGAAGTACCTTGGAGTACCAACCAGCTGCTGGTCTCACACCCACATATGTTAATCACAGAGATAGATGTTCATCGAACCAATGAAGGAATGACGTTGCCCAGGAATCTACATATCTCGATCTTCTTGGCATAAATGGGCTAAAAGACAAAATTCGTTATTGTGGGTTATCCATAAAAGAATACCCGCTATGTGCTGCTATGCTTGCACATGAATCTATACTTGTCTCGATCTTCTTGGCATTAATGAAAGACAAAAATGTTTATTTTCAATTATTCGTAAGACATAAACATATGCTGTCGTGGACTCTTGTGTAGAGTTTTTTGAGATATTCAATTGTGTGTACATTACTTTTGTGTGTTTGTTATGGTTTAGGCAGCGTAAGCCATTTAAGCGTCCAAAGAGCTACTTTTTTGACGTTTTCCACTACAAAGGGCGATTTTTAAAGGTGTAGCAGTTGAGTATCACAACTCTCTTATAGCCTATGATCATTCCGGGAATCTACTGAACATTTTGCAAAAAGCCCCATCACAATCGGATAAACGGTATGGCCGCGCATAAAGTACGAACAAACAAACAAAACACCATTCTCTTTTAACATTATTTATTACATAATTATGTAATAGGCCTATATAATAAATAATAGTTTTAAAAAAACTAAAACAACATGCTTTATTAGAAAACCTAACTAAAAAAAAAAGAAAAATAATTTTAATTTCCAACACGCTTGGGATAAAATTGAAGTGGTCAAAAATAATCATCTCCAACACATATAGAATAAAACTAGAGTTATCAACAAAAAGAAAATAATTTTAAAATCAAATGCGTGGGATGCTCTATATCAATTAATATATTTGATAATAAATAGATACTGGTAAAAAAAATGTAAAAATCATAAAAAGCACCCCACGCTTTTGATGGTAAAATTATTTTTCTTGTAGATAACTCTAGTTTTATTCTAGATGTGTTGGAGATGATTTTTTGTTGACCACTTTGATTTTATCCCAAGCGTGTTGGAAATTAAAATTATTTTTCATTTTTTTTAGTTCGGTTTTCTAATAAAGCGTGTTGTTTTAGTTTTTTAAAACTATTATTTATTTGTTATTTTTTAGTTTTAATATTTTACAGAATAAGATAAAAATGTAAATATCTTTAAATTAGATACTATTGTAGTATGAGCTAAAAGTAATACTCTTCTAAAAAATCCTCCCAGCCGGATTTGAACCAGCGACCTATGAATTTCTGAATTGATATACCAATAGAGTTCACTGCTCTACCAACTGAGCTCTTACGACCATTGACTAAAAACTCGACAAGTCCGAAACCTATTATACCAGTTTTCATTTTTTTTTCTGATGATTCTGGCCAGGATTTTAGAAACAAAATATGAAATTATTGTATTGTCACGGGTCCTTTACAAGTATACAAAGTTTCAAGTCGATCCAATGATTTTAAGTGGGTGAAAATCGCGTTCAAAGATTCCGTTACGCAGATAGATAGATAGATAGATAGATAGATAGATAGATAGATAGATAGATAGATAGATAGATAGATAGATAGATAGATAGATACAGGTCAAGCTAATATAAAGCGTGTAAAAATGAATGTTTATGTAATGAAATTTACTAGTTACTCGTCAAATGTAGGCCTAAGACAATTGCCAGCGGCCTCTATTTCAGGCATAGAAGTTATTTTACATGCCGTAAATCTACAGCTACACTTTTTTTTTCCAAAGTAATCTATGTCCGGAAAATATCCCGGTGGATTTAATACCGCGAATTTTGAAAGCAGTTTTGATTATAGTTAAAGGTAAAGTGATCCCATTACGGGCCTCAGGATGCCCTAGGGATAGTAGAAGGTTAAGGCTCCCACTTTTTCTGGACAATCGCCACTTGTCGGCTGCCTTTACCTCCAGAACAAGCGTATGGTACTCATTTCCGTTATAGGCTGAGTCGACCCTAGAGCCATAGGCTAGTTCCGCCAGAAGGTTTGGGTCAGTTTGAAAATCCTGACCCACCGGGACTCGAGCCCTCGAACTTTCGGTTTGTAGCAAAGTGCCTTAACCACTACGCTGCAGTGTGCCCCTTTGATTATATATAGTAACCACATTAATCAATAGAAATAGTGGATTAGGCCTAATTAACTGTAAATCTGCTGATGTAGCAACGACATCTGCACGGACTAACAGGAACTTGAACAGCTATAATAAATTCTTTAGTGAAGTATGTGCCTTTTGGTTGAGGAAATGAGGCAATAAAGTAAATTTATTATTACTTTTCAGATGACGAATCGACAAGAATAATTGGATGACTAAGCTTCATTGCGACAGAAACCAATTTTAACGTCACCAAAACATGAGCAACAATAACTTCAGCCGGATTTATATCCGTCTGTTTTCTACACTTTTAGCAAATTCCATAAGAATATAGCTATTGAGGAACATAGAGTATGAGTGTATGTTTATATATATATATATATATATATATATATATATTATATACACACATCCATCCATCCATAGTAATTCTGCCCGAAGGCAGATCTTTCACTGCAATCATAGCATTTAATGCTATGTTTTGCCGCTTTACTAGGGCATTGTAGCTTCCCATTGGTTTCCACACCGGTGAAGGATGATGATGATGGCCGGATGATTTACGGGGACCGTTGGGCCTAAGCTTCCTGATATTTGTCTTACAGATGAGGAAAAACCCCGAGAAACTTCACCCCAGGAATCCGCTCCTTAGCAATAATAGTAATAATAATTATTATTATTTATTTATAAATAGGTTTACAATGTAATAAAATATCTCCCTGTGCCCAAAAAAAAAACTCCAAGCGCGACAGGCCTACAAGGCCCATGGCTGACCAGCAGCTTTTTAAAATTGTATCTTCTTTCTCCATTCTTCTCTATCTTCCCATTCCAATTCTTCCACACCTATCTCCCTCATACCTCTTCTTACATCATCCATCCATTTAAATCTAGGTCGACCTCTCTTTATTTTTCCGAGGTGGAATCCATTCCAAAGTTTGTTTCTATTAATTCCTAACAAAGGACAAGCTACGGCCACCAATAATATTAATAATAATAATAATAATACTACTAATAATAATAATAATAAATTTATAAGATTAACATTTTTCAATAGGGTCGGTACAGATTAACTAGTAATTGCCATGCTAGTTTCAGGTTCCGTTGTACGCGGATACAAATCCTGCCGAGGTCGGAGGATATTTCAAGGCATACGAATCCTGAGTACGGGTTCCTTTGGAAAGAAAATACAGTCGTGGGTTGTGCACAGAGTGATTCACAATAAGTATTACGGACTTCTAGAGGTTGTAGAGGGGACTTGGTAGATAAAGTTTTGATAAGGAACCCATGTCGAGAAACGTGCCATTTCGATGTAAAATAAGTTTGAAGATCGCAATACAATGGGCTGATATCGCGTGTCTTGTTTTTCAGAATAAGCATTGCAGACTACTAGGGGTTTTCTACACCTATCGAGTCGGAGGAAGATCTTGCACGGTTCTGGCAGCAGCAGAAATTATTGAGCCCACACCAGGTCTTGTGGGGCGTGTGTATAAAAACATGCGTTGCTGGTACACTTTGTGCAATGAGCAGGGTCGCATGTAGAACTACGTCTGTAATACAACCCCTAAATGTCTGCAATACGTATTATGAAACACAAGAAACGCGATATCAGCCCATTGTGTTTCGATCTACAAACTTATTTCACATCAAAATGGTACGTTTCCGGACATGGGTTCCTCATCAAAACTTTATCTACAGAGTCTCCTCTATAATTCCTAGAAGTGATACTTATTGTGAATCACCCTGTATACTATTACACTAAGTAATACTTATTGTGAATCAACCTGTATACTACTACACTAAGTAACACTTATTGTGAATCATCCTGTATTCTACTCCACTAAGTAACCTATGCAGGCGGAAAATATGTTAACTAACATGCTGTCTTTCTCTTCCTTACCATGTTGCCATTTCCTGTCCTCTGTATTATGTTTTTTTTTTTTGTCTGGCAGGTAGCGAGCTGACAAATACTATGGATTTAATGGTCCGTCCTTCTACGCGGTCATTGGCAAAATTACTAATTTGACAACCCTGTTACTATTGGGGTTACGTGTAGAAATGGGCTGTCCCTTCTCATTACATTTTGCCACTTGTGGTTTATTGTGAGGCTCATAACGGAGAGACGACAAATACTGTGATTTTAAATGATCTGATCTCTTGAGCGTTCCGTGCTAAAATGACTAATTTGACAACCATGTTAAGATCTCTCAAACACTTAAAGTTGAATCATTTTAGTATGTGATCGGATGTACAATCTTCTCCTACATCCCTTCAATAGATTCAGTAGTTAGGCGACACTAGCGCTAACTCTTCCTCTCCTTCCGTGCAGAGTTGATTTGGTGGTATAATATTAGATTTACGCCACGTAAAGTAACCACATGCCTGAGGAACGGGTCATCTGATTAAAAATCATTGGCCCTTTCATGCTCGCATTGAATTGCGATTCTACGGAGGGTTGTTTCTGATCTCTGATAACAAATGATTTTTAAGTTTTACCTTAAGAAAAGCCGTGTCTCCACCATCGAGCATGCTCTAATTGACGGCTCTTCACCCGAGCTATGGTTCGGCATCGGAGTTTCCGTCCGCTGCAGAAGACTCTTACGCAGCACAGCCATGTCTAGAAGTTCCCACTCCTCTTTATATGCTTTCCAGAGACCGTCTATTGTTCGAGGACGCCTGTTTCCCAGTGCCCTTTGAAGAGTCCAAAGACACAAAGTCCATCGGTGATGCATCAGGAGACTTCACTGGGATGTTGCTGAATGGAATAGCATGTATTCCAGTTTTCTGCTCCACTTCTCCAGGAACGCCAAGGTTGAACCCGAAGTGTGACAGGAGGCGTTGTCTTGGTGCACCCAGACTTGGTTTTTGTCTGTACCATAGAGAGCTGGGATTTCAGTCGGGTAAATTGGGGTGAGAACTTCTTCCTGGTAGTACTGGGAATTGATTTTGGCCTTTTAAGCTACTCTACGAATGGTCAGTTTTTCATTGTAGCAATATCCCGCGATGACCTCAATAATCGCGGAATAACTATAATTAGCGTCGGAAAGGGCAGTAATGTACCCTTCCCAAAACGGGTCTATCTGATTAGGCATTATGAGAGCAACACGCGTGCGAGTGTAACAGAAGCAGCACACTGACTGGTTTGATCACCTCGCACACTCTTGTCCTGATGACTCACACTCCAACGTCACAATCTACTTGGCAAATCGTTATCAGAGATCGGAAACAACACTCCGTAATGCGTGTAATGCCCTTAGCTGTTAAAGAGCGTCGTTAAATAAAACAATAGCATAGCATTTTCAAATGCGAGTTGTTTTAAAGTGTAAGAAGCATTTTTGTGGTTCTGCGGTTGTAATTGCTGTAACCACTTCACCCCACTGAAGCATCGCTATTCTCATCTAATGTTTTCAAATCATTCCCTGTATAATTCACTCTCCCTAACTAACTCACTGCCACTATCGAACCCGTAGGTTCATGGCCGCGCGGACACAAGCTCTCCATTCATCCTTATCCTGAGCTAATATTTTCCAATATTCCCTGTGTAATCTACTTCCCTCAAATCATAGTTAATTAATACTGTTCTCCTACCTCATTCTTGTTCTACCAACTGGGCGTTTTCCCTCCGTTTTACAACAAGAAAGCTTCCATGCACGTTTTCCGTTCCCCATTCGTGTCACGTGTCCTGCCCATCGCAGTCCACGAGACTTTTAACTATTCTTACATCAGGCTTCATATAAAGACCATGTAGTTCACTGTTATCTAGTCTTCTCCATTCACCTGTCTGTTCATCTCTCTCTGGTCCAAAAATTTCCCTAAGAACTTTATTCACAAATACTCGTAATCTCATTTCCTCCCATATAATTCACTTCTTCTTCCTTTCCAGGATTAGGTCAATGCGACCTGTTCCGGTCTCAAGTCCATCGTTTCCTTGGCCGTCCCAAAGATCTTTTTCCATGTGGTTTGTAGGTGTTGATCGATTTGGGTAATCTTGTATTGTCCATTCTGTCTAAATGTTCTTTCCATTGATATTTGTGCTCTTCTAGTTTATCGAGTATTGAAAATATCTCCAGTTCATTTATTATTGATGCATTGTGTAAATCTATCCATGCGTGTACATCCTTTTACGGATCTTAAAAAATTAATTTCAGTGGCTTGAATGTGAGATATATATTTTTTTATGAGTACCCAAAATTCAGGTCCATATAAAAGAACAGGAACATCCATAATTTCATAAAACCTGAGCTGAGTTTCTCTTCGAGTCTTTCGGAGGGTTCTTCTTATAGTGCCATACATCATTTGATATCGGTTTAATTTATTATGTATATCTCAATCATAGCTATGTTATATTTGAACCAAGGTAGTTAAAGTGTGTCATCTGTTCTATTATTTCATTATTGATTACTATGCCTTATAATTCACTCTCCTTCAAATCATAAGTAATATTGTTCTCCCACCTCATTCTTGGTCTACTTACTGGACTATTTATCTGGTGTTACTACATGGAATTTCCAAGCGCCTTCTCATTCTCCACATGTGCCTTATATATATGTCTTGCCCATCACAGTCTATGAAATCTAACAGTTCTTGTTACTGTACTTCTGGTTTCCCATAATGATTATGTAGGCTCAATGTCTTGTTTTTTTCGCCATTCACCTGTCTATTCGTCTCGCATCGGTCCCAAAATTTTCCTAAGCACTTTGTTAAATAGTGGAATGCAGTGATGATCTTGATGAAGAATTTCGGGCTATAGGTCGTGAGGCTTGTAGTTCCCCGACGTTTCGCCAGAGACTGCGTCTGGCATCCTCAAGGGTTGTCTCAAGACGCAGTCTCTGGCGAAACGTCGGGGAACTACAAGCCTCACGACCACGGCCTACAGCCCGAAAATCTTCATCAAGATCATCATAGCAACTCCGGCCGTGAAAGTCTACGTGAATACAGTGGAATGGAGTCTTCCACGGTCAGTAATTATAACATTAAAAGATTCCGGGCTATGTGGCCGTGGTCTATAACTGGTGTTTCTTCCAGACGTTTCTCCCTCAACCGCGAGGACATCTTCAGTGGCGAGTGCTTGTAGGTGGTGTTCTCTTGTCGTACACTCGACTGTGAATGACAGTGATAATCGAGTCTACGACAAGAGAACACCACCTTGAAGCACCCGTCACTGAAAATGTCCCCAGCAGTTGAGGGAGAAACATCTGGAAGAAACACCAGATATAGACCACGGTCACATAGCCAGGAATCTTTTAATATTACTTTTTGCGCGATAGTGCGTTTTGTCGTACTTATCAGCAATGCCGACCATGATTGAAAGTTCAACTTCCTACATTTCGGGGTTGCCAACCTAAATAACTATACTGTAATATTACATTTGCACCCATGTGCGGGAAGTAAAACCACTGCCTTCTATGTATACTACGTACAATGTATGTACAGAAAATATCCAAAAGGTAGTGTTAATATACATTACACGAAAGAAATCACTGCATTTTAAATTAACTGAACTTTATTTGAAACAGTATAAAACTATAAATACGTACTTGCGGCCATGTTATTAATAATTGTTCTCAAGGCCTCCTGTTGTTTCAACTAATAAACATTACCCACACTGTTAGTCAATTGTTTATAATGAACGCAAATATTTCTAACAAAGATGTTATTATTTTACTATTATTTATTATTTTGAAAACACCATCGCGCAGAAAATAATGTACAACGCACACTCTTAATTATATTTCTTCTC
The DNA here is from genome assembly GCA_030220185.1 of Diploptera punctata. Lineage (NCBI taxonomy): Eukaryota > Metazoa > Arthropoda > Insecta > Blattodea > Blaberidae > Diploptera > Diploptera punctata. Next base: position 1,542,525 of record JASPKZ010007270.1, read on the forward strand.
TTAAAGCAAGGCCTTAAATGGTGCCATGCGGCCCCGCGTGTGGCCCTCTAAATCAAGTGAAATGACCCACGAAGTTCTCATATTTTGTTATATGATTTAATGTTATTTTTTCATTAACATATTTGAGAGAGAGAGAGAGAGATAAATAAATAAATAAATAAATAATTTTAATAGCTGTCATTCCTTTTATGGTGTATTATTTTTTATTTCATAGCATAATGCATGAATCCGTTCAGCATTAAATTGGTCATTGTACATTTGATATTAATTCTACATTAGGGATTCTGCACTGTGATCATTTTTTTTTTACCCACCGAATAATCCGCAGTAGTGAGAAAAAGTTTATTTATGGCACCATGCGAAATGATCAAGGACATGGCCTCTCCCTCCTTTTACCCTCTTCAGGTTTTAAAGAAGTCATGTTTCCCACCGAAATTGCAGTAAAATTGAAAGGATCTCCGTTTAATTTTTTCTTTAATTTATGTACGATACAGTGTTTTTTCATCACCCTCAAAAAATTCGCCTTCACTGCTTGTAGAGTTTCTGAACATTCTCATTTGTAAATTCCTATCTCACTCATACTTCTTCTCACACCATCCATCCAACCTTTCGTAGGTCTTCCTTTTTTCTTTTCACATCTATTCTCGACTCAAAGATCTTATGGTATCTATCAGACGTCATCCTCTTGAGATGTCCGTACCATCTCATTCGTCTTTCTTCAAGTGCCTATAACACATTTCTTTCAACTTTCATAATTTTCCTAATTCCAACGTTTATAATTTTTTCTAATCTGGATAATAACAACAATAACAATAATATATATATTTCCGGTTTAACAATGTTGACACATTTTTCCGGCACCAATGATTTGTCTTCAATTTCGTTTTATAATTTTTCTCCATTCGTATCTATTATAACACAGTTTTTCCTCTATTTCCCAGTCCTTCAAAGTTTCTCTAAACCCTTGGATCCATGTGAAATTTGGTCGTCCTTTCCTTCTCGTTCCTGATGGTGTCCTTTCCATTGTCTTTTTTTTTTGTTGGTAATCCTTCATCCTCCATTCACTTAATATGCCCGTACCATAATAATAATAATAATAATAATAATAATAATAATAATAATAATAATAATAATGAGTAATGGATAAATATCAGAAAACACATTACATGATATGTTATAATTTTACAATATATCTATAATTCATTCTAATCACAATTGGGGTCAAGCATTTTTTAATGTTATTATAAGGTGAACAATTTCAATTATTTAGGATGCAATGTATCATACTGCCAGAAGGAAGATATTAATATTAACTTTAATACATTTTATAGAATGTGTGGCGCTATAAAACGGACACTGAAAATAAAACTTTGAGGAGTACACAATTAAAATTTTATAAAATTATGGCAGTGGCTGTCTTAACATATGCAAGTGAAAATTGGACTCTTAACCGTTCAAACAGAAGAAAAATATAAACTACAGAAATGAAGTTCTTACGTTCAGTAGCAGGTGTGACTATTTTGGACGGAAAAAGAAATGAAGATATTAGGAAAGACTTAAATATTTTTAATTTAACAAATAGAACTGACAATATGAGAAACAACTGGTATGAACATGATAAAAGACTGCCTACAGATAGAATCCCGCAGCTGTTACTAAAGTACAAACTAATAGGACATAGAAGTGTTGGACGCCCATTTACTAGATGGGAAAATTCATTAAATCCCACTTGATGTGAAAACAGATCAAAAGGCCTAATTTCATGAAGTGAAACAAGAAGTACTTTCTTATACCCGTCTTCCTCTATTAAAGTTGATTTTTGTTTAAAAATTCATTAATTAATTAAAATCATGTAGGCCTTTCAAAACATGTTTCATTTTCGGCATGCTATTAGATACTGATGTTGGCGTGTGAATTATATAATAGTTAGGATCTGTGGGTGTGTTCTCATTTAACATGTTTATATTCTTTGCTTCACCTCCATGGTCTCTTTTCTTTGTCGTGGTGGAGTGGCATGCGTGCTTAAATGATCCCAAGATCTATGCAGGCGGTAGCATTGCTGCCGATACCCATGCCGGACTGGTCGAAGGTGATAAGCCACGAAAAAAGTACCTTGGTCGAAAGAGTGACGATCTTTCACCGTAAAAATACAACCGTCAAGAAATGCGATCATGGGTTCAACTGGGGTAAAATTTTTCGGAGGTCAAATAGTCCCCCATTCGGTTCTCCGGGCGGAGACTACTTCAGGGAACCCATGCTAAAGGCTCAAACATAGGGACATGTTCCTAGGAATATGGAATGTTAGGACTTTATACAATAGCGGGGCGCTAGAGGTATTAACGCGGGAAGTAGATAAATCACCCTTGGATATAGTCGCTTTACAGGAAGTTAGATGGCCATACATTAACTATAATTTGAGGGAAGTAGATTATACAGGGCATGATTGGAAAACATTAGCTCAGGATAGGGATGTATGGAGAGCTTATGTCCGCACGGCCATGAACCTACGGGTTCGATAGTGCCAGTGAGTTAGTTAGTTATATTCTTTGATTCTCTTAAAATTTCCATGTCTTCTAAGATGCTAGTTTTGTTGTTATTCTCTGTGTGTATGATTGTCATGGAAAGATTTGTTAATGGCTGCAGTGTTAGATGCAGCACATTAGAAAACGCCAACATAATTTACAGAGAACACAAAAAAAAATCCTTGAGTAGACGAAACCTATCTAGTTAAAAGATCTCACTTACAGGTCTTAGGGGGATCTTAGGGTGGTAGGAGGTTAAGATCCCATCATTCAAGACTATCACAACAGATGGCAGCAGGTTGTCAGCCCTGTGTGACGGCCGCCTTTACTCCTAGAACAAACGTATGATACGCTTTTTAGTTGGAGGCTGAGTCGACCTCAGATCCACGATGTCGCTAGAAGGTTTAGGACAGTTTAAGAATCCTGACTCGAACCCCCGATCTTTCTGCGTATTACATTGACCAATTAAACTATAGTTTATAGGTAATCAAAAACTGGACGAAGTGATAAACGGCTCCTATGATTCTCAGCTGCAAAAGTGTTATACCTAAGTTATTATATTATAGATCTGGTGACGTAGCCGAGTGGTTTAAGGCATGATGCCTACGGGACTTGAGCTGGTTCGGGTTCCCACGGGAAAGAAATGTTCTTATAGAATTTCGACCCTTATGGCGTCATTGTCCACCGCTGTAATCTCGAGGTAGCGCGCTGCCTTGTCACACAGCGCGCCCGGGTTCGATTCCCGGTCGGGACAGGCTCGTGGGTGAGGTTTTTTCGGCGTTTTTTCCTCACCTGTAAGACAAATGTCAGGAAGCTTAGGACCCGAAGATCCCTGGAAATCATCCGGTCATCATCATCATCATCCTTATCATTATCATCATCATCTTTCACAGGTGTGGAAAGCAATGGGAAGCTACCACACCTATAATTCCCTAGTAAAGCTGCAAAGCATAGCATGAAAATGCTTTGATTGCAGTGAAAGACCTGTCCTCGGGCAGAATTACTATGGATGGATGGGATCATTGTAAATCCAGCATCGTGATTAATTTGAATGGCTACAATGAGTAGCTGCTCCAGGTAGCGACGGCTGGGGGACCCTCTATGCTGACCAGATGTCATCCTTATACTGGCTGGATGATCATCCATCTCTGTGAATGACCAGTGAATTTTTATTATATTCTAGATTAACTAACTAACTAACTCACTGGCACTATAGAACGTGTATTGTAAATGTCAGTCAGTCACATGAGGAATAATTGATAAAGTCTCTGCAATCCATTGAGTATAAGCGTAACGTGTATATTTACATCTGTGTAAGAGGGGAATACCCGTGGACCTTGAGAACTAATTTTTTACGGTATTGTTAAAATCGCATTTGGTAAGCTTAGTGAAATATTAAATAAAAATCCTGGCTACAATAGAATTTGTCAAATTAGCAAATGCTCTCTGGTGATAGTGAAAAAGAAACTGTAACCGAAGAGGAATTCACTGAAGAAGAACTGTAGTGTTTTTCAAATGCACCTGTGACGACACATGATGTAGAAAGGGCATTTTCATTGTATAAACCCTTTTTCGCTGATAGACGAAGGAGCTTCACACAAGAAAACCTCCGTATCTACTGTAACAGCAAGGAATAAGCTAAGTTTACCCACTAAGCAAATACGGGATGAATCATAAATATGGCAATACGTTTGATCGCGTTGTGTGATGAAAATATTACCATTACAGGAAATATGAAATTACCGTTGGAAAGGCAATTATTCAAATTGCAACAATGGAGTAAAACAAAACAGTGTAGAACTTACGTCATTAGTCAAAATGGCGTTTAATATGCAACAGCAAATTAAAATTGCTGCATGGAAAATAACGTATGCTAATGATCGTGAGGCCGCAAGACGGGTAAGACTTGAGTTTAACGTAGCATTGCAGCCATCGACTGTGGGGAAGTGGAGAAAACAACTGCTGGAAACGGGAAGGATGTAGAAAATGAAACCTCCTGGAAGGCCTCGCATTAGCACGGATGCAGAAACAACGAAGAGAATTGTGGAGGCGTTCGACGCTAGCCCACAAAAATCAACCCGCCAAGCTGCACGTGAGCAGCGATTTTTGTTTTGTTCTATTGTTGTAATTTGAAGGATTCCCTTTCCAATTATATCATATTTCCTTTAATAATAATATTTTCGTCACAAACTGCGATCAAACGTATAGCCATATTTCTGAATCACTTGTTAATTTATTTCATCATCATCATAGTACATTCACGAATTTAGGCCATTTGTTGACCTGTTTCGGCCTCAAGAGAAACACCATCCAGAAGTCTTTTGAGTGGACGTCCTGGTCTTCTTCTTCCTGCAGGTTGATATCTTAACATTAGTTTGGGTATTCTGTGATCTTCCATTCGATGAACATGTTGTGTCCATCTTGATTTATAATCAGAAATTTTGTTTTCTAAAGATTCCATGTGTAATTCTTCTAAGATGTCTTCATTTTTTTTGTGATCTAGTAGTGTGTATCCTGCAGTCCTCCGAAGATATCTCATTTCAGCAGATCTAAGTCTCTGTATATCCTTCTGTTTCAACGTCCATACTTCGCTACCATACAAAAGAGTTGGAAGAGCCAGTGTTTTATACACTTTCAGTCTTGAATGCTAATTTATTTGATTTTATTAAATCTCTTTTTGCATATTTAGAGTGCATATTTTTTACATGTTTCATACATATTTGCATGCATACTTAGTACTTTATTTTGCATACAAATCCGGGCTCTACTTATTAGTGTAGCTATCCAAATTCCTCACGATTCTGGGTGGAACCAAATTGGCTGAAATTCAACGAGAAAATTTCTTTGGTCATAGGATCTGAAACCAGCAGCTTTTCACCAAGGCAGATTCCTTTAAACCGCTCTTTAAAGGTGCGTGACACCAATATTTTTACTTGTCAGACTATGGTTTATTTAGAAAATATATTATGTATGGTAATAAAGGGGAAAAAACACTTGTCGCACACAGAATGAAACCTGACACACTTGAGACAATAGCTGGAACGTGCTTATATTTACTGTCTCGCTTGGTTCCAGCCATCAATAACTGATTTATTGATGACATGTGGACTTTAAAAAAATATGCAAGCACCGCTAAGTTCATGGTTTCACAGAAAGAGTATCATTGTGTGATTTTTATCAATGCGTGCAGGAAACGCCTGTTACCTTTTAACAAAAATCACTTAATGAAGTTCTGATATTTGATCATCATCATCCTGCCAGGTATTAGTCTTAGAAGAACTGTTACGGCCTGAGAAAGCGGTTTTCGTGCCATATTTTCATAGGTCCAAGTGACCGTTTCCCCACAGTAGTTCATTATTGCCTTGGGGATCCTGGGTCTAGCCATTCTTGAGACATGTTCCTTCCAGTTTAGCTGATATCTGGAGATGTAGTCCAGTATTGGTGACACATTAAGTTCTTGAAGGATTTGTACATTTTCTTTCGATCCCATTTGTTGTAGCCAGCTGTTCGGCGCATAAATTTCATCTCACAAGCTGTTAGTCTGCTTTCATCTCTCGTCCTTATAGTCCACGCTTCACTCCCATAACATAGGACTGGTCGAGCTATTATTTGATAAAGACGATACGAGTTGATTTTTGCACTAATGAAGGTTTTAAAACTCTATTAATGATACCCATTGATTTATTATTATTATTATTATGCTTTATTTTAGCTAACAGAGATAAGGCCATAAGGCCTTCCCTTCCACTCAACCAGCGAATAGTACAGTTACACCAAAATTACATATTCATTACAATTTTAAGATATAAGAAAAATATAGACTAAACAAAAGACAATGGTGATGTGATCTAATACTAGCTAATACTAACAAAAACATGGAATATAATAAAATTAAAATAATATAAAATAAAGTAAGTAAAACTTTCTAGATGATTATTTACAAATTCCTGAATATAGTTGTTATGCAGTTAATATTTTCATTGTGTGGAACTTAAGATATCAGTTAATTTGTATTTAAATAATTATAGTGATTGACAGTCCCTGACATGACTGGGAAGTGAGTTCCATGCTCTAGTCATAGATATTGTGTAAGATTCAGAATATAAGGATAATAAGATCAAGGATGAGTTCCATGAAGATTAGAATCCGTATTTGATAGTAGGCTAATAAGAAAAATATAGACTAAACAAAAGACAATGGTGATGTGATCTAATACTAGCTAATACTAACAAAAACATGGAATATAATAAAATTAAAATAATATAAAATAAAGTAAGTAAAACTTCCTAAATGATTATTTGCAAATTCCTGAATATAGTTGTTATGCAGTTAATATTTTCATTGTGTGGAACTTAAGATATCAGTTAATTTGTATTTAAATAATGATAGTGATTGACAGTCCCTGACATGACTGGGAAGTGAGTTCCATGCTCTAGTCATAGATATTGTGTAAGATTCAGAATATAAGGATAATAAGATCAAGGATGAGTTCCATGAAGAATTAGAATCCGTATTTGATAGTAGGCTATTTCACGACATCATATGAAAATTGTCATAGAATATTTTAATTAAAAATGGGGCGGGAATATATTTTCACGTCAACAATAGGCAAATTCAGTCTTCATGAAGATAGTAACGACAATGAGATTAGATTAGTCACCTTTGCAACACAATTTTTTTATGCTACTAGTTTGTCTCATTTCGGCATTTCTGGTATTCTCTCCTGACATTGGCATATTGTAATCCGCTTCTGAGGTTGGGGCGCCTGGAAGGCGGGGTTATGCTGCTCCAATGATATGATGGGTGATGACGATGGGTAATGATGCGCCAGGAGAGGCCCTAATCCTAATCATAATCTAATGAAGTGAATATGATATTGATTATAATGTTGGCTAGATGATGTTCGGGGACCGTGTGGGCCTTAAAGTATCCTGACATTTGACTTACTGGGACAAGTTTCTGGTATGTTTTTCTGACCTGTAAGACAAATGCCAGGAAACTTTAAAGCCCAAACGATCCCCGAACGTCATCTGGCCATCATATTCGTCATGATTAGTATGAATGCGTGTGTGTGAATGACATGCCTCGTCTTATGTTGTGTTGTCTCGGAGTCGGCGCCGACATTGATCTGTTCTACTCATTCAAAGAGGCACTACATGTCTTTGTGTGGTCGAAAAGTATGTGTGTGTTAAACCAAGGTAATTTAAAATTAATAATAATAATAATAATAATAATAATAATAAGACTGCGATGGGCAGGACATGTGGCATGAATGGGAAATGAAAGACGTGCAAGGAAGCTTCTAGTAGGAAAACCAGAGGGAAAACGCCCAGTTGGTAGACCAAGAATGAGGTGGGAGAATAACATTAACTATGATTTGAGGGAAGTAGATTATACAGGGAATGATTGGAAAACATTGGCTCAGGATAGGGATATATGGAGAGCTTATGTCCGCGTGGCCATGAACCTACGGGTTCGATAGTGCCAGTGAGTTATTATTATTATTATTATTATTATTATTATTATTATTATTATTATTATTAGCTTCTATATAGTAAACATCGTGTTACGATGGTAGGAAGAACGTGCAACATTAGCAAGATAATTGAATTTATTATTATTATTATTATTATTATTATTATTATTATTATTATTATTATTATTATTATTACTATTGTCATCAGAAAAAAATAAGTTAGAAATATATAATTCAACTGTGAGAAGTACTGTCACATATGGAGCTGAAGTTTGGAAATTCAACAAAAATTTAGAACAAAAACATAGGTCGATGGAAATGGATTTCTTGAGGAGAAAAGCAAGATGATCAAAATTAGAAAAAATAAATAAATACTGTCATACGAGAAAAATATTACATATTCAGTAGTAGATTATATAAGATACAAGCAATTAAATTGGCATGGGCACGTACGACGAATGCAAGAAGAAAGTTACCGGTACCGAGAAAAAACATTCGAATGGTGTCCGCCTGGAAGAAGAAGGAAGGAATACCTCGAAACTCGTGGGTGCAAAAAATAAGAACTGTAATGAGAACAAGAGGACTGAGAAAATGGAGTGGATGGATAGAGACGAGTGGAGAATGAAAATAAAACTTTGGACACAGAAATATGTCTCAACATTGAAAATCTGTATATAAATAAAACATATTATTATTATTATTATTATTATTATTATTATTATTATTATTATTATTATTATTATTATTAAATAACAACTGTTCTTGTTATATGTATAGGAATCCATATATAATAAGAACAGTTAAGTTTCGTAGACTGCTATAGGCAGGACACGTGGCACGTATGGGGGCTGAAAGAGGTGCATGGAAGCTTTTTGTAGGAAAACCAGAGAGAAAATGCCCCAGTTGGAGAATAATAATATCCATGAGTTGAGGGAAGTAGACTATACAGGGGATGATTGAAAGGTATTATCTCAGGTTAGAGACGTATGGAAAGCTTGTGTCCGCGCGGTCATGAATCTACGGATTCGATATAGCCAGTGAGTTAGATAGTTATTAATTAGCTTTTAAATAGTAAACAGCGTTTTACGCTGGTACAACTGGCAACACTGCAAGAGTTGAATTTGTGTAGATGGGCATGCCTAACATTGTTATCACTTGTTGAGCTCTCTAGAGGATTCTCGCTTCAGGTGGATTAGATATTGAGTCAGACCCTGATAATTTGAAATTGTACAAGATGCTGTACTCTCAGCAGACTCCACTAACGCAACTTTCGCTCGTGTAAGGTTCACTGCAATCACATAATAATAATAATAATAATAATAATAATAATAATAATAATAATAATAATAATAATAATAATCTATCTCTGTCTATATTCGGGTTTTTACAGCTGCTGCCGTCTACCCGTGTCAAACCTCAAGCCTACGATCTTGGGCATCTTCAATGTTTAGCCCTCTTGCCTGCTTTACTATCATATTTTCCTACCATCTTAACTTTAGTGTCCCTCTTTTCTTCTTTCAATAATAGTAATAATAGTAATAATAATAATAATAATAATAATAATATAATAATAACAATAATATAATAATAAAATAATAATAATGTAATAATAAAATAATAATATTAATAATAATATTTTATTCATTCTGACAGAGTTGGGCCATAAGGCCTTTTCTTCCACTCAACCAGCACAAATTACAAGTAGCCTATATATATTTGACAATATATAATAATTATATAGGCTATATACACTATACTAATTATGAGGAATTAAAATATATTAAATGTTGCAATAGAAATTTCATGTAAAAGCAACATTTTATACGATGATGATAATAATAATAATGATTATGATTATGATGATGATAATGATAATTATAGTATCCATCCATCCATAGTAATTCTGCCCGAGGGCAGGCCTTTCACTGTAATCATAGCATTTTCATGCTATGCTTTGCAGCTTTACTAGGTGTGGTAGCTTCCCGTTGCTTTCCACACCAGTGAAGGATGATGATGATGATGATGGCCATATGATTTCGGGGACCGTTTGGGCCTTAAAGTTTTCCTGACATTTGTCTTACAGGTGAGGAAAATCCCCGATAAAAACCTTATCCAAAAAAAACTGCCCCGACCGGGATCGAATCCCGGCCCGCTGCGAGACAAGGCAACACGCTACCTCGAGACCACAGCCGTGGACATAATAATAATAATAATAATAATAATAATAATAATAATAATAATAATAATAATAATAATAATAATAATACTAATAAAATATAATAATAATAATATACTAATAAAATAATATAATAATAATACACTAATAAAATAATAATATTAATAATATTTTATTTATTCTGGCAGGGTTAGGCCATAAGGCCTTCTCTTCCACTCAACCAGCACATATTACAAGTAGCCTGTATATTTGACAATATAGAATGATTATATATATATATATATACACTATACTAATTATAAAGAATTAAAAATATATTAAATGTTGCAGTAGAAATTTCATGTAAAAACAACATTTTATACGATGATAATAACAATAATAATGGTAATGATAATGATAAACTCTCTTTTTACTTTAGTTGACCTATCCCTTTATAAATACTTCTACATGCCCCACTCTATACGGGTCCTATAGGGGCACGATCTATTGGGAGAGGATCTATAACTTCAAATTACATACTTTTTGACCACACATGGACAATCCCTGGATGTGTACAAGGGGCACCTAAGAGACAACACGAACACCATTCAGCCAGTCATTCATATTAAGTAAGGATGAATGGATGATGATTATGATGGGGACCTTTGGGTCTTAAAGTTTCCTTACATTTTTCTTACAAATGAGGATAAAACTCGCCCAGGAAATTTGTCTCGACTGGATATCGAACCCAGGCCCGCTGCGTAAGAGGCATCAACGTTAACCCCAGACCACAAGTTGCTGATTAGACTTCAGATATTTGAGCTATAAACATCTAAATTCAGGCTCCTGAAATCTACTTTAAAATATATTATAAAATAACGGTAGGTCTACTACTTAAAAAAACTCCAAGCGCGACAGGCATAGAAGTCCCTTGGCCTACCAGCCGACTGCTGGCCTCACGTCCACATGTGTTAATCACAGAGGTAGACGATTATAAGCCAGTGTATGGGTGACATGTGGTCAGCATGTCGGGTCCCCAGCCGTTATAGCTGGCCTTTTCAATCTTGAGTCGCTACTTAAAGTAGCTACCCAAATGCTTCACGATGCTGGGTGGACACCGGTCCCATACTGGCCGAAATTCCATGAGAAAATGTCTTCTCCCATCGGGACTCGAACCAGCGCCAAGGCTTCCTGCCTTAACCATTCGGCTACAGCGCGGGACGGTCTACCGTACTACTTTACTCTTTTAAAATTTGCTACAAAGTTGGGAGGCTTATCATCCAAAAGCTTCACAAGGCCTGCAGTGGGATTAATTTGCATTTTTACTAAGACTACTTTTAACTGTATGGTAAAACAATTAGGCTACTTCTTGCTGCCCAAACCCCCAATCTTGGTTCAAAGCTTCGTAGCCTCTATAAGAGCTGGTACCTAAAAATTATAATTTGGTATATTTTGTCATGTTGAAGTCTTTTTAATAATTAAAAGTAATGTGATACCACGACATGCCTTACAAAGCACGGTTATTTTTTTTATTTTTTTTATTTTGCGTGATGACCGCATTTACCTCCAGAACATAAATCTGGCACTACATTTTTAGAGTGTGAGTCTAACCCAGAGTCCCGATGCCGCCAGAAGGTTAAGCCTTTTTGAAAATCCTCACTCAATCGGGAATTAAACCCGTGATGCTCGAAGTGTCACTCATCAAAATAGCATTTCAGTCCACTAAGGGGCTTAGCTTCCTGTAGGAAGTTTTATAAAACACTGGCAGTTCCTGCATTACTTTATGAAAGTGAAACTTGAGTAATGACCAAAAAATTACAAAGTAGAATGCAAAGCGTAGATACGAACTTCCTTAGAAGAACAAAAGGCTGCACAAAATTGGGTAAAATAAAGAATGAAAATATAAGAAGAGAGTTAAATATATATCCAATGAATGATAAAAATCAATGAATATAGAGGAATGGTTTAGACATGTACAAAGAATGAATGTAACAAGATTACCAAAAGCAGCATTTAACTACAAGACAAGAGATTCGAGGAATGTAGGAAGGCCAGTGAAAAGATGGAGAGAACAACTGTGAGGCGAAACAGGCAATTTGCCCAGCCCGTGAAGTGAAGAAGAAGAAGCTTCTTCTAGGACTTTCCCCAGGATGATCTCGCTTCATCCACATTCCACGATTGTGTTCTCCAACACTTCTTCAATTCATCTACAATTGGGTCTTCCAAACCTTCGTCTACCTTCTGGTTTCGTTATCGGTATCTGTATTTTTTTCAGTTTTCATTCTGTATGTATTAATTGTATTGTATTCATAACTTGTAATCGTTTATATATATATATATTGTAATTTAGATTTAAGACTTTTCTTTTGTATTTTTTTTAAACCTGGTTGAGTGGTAGACAAGGCCTTAAGGCCTTAACTCTGCCAGGTAAAATAAAGCTATTATTATTATTATTATTATTATTATTATTATTATTATTATGTCTTAATCTAGCTATTTTAATTGAGATAAGATCATCTTGTGTGTTGTATATCGAATGAGACACTAGGGAAGTTAACTGTAAAGTTCCCCGTGCACTTAAAATTACTTAATTCAGAGTTAAACTATTTTTGCTTTTATTTTTTTTAATGTTCTAGTTTTCTGTTTTACTTATATCTGCCCGAGCATGGAAAACACCTTCTTTTAAAAATTGCGATACGGTTAACCCATTACTGCCCAGCGTTACATATATGTAACACCTGCATCTTTAAACAATAACAACTCAAACCCATTGTTGAGAGTATAATTTTTATGTAAGGTGCATATTGTTCCGTTCCAGGAAGTCTGACATTTCAATCTGGTGTTTGTTTTTCTTTGTATCACGTTCATAATGTGAAACAGTGATGCATATTTATTACCAATTTTCAGATGACATAATTTATACTACACCATGGACGAATAATAAGTATAAATGAAATAATATATATATAATCCATCCATAGTAATTCTGCCCGAAGGCAGGTCCTTCACTGCAATCGTAGCATTTTCATGCTATGCTTGCAGCTTTACTAGGGAATTGTGTAGGTGTGGTAGCTTCCCGTTGCATTCCACACCGGTGAAGGATGATGATGATGATAATGATAAGGATGATGGCCATATGATTTCGGGGACCGTTTGGGCCTTAAAGTTTTCCTGACATTTGTCTTACAGGTGAGGAAAAACCCCGATAAAAACCTCACCCCGACCGGGGATCGAACCCGGGCCCGCTGCGTGACAAGGCAGCACGCTACCTCGAGACCACAGCGGTGGATATATATATATATATATATATAATAATGAAGTTTATTATATACAATTGTTTGAAAATTTAATAATATCCACATTTATGGTACATTTAATTGTCATGAATATTTAGAATTGACACAGGGTGTTGTTGAAGTTCGCAGTAACATAAACGTTACGCTAGACATTAATGTAAGCAGATTTCTATATCAAACGCCAGTGTACGTTCCCCAGTATAGTTTATAAAATGTTATTTGTTTCTTTTAAAATAATTGTATAGGAGTAGAATTTAAGATCTTGGTTTATTTTTAGGGAACTTGCTAAGATCCTAGCACCGGGATTTACAGATCTACAGATTTATACTCCATATGAATTAAATTTATACTACAATATTATTTTCCATAACTTTGACACCATTTTGTCAACTAATATCAAGAAATTAACACTATCTTATTTTCGGATGACTCATTATTTTACACGTCCAACGTCTTTCAAGTATTGTAGCCATCTTTTTATTCTGGGAAAAATCCCATTTCATTTCAGTTATAATCCGGAAGTTCTGATTGGTCCACCTGAAGAGGAAGGAGTACTACTGGCTGACTCCCATCCAATTCGTCCAATCCCATTTATTTGTTTATAAAAAAAATATCAATTCAAATATTTAAGGTATTTTTTACATACCAAATCAGTTTGAAAAACATCCAACTGTATTAACAGTTTATATTGACCAGTTTGAATTTTTTATATACTTATAAAAAATTGAGTTCTCTAAATCAACCTTCTTTCCATTCTTAATAGAAATAAATATAATTATATTTAAATATTAAATAACCCCTCAGGGGTCCTCATCTAGGGGATATGTGGATGGCGACCACAAGGTGCCCAAGCTGTGCAAAACATTTCTTCCACTTACTTGTGTTTTGCACTCTTCTAACTTTACTATCTAACCTCTCTTGGTTAACTCTTGTTTTTTTGACGCCGACGCTATTAGGGCATCCGAGGGCTAGGGAGTCTTTCCTTTCTTTCATTTCTTCTTTCCTTTATTTTATTTTCTTCTCCAGAAAAGCCTGACCAGAGGCTATAAGATGGCAGCCCCATCACTGGTCTTGCCTTCCTTTGGCCAGCAACCAATCAAAGGGACTATTATTATGCTTTCAATTCTTATACGAGAATTTCCCTCAAACGCTGGAGGGAAAATTTTCTATAGGATCGTAACAGGCCTTGGCCTAATACTTGGAAGGAAGAAGAAGAAGAAATATTAAATAAAAATCCTTATTATTTTTATATGGAGATATATATCCGGTTTTATATGTGACTGATACCCACCCAGCATCGTGAGGAATTTGGTCAGTTAGAATAAGTGTCGGCTCCAGGTTAAGAAAACCACCTATTAACCGCTGGAGACCCGACATCTCACTCCTTATACTGGCTGCATAATCGAATAGTTGCCCCGAAAAGAGATCTAACCCACAAACTACAAAATGTTGGGGGGAAAAAAAAGTATCATGTTCATTTTGAGGCTATTGCCTTTATTATGTCATATACTTTTTAATCTCTCGTCCTATTGGAATCATATTCAGCGAATTTGAATGCAAAATATCATGCTAATAACTAAATATTAATAATTTAATACAGAATTGAGTGCAAAAGTAATCCATCTTTATAGAGTGGTGATCTAACAACATATTTAACTAAAAATGCTATAATAATACATAGAAAATATATATTGAACACGGATTCAATTAGAAACATTTCTAACTTAATCATGTTTCAGTATTTATTTTCCATTTATTATGATTTCGTTACATTCTTTGTGTCTTTCTTATTTTCACTCAATTTGTCTAGGATTCTGATTGGAATTCACAGAACTGTGGTGGAATAATTTGCACATGTGCAATAATTGTTTTTCTGCACTTCTGTTAATGACTTTACTAACTGCTTCCGGCATTTGGTTACATATTCGCTTGGAAGCCAACTTTTAAAAATAAATAAAACATGTCTGGAAGAGAATATGGATAATTTTACGTGCACCATGCCGTGGTACTCTCCGGATAGATCACCAATCCACTGAAAACTGAACTTCCGAATTTTTGTGGGTTAGATCTCTTTTCGGGGCAACTGTTCAATCGTCCATCTCTATAATTAAACACATATGGATTTTAGGCCAGGAGTCTGACGGTAGGCCAAGAGCTTCCTAAGTCTGTCACATCATTGAGTTTTATATATTTAATGAGCTGACATTTATGTTTATGATAATAAAAATTGTTCAGGTAAAGACAAAGTTCGTTTTATAGTCATTTTGGCTTAAGTACCCAACATGTGACGCAACTTTTGAAATTCCTCACACATCTCCTGCCAAATTTTACTCTTATAGTTTCATTTTTAAAACCGTTCAATGCAATTTTGATCGTTTTCTAATGATTATTCGATATATTTTGTTTTTTACAATTTTCAATGATATGGCAGCCATATTGTTTTTCAGACATATTTCGTGTTGTAATGCACACTACTTCCAAAGTTCAACTTGTTACAGTGCAGCCAACATACAGTTTAAAACTATTATGTAGAAAATAACTAAGATAAAGGTAATGTGATCCAACTATAGGCCACAGGAGACCCTTCGGGTAGTAGAAGGTTAAGGCTCCTACTTTTTCTAAACACTCGGCATTTGATGTCAGCCGGGTTGTCAGCCCTGCGTGACGGCCGCCTTTACCCCCAGAACGTATTGTCTTAACCACTACGCTACGGCGTGATCCCGAGTAAATAACTATTTACACTGAACGCACCAACGTCGCAAAAACCGCAGTAATAACAAACTAAAATTCCTCTTCATAGCACTTCTTCTTATTCTACTTCCTTCACAGTAGCTTCTGCCCGCTTCTGGTATTTCCTTCCTCAAGATATCGGGGGTTGCCGCACACTTGACACTTTTAAGTCATGCTTATACAGTTACCCGTTGTCTAATATTTTTTTTTTCTATTTATTTAAATGTATACTATGTTATTAACATTTTTTTCTCGTTTTTTATATGTCTTGTACATATTATAAATTTAATTCGTTAAATCTAGAGTAAATCAAAATACATTATAAATATTAATTGTATTGTATTTATAACATGTAATCTTTGTTTATTGTAATTTAGATGTAAGACTATTTCTTTTCGTATTGTTTAAAACCTGGTTGAGTGGGAGAGAAGGCTTTAAGGCCTTACCTTTGCCAGGTAAAATAAAGTTATTATTATTATTATTATTATTATTATTATTATTAAAATAATTCTATCAACAAAATCTACAAGATATTCTTCACTAATGTGAAGTCCTTGAAAAAGATCTGTCGATCTATTTTGATCTATTTTTGCTAAATATGATCGAAGTCCTATCTATGTTAATTCTAGTTTATGTATTTGTATTTTAGGACTTCAGTATTTGGGAAATAAAAATGCATAAATTGAATTGTTGCATAAAATAAATTGCTCGTTTACTTTAAATCAACACACAGCTCAAAATATTATAAATTCACGCAAATTATTTTTTTTTATCAAATGCCCCAGGTTGCCATTTCGACATTTCTGGCGTTCTCTCCTGGCATAGGCTAATTGTAATACACTTCTGAAGTTGGGGCGCCTATAAGGCGGAGTTACGTTACCCCGATGATATGATGGATGATAACTGATAATGAAGTGTCAGGAGAGTTCTTAAGCTAAATTCCAGACCACGGGCAACCACAGGAATAATCCCTTTAAGGAAAAAATCCTATGGTTTGACTGGGACCTCATGAACAGTAGTCAGAAACGCTGACCACTAGCTCATGAGGCTGGCCCACAAATTAAAGTGTAAAGGAAAAATATATGTAGATTGAACTGATGCAAAACCAGAATAATATATAATAAATGCACAGAACTAACCAAAACCAGAATAATATTAAAAATAAAGTACATCAAATTGACTTAAGTAATGACAGCTCAGATAGATTGATCACTGTCTCTTCTTCTCTTTCTTGCAAGATTAAATCTTTTTGGTTCGTTCCGGCTCCAAATATTACAGCTGCTGTGACCATCTCTTTCGTGGGCGTCCCAGATCTCTCTTCTCTCCTCTTGGTTGATAGTTCAGACTTTTCCTAGGCAATCTGTTGGTATCCATTCTGCAGACATGTTCATTCTCCCATACTCTTGTATTTTATCTGTCAAACTGAATATTTGTAGTTATTTACGGATATCTTCACTCAGTTTTTTATCCAAGCTCCAAATATTGGTCAACAATTTCGTCTGTCGTTAAGGTATCTTATAATTACGTTCTGTTTATTGTAATATATTTCAGCATATACAATGTTACTAAGGTCCAAAGTACTCTGCAAAGCTGCCTGGGCTGGGTACTGATCATAAACAGTCAGCATAATTTTGCTGACAGTCTAATACTTTTTTTTTTCAGAAGGAAATGAAAAGTTAAATTAAATACATATTTATATTTCGTATTCATATCGTATTTTGTGTAGTTTTCGCATTGTATAATTACTTTCAAAACACATTATAGTGGTTTACAGGTTGAGAAAAATGGAAATTAAAAATAAAACCGTACAAGCGTTTCGTGCCATATTGCATTGGTAAAAAATCACCACACCTAGAGAGATATACCATCACATTACGTTAAAATGTGGGTCATGGTCTGCATATAGTCTATTAATAGCTGCATGCAATTGTTCAAGTTATTTTTATTTTCTTTTATTTTTCCCTAAGGGGATCCCGCTTCATAGCCGAGTGGTTAAGGCAAGAAGCCTTGGCGATGAGCTACGGCACTTGCGCTGGTTCGGGTCTCCATGGGGGAAGACATTTTCTCATGGAATTTCGGCCAATATGAGACCGGTTCCCACCCAGCATCGTGAGACATTTGATTAGCTACAATAAGTAGCGACTCCAGGTTGAAAAGACCAGCTTTAACGGCTGGGGGGCCTGACATGCTGACCACATATCACCCCTACACTGACTAGATGATCGTCTAACTCGATGATTAACATATGTGGATGTGAGGCCAGCAGCCGGATGGTAGCCCAAGGGCCTTCTAGGCCTATCGCGCTTGGAGTTTTTTTTCCTATGTGGGTCCAAGTCATACTTGCTATTACATCATTCAATTTCCTATTGAAGGAGAGGAGTGTGGATTATAATTGTGTTTGTGTAGTGTGGTATGTGAAAAATTATGATGAAGAGATCAAATGCGACGTCGCCCCGATACCTAGCCTACTTCTGCCGCAGCCGGAACCGCTAGGCAGAAGGCAGACATGCTATTATCAGATTTTGTGTGGCGAACCACAATACTATGTTCTTCTCCATTTCCCTGTTGAAGGTCTTCTGACCCTTTCCGAGACTTCTGATTTATTTTACAAATACTAATTTAGCATAAAAGGGGCACGCCGTAGCGTAGTGGTTAAGGCACTGAGCTACAAGCCGGAGGGTCGAGGGTTCAAGTCCCGTTGGGGCCAGGAATTTTAAATTGACCCAAACCCTCTGGCGGCACTATGGCCCTGGGGTCGACTCAGCCTCTAACGGAAATGAGTACCAGACGTTTGTTCTGGGGGTAAACGCGGCCGTCACGCAGGGCTGACTACCCGGCTGACATAAAGTGCCGATTGTCTAGAAAAAGTGGGAGCCTTAACCTCCTACTACCCCAAGGGCCTCCGGGTCTGCTGTGGGATCACTTTACTTGACTTAATTTAGCATAAAAGGTTAACTCTGTAAGTTTTTATGGATATTTACATATGTTCAATTGTGGGCACCATTTGTGACATGGCACATGTCTATGCGACTTGCCAGGTTTACAAACAAAATAAAATGAAATAAGGACGAGAGAGAGAGAGAGAGAGAGAGAGAGAGAGAGAGAGAGAGAGAGAGAGAGAGAGAGCATGATAGCGAGATCAAACACGCAACTTCATGCATGGAAAACAGACGTTCCCTCCACTAGACCACAACCTCCCCTGCCATACCTCTCTTGGTCTTAGTTTAGGTTGACCATCCCCCCTTCAGCCAAGTGACTTTTATCTCTTTCTGCACCCCAAGACGTTCCTCGGGGGCCAACGTTATGATTTCGATGATGAAGTGAAAACAAGCAGTGCGGGAGTGGTTCGCATCTCAGGCGGGCGTATTCTACAATGATATATAGAAAAACTTGTTCCCGACTCGATAAATGCCTCAATAATGGTGGAGATTGTGTTGAAAAGTAATTGATGTATGGGGAATACAATGCAATAAAAATTATTTGTAAACATCTTCCCGTTTAATTTTCACAGCCTTTTGGAACTTACTTCACATCAAAAGCTGCTCTAAAATACGGAAGTGAAATTTTGATTTTAAATAAAAGAAACTCTCATAAACTTCAAGTAAGCCAAATGCGCTTCTTATGATCATTGTTAGGAGTTAATAGACTGTATCACCAAAGGGAACACTATTATCAGAGGAAAACTTGGAGTAACAAGTTTAAATGAAGATATACAAAGATACCAACAAGAATGGAAAAATCATCTGAGAAGAATGGCAAGAAATATACTTCCAAAATTGGCATTCCAATATACCCCAACTGGACATAGGGACCAAGGAAGACCAAAACATCGGTGGAAAGATCAAGACCATCTTCGCTAGGTTTACCGTACAGGCCACATGGCCTAAAACGAATTTGTTCATGATGATGATGGAACTTACTTTAAAAACGCGTCCCGTGTATATATATATCATATGATAAGAAAAATAAATGCCTGGATGGGATTTGAACCCGAAACTCTGGGTCGGTACCCCAGCGTGTTATCCATTACACCACCAGGCGAATCCAATTCAAACACTTATTTTCTTATATATATATATATATATATATATATATATATATATATATATATATATATTCTGATGCGCTTTGATTTCTGTAGTGGTATCACATGTAGTACCTTGGTTTCATAATCAATATGGCATTTGCACATCACTGATATTAACTTTCTTTCTTTCTCTCTGTACGTTAGTTTAACGTGTCCCTTTGTAGTATCTTTACATGCCCCACGCCAACCGGACCGTATAGGGACACGGCCTATTAGCAAAATATTTTAAACTCTCAATCACACAAGAACATAGAGGGCCTCCCTGAAACAATGATCAGCTCAATGCAAGAACTATCTCCGAGACAACATTCACACTAACAACTGGAATGTGATGTTCGCGAACTATTAATACCTCACGTTTGTCATAAAGGTGAGGAAAACTTTAGGAAATTTGATTGGATCTGATATCCAACTCAGGAATCGACGCACAGTGGCCCAAAATTGATTTTTAGAATGGTAAAAAATAAATTTATATTTCCCCGATGGTAATATTATCATTCAGAATTTTCTCTTGCACTTCCAATGTAGGCTATATGGAATTTTCAAAAATTGATTTAATTTGGATTGTTGTGTGAATCGGCGTAGTAAATGTAAAATTTGTATATTTATTTCAACAATTTCTTTCATATAACAATTGATCATCTGCAAAATGTTAGTTGTATAAAGTTTTATTGTTTGAAATAGGAATTCCCATGCTTGAACATTGAATAATTGTTAATTCCACAATATTATGGGGATTTAGAATATATGACTAGAAAATTAATAGAAGAATGTAATAAATGGGGATTAATTTTGAACATGAAGAAAACAAAATATTTATCAATTGGTGAACGGAACAAAATTTAATTTTGGAGACTGGAGAAACAAAATCTTGTAGTGAGATCACATATTTAGGAATTAAAATAAACAAAAATGGAAATTATGAAGAGGAAATAAGAAATACAAATAATAAAGGAAAATTTGCAATTGCTTGCCTGAATGGAATATTGTGGGATAAAAATATAATTAATAAAAATAAAACTAATGTATATATCATACAATTGTTAAAAGCATCATTTCTTATGGAGCAGAACTTTGGTCATTAACAAGAAAAACAAATAAGTATCTTTTGGCAACGGAAATGGATTTTATACGAAGGGCAGCAAGAATTTCAAGAAGAGAAAAAAATAGAAACTCAGTTATGAGGAAGAAAATGAAGATTGAAAACATTACTTCAGTTTATATTAAAACTCAGCAATTAAGATTGTATGGACATGTGCAGCAAATGGAAGAGGATCGGCAACAAAATGTGTTTTAGAGTGGAAACATGAGAGAAAACGATGTGCTTTGGAGTGGAAACCTGAGAGAAGACGAGGCAGAGGAAGACGTAAAACTTCCTGGAATCAGGGAATATGAAGGAGAAACATCTACAACTAGGAGATTGGATGCACCGACAAAATTCTAATTTCAAATTAGGAATCGGACGATGTCAAAGACATTAATCAACCGATGATCTAACTATATTTCATACAATCAAATAAAGAAACTAAATGCATTTTTAATTTTGTTTTCAATTGCATTGTTTTGTTCTTTACTTATCTACAAATTATTCCTGTTTCATCCAAATTATCCAATTAACAAATTACAAATAAAAAATTCTAAATAGAAAGTATAAATAATTGGGAATAAAGAACAACACAACAATAATATAAATAATAATAATAATAATAATAATGATAGGTTTTATGTTGATAATAGTGGAAATAAAATTTACAGCCCCTAAAATAGAGGAAACACCAATAATAATAATAATAATAATAATAATAATAATAATAATAATAATAATAATAATAATAATAATAATAATAGCTTTATTTTACCTGGCAGAGTTAAGACCTTGAGGCCTTCGTCTTACACTCAACCAGGTTAAAAAAATACGAAAATTATTCTTACTTCTCTGTAATACTGAGCTAAATAAATGACATAAAACACTTATTAGTCCTCAGTGCCATTATCATTGTAGAAACATTAATCTATCTATCTTCGGGTTTTTACAGCTGCTGCCGTCTTCCCGTGCCAAACCTCCAAAGCCTACGGTCTTGGGCATCTTCGATGCTTAGCCCTCTAGCTTGCATTACTGTCTTCATGTTTTCCTTCCATGTTAACCTTGGTCTTCCTCTTTTCTTCTTTCTGTTAGGATGCCATTCATATAGTTGCTTCGGCCATCGCTCATCTTCCATTCTTAAAACATGTCCTAACCAGCTTTGATTGATTTGGTCTTTTAGCATTTTGTTTGTTTTTTCTAATGTGTGGGGAGCTGGCCCACAGCATAAACCCCCAACCTGGAGGACCAGGAAAATTTCTGTCTGGGTTTTCCTCCCATAGCCTTTGAAGATCCCTCTTCACCGCAAGGCAGCGTTTCTCTATTTCCCTTAGAGATAGAGTTGCCTCTTCCGCCAGATCCGCCGTGATGAAGGACTCCTTCTGCGCCGACTCTGCCGTTGAGGTCTTCACCGTAACCCTGGCTAGGGGCCCTTACAGAGTACTATCAGTCGGAGCCAACTGAACCCTGGTTTTTTAACGAGGTTGTTACTCCTCCCCCTCCTCCTTTCTCATCCGGGCTTGGGACCGGCCATGGCGGAGTTGTAGAAACATTAATGCTTTAGTTAAAAATTTTATTGTACGGAGGATATATGTTAAATTTTCTAAAAACATATTTTCTCAAACTCATAAATATTGTTAATTTATAAAATAAAATTATCAAAGTTTTATTGATTTTCATAAATATTTATTTTAAATAATATTCATGACAGCTGTTTCGATACACTGTATCTTCCTCAGATATATGCCACAAATACATTTTTTATTTATATAAACAAATATAACTAGGCAACACTTTAAAAATATAACAATAGCAGTGTATATAGATATACTTATTTTTCTATAAATTTGAGAGGCGATTCATTTAAATCCAATTGGGAATTCAATAAGTTATTGTTCATCTTTAATTTATTTTTAAAATCTCTAAAATATCTAGTTTTTTTTCTTTGTTACAAACATTTTAAAAATATATTACGAACCTCCGTTGAGGTCACTGTTAAGTTAAAAAAAAAACTTGTTAGAAATATGTAAAACTTTAAAATTTGTATCAAAACAATGTTCATATTGAAGTAAGTGGTTAAGCATATATTGAAGTATTATATTTCTATTGTCCACCGCTGTGGTCTCGAGGTAGCGTGCTGCCTTGTCACGCAGCGGGCCCGGGTTCGATCCCCGGTCGGGGCAGTTTTTCTGGGTGAGGTTTTTATCGGGGTTTTTCCTCACCTGTAAGACAAATGTCAGGAAAACTTTAAGGCCCAAACGGTCCACGAAATCATATGGCCATCATCCTTACCATTATCATCATCATCCTTCACCGGTGTGGAAAGCAACAGGAAGCTACCACACCTACACAATTCCCTAGTAAAGCTGCAAGCTTTACTATGATTGCAGTGAAGGACCTGCCTTCGGGCAGAATTACTATGGATGGATATTTCTATTATGTGCTCTCGTATGTTCTTTTACATGAAAAATAAAAGGGTCTTCCTGTTTGTACTATATACACATTGTTGCATATGTATATTGTTTTTTCATCAAGTAAACGCCAGATCAATTGTTTTCATATATTGTTGTTTGGTGAGTATTAGATGAAGTATCAAAGCTAGAGCTTTTTGTGAAATGTATGGCAGACCATGGTTAGATGGACCTTCTTTCATTGAACGAACTGTTTCTTGGACTTTGTATTGTTGCCTTCTTTAAGTCCCATTAGTGCCCAGCGTTACATAAATGTAACACCTGCATCTTTAAACAATAACACCTCAAATCCATTGTTGACAGAATAATGTTATGTAAGTTGCACATTGCTGCGTTCCAGAAAGTCTAACCTTTCAGTCTGCTGCTTGTGTTTCTTTGTATCAGTTCGTAGTGTGAAACAGTGAATGCATATTTATCACTAATTTTCGAATTGCATAATTTATACTACACCATGGACGAAGAGTAAGTATAAATGAAACAATATATCAAATAGGCCTAATGAAATTTATTATATACAAAAGTTTTGAAAATTGAATAATCTTCACTTTCCTGGTACATTCAGTTGTTATAAATACTTAGAATTGGCACAGGGTGGTGTTGAAGTTTGCTGTAACATAAATATTACGCTAGGCAGTAATGTAAGCAGATTTCTATATCTAATGCCAGTTTATGTTCCCCAGTATAATTTATAAAATATAAGGGAAATTATGGGTGTACAAGAGGAGCCGGACATCATAGATATCATAGAAAAGAAAAGATTGCGGTGGTATGGTCATGTCAAACGAATGCCAGAGCAAAGATTGCCAAAAATTGTTATGGAATGGATCCCAATGGAAAGGAGGAAGACCGAAGAAAACTTGGATAGAAGGGGTACAAGCAGCTATGAATATCAGAGGAATGGAGGAAGATCAATGGATGGACAGAGAGGAATGGCGTTTGGTTTCCGGAAGACGGCGGCAGCTGCCATGATACCGGATGATGATTATGATTATTTATTTATTTCTTTTAAAATAATTTTATGGCAGTACAATTTACAATCATTGTTTATTTTTATGGAACTTGCAAAGATCCTAGCACCGGGATTTACAGTCAGGGAAGCTCTAGACACTTTATTTGGCGAGGAAAATGATCATGTAGATGATATTTTTATTCCCCTTC